>BSBM01000024.1:3182500-3770000 GCA_027924585.1 Larix kaempferi
ACAAAAACATGTGCATTATGTTTTGGAGAAAAAATAACATACCAATCTTAAAATAATGACATTTTGGGGTGGTTATACCACGTTTCCATAAATAAAAGTTATATATTCCGGAAGGTCTTCCGTTTTTCCACGTTTCATCTTTTTACACCTAATTCGAAAAAGTTTTGTAGGTACCTCTAATAATTCATTTTAATGATAATATTTATGTTTTTCCAGCATGTCATTGCAACTAACGTGTCATAATTGGGTATCATTACCTTGCACCAGCCCATATATATATATATATATATATATATATAAGAACGCATTTTACCAATCAATTAGTTATTTAACTATGGTTGTAAAGAAAACACTTTAGATGAATTAACTATTTTAAATAAAAATCTCATCTAATTATATTTTATAAGAAAGTATACATTTACAATTAACATTTTTGACTATGTAACATGTAATTTTTAATTTTTTTGACTAAGTCTAATTAATTACAATGAGAACCATAGAACTGCAATTCCTTTCTTGTATAGAAAATCATATTCTTGCATTTTATTTTCCGTCATTTTCTCCAAAAGGAGTCCAACTCTCTTCATAATATTTTGGACTAACTATAAATTAATTATTAAGCAAATGATGAATTATTTAATTATTTAACCATTTTTCCTTATGTTAAAATTATGGGAATTGCTTTCATATATTTGGTAATAATAGATAAACATAATACAATAGCCTCTTGAAAAAATATAGTAGTGTAATTAACAAAACATCACCAATGACGACCATAATTTTCTAAACCATTATAAATGTGAGACAATAATTTGTGTTTAACATTGTCTTATATTTTAGAGACATAAAAAAACATAATATTTAAAAACACTAAAATAACTATGAATTACTATTAATTTGACATTTACTCATCCAATACTCAATCATTTCATTTCAATGCTCAACATGAAAACTCAATTTAAAAAAAACCTCAACATGAAAACTCGATAAATAAAAAGAACCCTCCATATTGTAGCAAGTCTTTTTAAAGCACAACCATTTGATAAAACTTACTCTCTCAATATTCTTTGCAAAACATATATTACACAGAAAAAATTCCCAACTATTACTAAATCCCTACTCAGAAACTTTAACAAAATACAATTATACTTTAATCATCATGGGTTACACCATCCATACTATTAAACAAGTAAAAGAAAATTACAAAATTACAGCTCAAACAACCATCATGCCTTCAAGCTTCATACTCTTAAACAAACAAAGAAAAATATCCAATTTTTATTCACAATTAATCACAATATAATAGCCGTCATGCCTCCAGCTTCATACTCTTAGACAAACTAAGAGAAAAAATCCAATTATTATTCACAATTAATCACAATATATTTAGGACTTAACCATAAACAAGTGAAAGAAAATTGCATCTCCAAAAAGTGTCCTGCACTACAAACTCCATGATCTTAACTATCATGCATTACAAACTCCATGTTCTTAAACAAATGACAGTAAACTACATCATTCCATTCTTATATTCATTCCATTCTTCCCACCAACTTATGAAGCTGCTTCCCTCCAAGAAAACATCTGAAGAAATGTTGAAAGAGTTTTTCATCCTTGTCACATCTTCTTCAAACTTTTGTAGAGTTTGTAATCTTTGGTGTTGGCCCTGCTTGAGATTTTCTAGGTCTTTCAAAGCCTCTTCCACATAGGTCCAAAAGCATGAGTCTTGAGTGAGGGATGTAGGCTTTGTGTGTGGTCTTTGAGCTCTTGGACTGTGAGTTTGGTCTTTTTCTTCCCTCCATCTCTGAAGAACTTTATGTCTATTGGGTCTTCCATTTGAAAGATAGTTGCCATCCTTAAACGTGAAATAATAGTGGGCAATATCCAAAGGTTCTACAAGTCTTCTATAGGCAGCACCATCATTTATCCATTTATTTTGTAATTTGAAATCATTTGGCAACTCATGCCTCTCATACATTTCAATAATTTCATTCCAAAATCTGGCGAGGTTTATCCTTAGGTGTTAAGAGCTTAGGTGCTTAGGGGTTTAGGGATTTAGATTGTTTGGGCCTTAGGATTTATGGGTTTAGGCATTTAATTTTCTCCCTCATCATTCCTCTCTCCACCTCCATAAATTTATGTCCCTTAATCCCCCCTTCATATCCTCTTTCTCTCTCTCATCCCTTATCTCCATTCAACACTTAACACATAGTTTATGTGTTTTATAATGCTAGAGCGTTTTGTAACTCCAAAACACTCTAGAGTTTTGTTTCTCCAAAACGCTAGAGCATTTTGTTTCTCCAAAATGCTAAAGCGTTTTAGAGAAACAAAACGCTCTAGCGTTTTGTAACTCCAAAATGCTCTAGAGTTTTGTTTCTCCAAAACGCTAGAGTGTTTTGACACCAAGCGCATGAATAAAAATTTGAACTTAAACACAATGCGCAAGCGTTCCTTAGACTCTAAAACACTCCTCCTCACGTGCCCGGGTATCAACCACAATCCTATGTGGTTGGTTCGGACTTACCAAACCTGTGTTATGGATTGTATTAAACCATAGCTAATTGGGCATTTCCACCATTTTTCTCAATATGCATGTCTTTCACCACTCTTTACAGCATGACATACCCAACCATTTTTGACGAAATTTTAGGCATAGATAACCTTTTTTATGCAGATTCCAAATATGTAATTTAAAAAAAATTATTATTATTATTATTATTTTTTAATTTTATCATCACTTCTTAAGTAAAAAATCATGTTGTTAGTGTTTCTTCCGTAACTTTTTCATTTCACAACCATTTTAAAAAAAAATGTATGATGCACTAGCAGACACCGACTTCTACACTCTATAAAAAATCCAAGTCGAAATGATTGCATTTAGACCTTCAAATGTTGCACCCACATTTGACATACTATTCTTGAGGTTTGGTCACTTAGATAATTAACAACAAATTAAAAATTAAACATTTAATTTTTGAAAAATAGTGCTGCACTAGTGCCACGTGTTCTCTATATGTATACCAATTTTTGTAGCGTGAAACCATCATTTAGGCACTCACCCACAAAAACATAAAAAGTGACTTTTAGAAAAGATGAAATTTGACATAGTTATGTAAATTTTCAATACATAAAACTTATATATTCGGAAACATTGAGTAAATTTCATCTTTTTTACTCAATACAAGATATCTTGTGTAAGTATCTCAAAAAATCCGAGTAAGTTGAGGAATGCTTGATTTTTCAGTTTTCTATTGCATCTAACACGCCAAAAGTGACCCTCATTATCTTGCACTCACCCATTAGCTTGCTTCTAAGTTTGTATAATGTGAATATAGAAAGCACTTGCCCATCGTTAATAAATAATATGTAAATTTATAATACATTCACATTTTTATTATTATGTATTATATGGTGCATGCAAATTTGCAATGAAAAGTTTAGTGAAACTGAACCATAAGAAATTGAAAAAAAAACATATGGGTTCAATTAAGTGTGGACGTGTCAAATGGAATATGGTTCCAAGTTCCGCCAAGTTCCAACTCTTAATACTACAAATTTTGGTCAAATAAAAAAAAACTAATGAAAATTTCAAAACCACTCTCAAATTTGTCATTAAAATTTTTTTAATAACATGTAAGTGAACTTAATGGTTAAAAATAGATTATTATTATTATTATGATCATTAAGAAACACTTAACAAATGGATCATTATCCAACCAATAGATATTAACAAGGTTATTTAAAAAATTATCCATTTTTTAAAAGATTTACATATATTCTTTCCTTCTTAGTTAGAAGGGTAAAATTAAGATTTCAAATATTATAAATATGAATATATGCTTAATTTATAACAAACATGCCATATACATAATTATTTTTATGTTTATTTTTAATATATTGAAAATGCCTTGTGATGAGAAGCTTTTTAACACTCATTGCAATTTCTGTCTTTCTAATTTTAATCCAGTTTATATATACACATTTCACCAATCAATTAGTTATTTAACTATTTTATATGAATTAGCTATTTTAAATAAAAATCTCATATAATTATATTTTTATAAAAAAGTATACATCACAATTAACATTTTTGACTATGTGACAAGTAATTTTTAAATTTTTTTTACAAAATCTAAATAACTAATTACAATGAGAACAATAGAACTCCAACTCCTTTATTACATGCATTTTATTTTCCGTCAAGTCAATTTATCTGAACAGTAGTCCAACTCTCTTCATAATATTTTTAAACTTAATTATTAAACAAATGATGAATTATTTAGTTATTTAATCATTTTTCCTTATGATAAAATTATGGAAATTACATTCTTATATTTGGTAATAATAGATAAACATAATACACTAGCCTCTTGAAAACATATAGTAGTCTAATTAACAAAACATCACCGGACCACCAGAATTTTCTAAACAAGTAGAAATGTGATACAATAATTTGTATTTTAACATTGTCTTATATTTTAAAGACATAAAAAAACATAATATTTAAAAACACTAAAATAACTATAAAATACTATTAATTTGCCATTTACTCATTCAATATTAAATCATTTCATTTCAATGCTTAACATGAAAGCTCAATAAAAAAAACCTTCGACATGAAATCTCTCTCTATTGTAGCAAGTCCTTTTAAAGCACATCCATTTCATAAAACTTACTCTCTCAATATTCTTTGCAAAACATATACTACACACAGAAAAATATTCCCCATTATTAATAAATCCCTACTC
This sequence comes from Larix kaempferi, assembly GCA_027924585.1. Taxonomy (NCBI): domain Eukaryota; kingdom Viridiplantae; phylum Streptophyta; class Pinopsida; order Pinales; family Pinaceae; genus Larix; species Larix kaempferi. Next base: position 3,187,249 of record BSBM01000024.1, read on the forward strand.
AGAAACTTTAACAAAATACAATTATACTGTTACACCATCCATACTATTAAACAGGTGAAAGAAAATTACATCTCAACCAACCATCATGCCTTCCAGCTTCAAACTCTTAAACAAACTACGAGAAATATCCAATTTGTATTCACAATTAATCACAATATAGCAACCGCCATGCCTTCCAGCTTAATACTCCTAAACAAACTAGGACAAAAATCCAATCATCATTCACAATTAAACACAATATATTTAGGACTTAACCATAAACAAGTGAAAGAAAATTACGTCTCCAAAAACTGTCATGCACTACAAACTCCATGCTCTTAACTATCATGCATTACAAACTCCATGCTCTTAAACAAATGACAGAAAACTACACCATTCCATTCTTATATTCATCCCATTCTTCCGACAACCTTGTGAAGCTGCTTCCCTCCAAGAAAACATCTGAAGAAATGATAAAAGCGTTTTTCATCCTTGTCACATCTTCTTCAAACTTTTGCAGACTTTGTAACCTTTGGTGTTGGCCTTGCCTGAGATTTTCCAGGTCTTTCAAAGCCTCTTCTACATATGCCCAAAAGCATGAGTCCTGCGTGAGCGATGCAGGCTTTGTGCGTGGTCTTCGAGTTCTTGGACTGCGAGTTTGGTCTTTTTCTTCCATCCATCTCTGAAGGACTTTATGTCTATTGGGTCTTCCTTCTGAAAGATAGTTGCCATCCTTAGACGTGAGATAATAGTGGGCAATATCCAAAGGTTCTACAAGTCTTCTATAGGCAGCACCAGCATTTATCCACTTATTTTGTGATTTAAAATCACTTGGCAACTCATGCCTTTCACACATTTCAATAATATCATCCCAAAATCTGGCGAGGTTTATCCTTCGCAAATTACCATCTATATCCTTCTGATTTTGGCTTTTGAAGGAATCATAGTATCCAATTCCTTCTCTCTCACAACACTCCTTGTACCACTCCAGCTCTGCCATAGTACTTTGTTTCCGGCTTAGTTCAATGCCTAATCTGGCAACATTTGTGTCATTGAGGGCGAGCTGCGCATGATCATTCTGCATAAAGTTATCACGGAAGATTTATAACACATTTCCAGCATCAATTAGGATTCTTAAAAGAATAAAATAAAATTTAGAATCACAGATAAAAGACAATGCAATATTACAATTAGAAGTAAGATGTACATGACCATGTTATTATTTTGTTCACCTTGAAAAAAAACAAAAAAACATTTATACATATGTATCCTGACATCTTTCCAGTTCCTCATATCTATATCTATAGTACTTCTTTGAAATTTATCCTGACATCTTTCCCGTTCCTCATATCTATATCTATAATACTTCTTTGAAATAAAAAACTAAGATATATATACTATTTTTATCTCATTCCTGAGCATTTGAGCATTTTTAATTGTCTGATCCAGCCCATGTTGCAAAATACAACATCCTAAAATCAATTCTACTATATACAATCTAATATCAAATTTTGAAAATTACAGTAGGAGAAAAAACAATTCTACTATATACAATCTAATATCAAATTTTGACAATTTCAGCATATCCTTCTGAGGAAACATCATTTATGATATCATCAGTATTGGAGAATTCGCTATCGAAATTACCCATTTCTCATTATTTTGAATGTTTTATTTTAGTCGTCATATTATAGTTTAAAGTTAAATTTAGAAAAGTTTAGCTAATATAAATAATAATTTTTTTGAGATAATCTAAAGGTATATGTTAGTTTTTTTGAGATATTTTGAAGTGTAGAAATTTTAAGTACCAAAAATACAACAATTATAACAATATATTCATTATAAATTTAACATATTATTATATTCTAAAGTTAAATTTAGAAAAGTTTAGCTAATATAAATAATAATTTTTTTGAGATAATTTAAAGTATATATATTAGTTTTTTTTTGAGATAATTCAAAATATAAAAACTTTAAGTACCAAAAAGACAAAACAATTATAACAACATATTCATTATAAATTTAAACATTTTTTTTTCCAGGGAAAAAAGTCATATTCATTGATCATACATTCTTTATGGTACTTTATCAGTACAATTGAAAATATACTTATATCTGTTTTACAAAATTTACTACAGTATAAAAAGTATTACATTCCAGAAAGAAAATATTGAAATTAGTACAAAAACGAGTCCAAAAGGTACCAGTTGTGATCCTGAATTTCCTGATATATAGTTGTTATTTTGCACATGCCCTCATCCTCCCAAAGACCATCTTTTGAAAGCCGATCTGCCCTATCATTTTGTTCTCTGTATATATGAACATACTCCACTTTTCTAAATTTCTCCGCCAATAAATCAATTCGAAGTCCTAGATTTTGCAGCGAATGATTTTGAAACAAAAATAGGACTGAGAAACTAACACTACACTCCATCTTGCAAAGACTCTGACTAAACCGAATTAAAAGTAATGTGATATTCATATAAATGAAGATAAATTTTTAACTTAAGATAAAGACGAACACTCCAGCAGGAAAGGACAAGCACGCTGACTAAGCCCAATTAAAAGTGATGTGATATTCATATAAATGAAGATAAATAGTAATACATAATCATATTTCACCAATATTATTCAAAATAATAATAATAAATTATTATGTTTTAATAATGATGATGATTAATCTTGTGAGATCAATTTTGGTTTCTTTAAGGTTATTACTTGGTTTGCTTTAATCTTTTGTTCCTATGCTCAAAAAGCTCATAGACTCACAAAGATGGCAAACCCTTTCCTTCCACGAGTTTTGGAAATAGAACTACGCCCTGTTTCACTATGAAGCTCATGGGAGTTCGTTTTAATCTTGGCTATATTAATTTTCTTCTTTGAACTAATTACTATCGAGAGATATTTTGATCTTCCAAATTAGGGTTAATGACCTCCTTATAGTATTTTAGTTTTCTCTTAACAGCTAAATTTTCTTGGCACCACAATTTCTCTTTAAACTTAAAGGTAATAATGGGCAGAAGATTGTATCTCACTTGGTAAATGAAGAGCCCAGGCTATTAAGATATACAGATAGGGCAAGTGTAAAATGCAAACCAAGCCATAATATCTTTACACCAACACAAACAAGATTTGAACAGAATACACTATACACTATGTTCGTTACAAAAAAAACACTTTAAGTTCACATTAAAAAACACAACCTTCACAGCTAAGATTTGCAATTCATGAGATAGCATATTTTATAATAAAGGGAACGAAGCATTACCTGATCCATCTGGGAGGATTCTGAATCCGGCGAAGAATTTCAGAGGATTCTGAATCAAAAGCCATTAAAGTTCAAGCCACAAGTAAAAATAAGTTCACGCAAAAAATGGTCTCAACATAATGCCATCAAACCCCAAAGAAAGCGCTATTTTAACCCTACAAATTTCTCCCAAACCAACCTTAAACTTACTGTAGAAATTCAATTCTCAACCACCAATCCATCCAAAAATGGCACACAATAGTTCCAAATATTGACACATCAAAATTTAAAGAAATCAACCATATTCTGGAAAAAAGGAACGTTACCGTGGTGTGGCCAATTCTGAATCCGTCGTCTGCTATTCTGCAAAAGGAAAGTTAGCGTGGTGTAGGCAAATCCGTCGTCTACGATCTGCTGCTTAATTTACTTGACATTGGGGTTGGATTTAAGAACTGAAAGGGAAAGATACGAGCAATACCGGGAAAATTAGAGGAATGATACTCCAGTGGAAAATTCCTTACTGTATGTACAAAAGGGAAAGCTCCAAGCAATATCCGGGAAAATTCCTTACTGCACAAAAGGGAAAGATCCCAGCAGTATCGGGGAAATTTCCTTACTGTACAAAAGGGAAAGATCGAAGCAATATCCAGGAAAAATAGAGGAATGAGACTCCAGAGGAAAATTGAGTGCATCAATCATTTAACCTTAACTTAATCTGTAAGTTTCCAAGTACATTCGTTGGTCTTTGAAGGCGAGAATACGTGACAGGAAAGAAATTTATGCTCGGCTTGGGAACGCATGTGTTCACGAAATTTCATAGAAGAGGATGAAAAAAAAAATTCTAAATGATTTGTGAGGTTGGGATTTAGTAGTTTGAAATGTGTTATGGTTATGTTGACCGACTTCAAATTGCGACCGACTTCAAATTCTGAATGAAAAGTTTATTAAGTTTGAGCAGGTTTATTTGAAATATGAATTTTAAAAGGAAAATTATCAACATTTCTTTTCATATGCTTGTGGGTCACGTTACTTAGTAAAAGTCGTGGATATGTTAAAATGTTTGGATATATTTCATTTGATTTATTTCTTTGTGTTTTAATAAAAACAACTTTTTTTTAAATTTTATTGAAAAAATAAGCATGCATATAAATTATATCGAAAAACTACGTAGCAAACAATGATAATATTTATTAAATAAACAAATAATTAGATGTTCATACAAATATTTAAAAAACTTGAGCCAAGTCTAAAAGATAAATAAAATATTTATATGGCTTAGGTTATAAAGGAAGAGGTTAATTTGGGTTGGCAGGTGTGGAAGGGGTCATTTTTGACCCTCGGGAATAGACATAAAGATTTTGCTTGGGGACTGGGGAAGAACTCAAACAACTATGCGGAATGGCTCGCCTTAATTAAGGGTCTCGAGATGGCAAGTTCCTTAGGAATAAAAGATATGGTCGTTTTCGGTGACTCTCTTATTGTCATAAGAGGTCGCGAAAACTCATCATGAAGTACAAATCTCCTACTCTCAAGCTGCATCATATCTTCAAAAATCTTCTCAGCGATTTCAATGCTGTCAAAATTCTTCATATCCTCTGAACGAACAATCACGCTGCGGACCAAATGGCGAACAAGGGAGTACTACTTGACTACAGCTACATTGTTTGCAATGGAGATAAGTATGAGCGTAGTTGGGTTCCTTGACTTCTTACTCATGGTTGAGTTTCCTAACTCACCTTGGATTCGGTGCGGGCCCCTTCCCATCCCTAAGCACTTGTTAATCTATAGTCCTATTCCATGCATGGGTTTTCCCGTTCACCCAAGACGTGGCATTATCATCTCGAACCTTCCTGTGCCTGCATTAAACTCTCGTTGGATTACAACTAGGAATCCTCGATCCTGGCAGTAGGTTAACACGCTTGGCTTAATATCGTCAGGTGGGCCCTTTCTCTCCCGACCTACCTTCATTCTTATCTTGCACTCCATTCCCATTTTCCTCCAGTTCTCTGCGAAAGTTTGGCCCCATTCTGTAATGGGTGATTCGTTCCTTGGCTCTGCCCTTACATCCACCCTGGGTGTTAGCTCCACTCTTACCGACCTCCGTCCCCGATCTCATTGCCTTCTCTGCAACAAGTCCCTTGTCCTTAAGCAGGAGCTCGACTCCCCTAGTATCCGCACTCTCTCCTCGACGCTCGCCAGCTTCAGTGAACAATTAAACCTCAACCATTTCACCCTAGAAGGCCAGACGCCCACTTTCTCTTGGCCCCTCTCCAACCCTGTTTCAACCCTTGATTCGCATAGCTTAATGGAAACCTTGGAAGAACAAATTCGCCTTCTCAGGGATGAAAATTCAAAAATGAAATGGGTTATTTCCAGAATGTATACCATGGTTTAGGATACAATTTATGAAATTAGAAATAACAATAACCTGATGAATGGGAGACTCTCTAATCTGTCTGATACAATGGACTATGTGGCTACCAGCATCTCAAACGTTGATTCCAAAACTGATGACAATTATCGGAATATCACAGATGTCGAAAGGAAAATTGACAGGCTGAGGGAAGATATCGCTCGCTGCATCCCTGGTCTCCATGACAATAAAGGTTCGGGAATCGAAAACCTTCAGGAACTCTCACAGGATAGCGTACCTAGAACTCCTGCTCAACATCTTCACTGAACTGACTCATCTTCAGTTTCACTGGTTTTTAATTAGCAACACTCTGGCTATTAATTTTCTTATGCATACTATGGCAGTTTAACTATGTTATTTACTCTATAGAATAAGAGCTATTTTGAATTTCAACATCAAGACTCTGTTTACTACTGGGTTCTGGATAAACAATCAGTTTTTGTAGCTATGTTTTGTTTCTGTCATTTCCTGCTCTGGCAGTTTGTAAGAAGTTATAGCTATCAATGTCCTGGGATATTTAGAGACAGACCTATTTTTGTAAAAGGAGACCAAGAGGTCATGGACATTGTCTCCCTTTGGGGACAGTCCCTCTGCTTATCATTGTACTCTCTTCCTTTTTTTAATACAAATGCTCCATAACCGTTCTTGTTAAAAAAAAAATTAATAATAAAATAAAGTAAGAGGTTAATAAGGTGACCAAACATAAATACCAAGCGTCAACGATATATCCCATATTCAAAGGAAGGTCACACTCACATGGGTTCAAAACCCACTTCATAAATGGTGGTTAATTGATAAGTAGGGTAAGGGCCCATCTATCTCCATCATGTTGCTCAAGATGGCTCAAGATGGAATGTATTGATTTGTCACCAAGGAGGTGAGTGTGGTTAAAAAAACAATTTTGTGTCTTAAAATAACATATGAAATTCCATATGCATAAGTTATTTAACAGAATTTGTGTCTCTCTTAAAAAAAATTAAAAAGTTGTTAATTACATCGATAGGTGTTTAGATATAGATTTTGGACTTCCTAGAGGTAAGATAATGGTTGATAATACAATCAAAATAATAAAAAAATGCTTGATATAGGTCGAAAATGCAATCTCGGTATAGTTTGAAAACATTTTTCACTTTTATAGTGGAAACATTTTTTGAAACACTTGAAATTATCATCGAAATTATAGTTTAAATTAGTGTCTCCATTATTGTGGAAATAATTATCGTGGGGATGGTTGTAAACTTAGCCATGAGACATACAAAGTTTATTACTAAACCAATAATTATCGTGGGGATGGTTGAAACATCCAATGTAAATAGGACAAATAATCCATAAAATGACAAGTATATAATAAATGTATAATGAATAAGAGATGATACCAGCATAGATCCATCTTAAACCGGGATATACCAAGCATCGAGAGGGATTCAATTTCTTGAGGTGTGGAATTTTTTTATTTAATTTTTTTTACATGTTCAGAAAAATTTACACTTCAATAATTTTGATCCCTTTGGTAGCCAATATGAATCTTTTTAATTACTTTTTAGTTTTTGTAATGTAACATAACTTTACATTACATTATGTGACAACATCTCCCCCATATTGGGTTGTAGATCACCTCGCTACTCTTGGGGAAATGATTACAATGACCTATGTATCGGTATATATACACATTAACAAGTCATGAGGTTGAAGGGTCATGTCCCTTCATTAGTTATTTATTCAATATTATTTTACTATTATTGTTATTATTGTTGTTGTTGTTTTTATTATTATTATTATTAATTGATGCTTACATATATATATTGTGTTCATTACATTGCATTCCCCTTTAGGAATACTTTGTCCTCAAAGCATATTTATGAAAATGGCTTATCTCTAGTTTTTCTTATCCCTAGTTCTTGCTCATAACATCTTCTTATGATCTTCTATGCTTGTAGGTGCGACACTTGACGAAACAAGACGATATGATTTATGAAGCATTGAATAAAATTGTTTCACTAGTCTTGGATCATGCCACCCCAATTTGAACTTTTGTGGCTCTAGGAACTCATGGTTTCATTGGAATAAAACCAAAGTATTTTGAATTCCAGGATGACTTTTACCTTGGAACCCAATGTTTTGGTATTTAAATTCTTAGGAATATAAACCATTTGTTTTGTTTAGAATAATATTGATGTACCAACTAGTTGAGGTAGCGACTTTTATGATTAGGATGTTGATATAGTGTCCTAGTCTCTTGTGTCTTGTTATTGGAACCTTCACCTTTTGATACTTCCACAGGTCTATGTCCTTATAAGTTTTCAATATAAGAATCCTTTTGATTTTGGACTTCAATTGGATCTATATTGGTTCCTCTCTCTAGTATCTTCTCTTCCACATCTAATAATTCATTTATTTTAAATACATCAATGATTCTTTCCTTGTTGACTGATGATCCATTATAGACATGGTGATCTGGCTTCTATTGTAATGATTTCTTGCCATGCTTCAAATTTCTAATTTGTGTAAGTAGATCTTGATATGTCTTCTTAAGCATAAAATTTCTTCATTATCTTCCAACTTATGAACTCTATTTTTTTATTCTAGATTCATTGTTTTTTCATCCCTTAACCTTTAATTTCTTCAAACGACATTTCATTAAGGTTCCATAGGCATAAGTTTTCTTCATCTTTGTCGGATAATTTATTCTCAAAATATTGATTTGCTTGTTCTAACTTTTGATGGTGTTGCTTTCCATCCTTTGTCTTCTTGATTTGAACATGTAATTTACTATGATCTCTTAGACGAGAGATTTCTTCATCTCACTCTCGTAAGTTTTTGTCAAATTTGCTTTTCTTGATTTTTAATTCCTTAATTTGTGTCAAGAATTTTTTAATATGCTTTTTCAAGTAACGGTTATCTTTCTCTATCAATCCACAAAAATATTTCTCTTTTTCATTACTCAAATCGTAGTTTTATATTGCTATCTTTATAATATCCTAGTTCACCCTCTATTTATATATTTACAATTGCATTTGTGAATTACCTTGATATTCTTTCATAATAAACTATTTGCCACATATTGAAAGACAAATTTTTTAAAAGTTATCATATACTCAAACTCCATTTTGCAATAAGAACATTTAATCCAATTTCTTTATTTATATATGAAATTCATGGTTTACAACTTTTATTCCCAATTACTTCTTTAATAATAAGTGGATATATAAATGCAAAATCCCACATAAATTATGTCCTTCAATAACCTTACCTTTTTTGTCTTATATTCCTGGATATATCTTACTACTTCACTTAATATATATTTAGAATTTGATTTAAAACCTTGGTAATCTTGGGCAAAGTTTAATAACATTCTTTTTTTTTAATTCAATATCCCTTTATTACCCTTTTTCTTTTAAAAACGTAAGCCTTTGATTTTAATAAGATTATATTTTTTTAATAGAAAACCACGATATACCCCTACCCCTACCCTTGTTGATTTTTTTTTAATATTACCATAGGATAACATATAACTAGTCTCATAAACTTAGAGTCGTGATCTCCTTTTTTTTATTCAGCGGAAAATTCACCTTCCTGCTATTTCGAAGGAATCAAGGAAGGCTAACAATGCACGGGAAATCTCAACAAACTTCCTCAGATATCGTGGATGGTAGGTCGAGCAAACCGTTAGTCGGTAATCCAAGCCAGAACATGTCTCAACGGAATTGAACCCGGGTGGATGGAATGAAATCCATTTAACCCCACCAACGGACCACCATATCCTTCACAAACGCGACCTCCGTCTATACACAACTTTTTTTTTTTTACCAAAATTTAATAAAGGTGGATTTGGCTAATAGGGCGACGATTCTGACGGTGAAGGTCTAATAGACCCGAACCCAAACTTCCTCTCCTCTTATCTCAATCACTTGTTCTTTAACAATTGATTAGCTTACCTTTTTTGGCAAGTGATTGGTGATTTGGACTATAGTATTGGCGACCTTGGACAACACCGATAACGACCCACAAATTCCATGACATCATGGTTTGATACTATAGAAAGGAGGCCCTTAATATTTCAATTTGTTAGGATTTTATAGGACAGAACGATTTGTAACTATTTCCCTCAACATCAATTCCTTAAATTGTGGTTGTATCTTTTTCCTAGATTTCCAAAATTGGCATGTATTCCTTATCTACTACAAGTTGAGTTCCATATATCTAGTTCTTTAGTGTTACCTTCTACCTTTCTTAGATTTTGAAGGTCTAAAGGCCTAATTTTGGTAAAATACCATAATAGCTTAGAGAAACTCTGAATAGATTATGCTTGACCCAAAGTTAGAATCAAAGGAATGCTCAAAAAAGGGTTCTAATACCAATGAGATGAACAAATTTCGTTACTAAGAAACATCTAATGTAAATAAAACAAAAACAAGCCCGTGGGGGGTAGCTCAAGTGGTTCTGTGAAAGTTGTGAAATTGGTTGTGAATAGCAGGTCATGTGTTTGATTCCCCCCAAATTGTATTGTGTGCCATGACTCGAGCCTTGTGGTTGCACCTAGGGTTATAGTGGTAGCGAGATTGGACCCCTGGACCTCGTGTCACGCGAGTACTAGCCCAACCTCCATTGTCGATTCCCCTAGTAAAAAAAAAATGTAAATAAAACATATAATCCATAAATGGACAAGTATATAATAAATGCATAGTGATTAAGAAATTATATGATTACAATGACTTATGTGCAAATATATATACAAATTGATGGATATATTAGGGGGGGGATTTTTGCGGTAATACAAATTCCGAACAATAGTTCCAAATTTTCTACAGGACGATATTAGCAAGGGAGGCATTAGTGCAATACTAGCGAGGATTCAGTGCGAAATATCGAAGAATCTTACGTCTGAAACAACGAAATCTTTTTTAAGCTTCGCTCCTCCTAAAATTCATATCTTCGCTTCTTTTTCACGTTTCTCTTTTGGGCATAATGGTAATTGATGATGTTGATTATGATTCCTACTCGCCGGGAGAACTAATTTTTATGCATGAAGTAAATTCACAGCAGGAAAACATGACCTCTCCCACGAATAAAACAATGATACCCGGGGTTCAAAACACGAACAACATCATTTCAATTACGCCCTGAGAGATGGATAATCATAACTTAGTACGTAAGAAAGGGGCTCGCTTAAAGAAGGATGTCGTATCGCTAATAGTCGGCAAGGATATAGGCTTAGATAACATTCCAGAGTACTAATGTCCAAAGCTCTGGTTGGTCGTTTCTATGGAAAAACTGTCGGAGAAGCTGCGCTACGTAGGTGGATGGAGGAAAACTAGAGACCTCTCTTACAACATTTGCCATTTTTCACATCCTATCCCGAGGATGGATCTTCTTCGAAGTAAATTCAGAGGAAGAAAGGAAGAAGTTGTTGGATAATTCATGGAGGTGGGGGCCTTCGGGGTTGATATTGAAGAAATGACAGGTTGATTTCGAAGCAGACAGAGAACCACAAAATTTTCAACAAATTTGGGCGATATTTCCTACTCTCTCGATGATGTTTTGGAAAAAAGAAATCCTGGTAGCAATTGGAGGAAAAATTGGGAAGTTTGTGGCGTTGGAAGAAAACTGGGAACTCAAGGTGGATAGGCGCTGTGCGAAAATTCTAATAGAATTAGACTTACGTGATGGTTTGTATGAAGAAATCATGTTGGAATTACATGGCAACTTGTGGAAACAATGTCTGGATTACTGGAAGATCCCCTTCTGGTGTTTTGCTTGCAGACAAGTCGGCCATTTAGTAAAGGATTGTCTGAAAAACTATGCGAACCAAGTGCGACATAAGAAAATATGGGTGAGGAAGACGTAACAGAGCTTAAAGGGAGATGAATGATACATGGATGAAAAAAAAGGTGGCATGCAGGAAGCAATGCAAATAGAATCAGATACACGTCCAAATGCTGACCTAAGCCGATTTCACCCCTCGAAACTCTCCCTTCTATCACGTCATTAAATATTCAACTACATGATTTAGTTCCTTCAACCTTTCCAATTAAAAATAAAGAAGTAGAGGAATTCTCCGTGATGGAATGATGACACCCGTGACGGAATAGGAAATTAAGGACACTTGTGAAAGCCCTGAAAAATCCCTTAGCGAGGTGGCACCTTCATAAATTAAGGAACCTCCCTCGTGGGTAAAACAAAAAGTTTACAATACCCGCTCTAAGACAACCTTCCCGGAAAAAGAACAAGTGTCAATGCGGGGCCTGGCCTTAGACATGATTCCTAAAGTGACCCTAGGAAGAAGATCACAACTCTCGAAAGCCAAATCTTTAGCGGTGCAAGAGGCTGGTAAACAGGCTACTATAAAAAGGGCCCTTAGAGCAGGGATAGCCCATCCTAGGGTACCCTGATGTTATGTCTTTCCTTCAACTCCAGGGGGTTAGGGAGCTCCTCTAAATTAAAAGCTCTCAAAAGAATGATCGAAAGTTTAAAACCCATGGTCATTCTTCTTCAGAAAATAATGTTGGAAGGAACCAAATCCATTGAAGCTTTAGAATCCTGGCTCAAAAATTGGTCTTTTGGACATATAAGCGCGGAGGGACACTCAAGGGGTCTGGTGACAGCCTGGAACTCGGATTTCTTGGAAATAAAGACTGAAAGACATGAAACGGTGTTGAAAACTATGCTAGAAGAAAAGACTCTTGGGGAGACCTTTTCCATATACAATGTTTACAGTCCTTATCAAAATAGATGGTTTTTCTGGGAATCCTTCTTCTCCTTAGGATTAATAGAAACCAAGAATATGATTATGGGAGGAGATTTGAACCTAACCTTATCAGAGAAAGAAATATGGGGAGCGTCAACAAGATCAGATGGTCTAAGCAACTTATTCGTCTCCCTATTCAACTCAAAGGACTTGAGTGATCTACAACCCTTAAAAGTGAAACCGATGTGGAGGAACAACCGTTGTGGAGAACAAGCAGTTTCTAAAAGGCTGGATAGATATTTAATTTTAGACAACTTATTGACAGGAACCCTCATAGCTAAAACTTGGGTGGAGGTTGGAGGGTTATCTGACCACCTTCCAATTCTCTTACTGTTGGAAAAACAAGAGAAAAAATCAGATCCCCCTTTTAAATTCAACCCTTCATGGCTCTAGGAAGAGGAATATCGGAAGTTAGTATTAGATACCTGGCTCCCTTGGAAGACACTCCCAACGTCTCTTATATGAAACAATTTTATGAAAATATATTAAGAACAAAGAAGGTGACCAAAAATTGGGAAAAAGTATACAATGCCAAGCAACAGGGTAAGCTAAAGGAAGTAGAAGAAAAACTGGAGGAAATTTATAGCCTCAACAACTTAGGAATTTTCACAGAGGAATAATTGAGGATAGTGCGAGAGTATGAACTAAAGCGGGAAGAACTATTAACAAAAGAGGAGCAGCTCTAGAGGTTAAAAAGTAGGGCCATTTGGATTGCAGAAGGAGAAAACAATACAAATATTTTTCACAGGTATGCATCTCACAGGAAAAATGTGAACGCAATTTCGGCAATAAAGGACATGGATGGGGAAATGGTTCACTCCTTTAGGGAAAAATCATAGGCTAGGGTAAGATACTTCAAAAATATTTTCACAGAGCCGGAAGGATGCAACATACAGGAGATTTCAAAGGTTTTAAGATTGTTCCCTACCATGATAAGTGAAGAAATGAATAGAAGTATGATAGAAGAAGTAACAGAGGAAGAATTGGAAAAAATAATTTACTCCTTCCGAAAAGGTAAAGGCCCTGGTCTAGATGGCTTTACGATTGAATTTTATCAAGGTTTTTTTGAACTGCTAAAATCGGATCTGCTAAAGGTTGTAAGAGAACCTCAGAGAGCTAGGAAGGTTCTAGGTGCTTTGAACTCCACCTTTCTGGCATTAATTCCGAAAAAACAATTATCTTCCTCCTTTAAGGATTTCAAACCAATTTCATGTTGTAATGTTGTATACAAAATTATTGCAAAGATAGTAGTGCAGAGTCTGAAACCAATCCTCAGCAATATAATCTCAAAGGAACAGTTCAGGTTTCTCTTCAATCGACAGATCCATGATGCGGTTTCTTTGACTCAAGATGCTATACGCTCAATCAAAAAGAACAAGAGCAAAGCTTTCATTCTAAAATTAGACCTTTACAAAGCATATGACAGGGTCAATTGGACTTTCCTGAGACTGCTTATGTTACAGATTAGCTTATCAGTAGAAATTGTCAACTGGATAATGGGATGTATACAGTCAGCTTCCTTTGCAATACTAATTAATGGTTTTCCCTAAAAAAAATTAGATCTACAAGAGGTTTAAGACAGGGATTCCCACTTTCACCCTTTCTTTTCCTTCTCATAGCAGATTAATTCATCATTCAAAGAGTTCAGGAACCTACAAAGGTATCAAGAACACAAACTCTGAGGTGCTTTCCCATATCTTGTTCGTGGATGACGTGGTTATGATGGGGGGAGGAACTTTGGATAATCTTAGGGAGAGCGAACAGATCCTAAATCTATATAAAAAGGCCACAAGGATGCACATTAATGTGGAAAATTCCATTCTATCAAAAAACTCTATTCCATATACGGTGAAAAATAGGCTAATCATAGAGGTCCCTTGCATTTTAAAGCCAATTGCATAGGGTTTTAAATATCTCGGGTTCCTTATCAAGCCAAAAGTATATTCCTTTAAGGATTGGCTTTGGTTATATAAAAATATTGAAGGATGAATAGGATGATGTACTAACAAGGTGTTGTCAAGAGGAGGAAGGATGGTTTTACTCAAAGTGGTTTTACAGAGCATACCTGTGTATTGGGCTTCAATAGCCTATATTCCAAAAGGTATTCTACATAATATTAGGAAGAAGTTCTTCTCTTTTTTATGGACCACAAGAAAACAGTCGGAAGCATCCCGCTGGTCAAATGGAAAAAGGTGGCTAACCTTAAGGAGCTTGTAGGATGGGATATCAAAAATCCCTATCTTTTCTGTCAATCCTTAGCAGCTAAATCTCTTTGGAGGCTTATTCAAAACCCTGTTTCATTTTGGGGAAAATTTTTGGTATCCAAATTGTCATGTCCCAAAATTTTGCATTGGGTCACAATGGCCTAAGCCCCTTGGCCATACTCATGAGATTTTCTCAAATTGATACTAAGGGTCAAATAAATTCCAAGAATGAAGTCCAAATTAGTAATAATGTGAAATTAGATCCAAATGGACAAGGTGGGTCACATTAATAGAAATTCCCAATTCAAAGTTGTAATATACCCATCCAAATGAATTGCCATGGAGGAAAATTACTAGTTCCCTAGGTTGGGGCTGGAAGCTTTGGGATTTGAAATAAGGGGGATAATAAATGATGCTTGAACATTAGAATGGCATAAATATTTAATAAATGAGCTAAATAAATAAATACAAGGGAAAATCAAAGTGGCAATTGATCATGAAGACACATGGAGGATGTGGGACCCACACAAGATAGAGTTTCTATGCCACATGGCATCCTCCTCTTGTCATTTCGAATCCATAAGAAGCCCAAGGTTCTTGGGATGAGTTGGAAGGTCAATATACTTGTCATGAATCAATTAAGGTCTAATTGGAGTGGAAGAGTAACTCCCATGGTAGAGGAAGAGGCATTTTGGAGCTAGTGAGACACTTGGACTAGATTCCCTAGCTCTATGACAAAAATGATGAAGGTTCTATGATACCTATGACACAAATCAGACCTGAAGGCTGACATCTGACATATATGACATGCCAAGGCTAAAAATAGCCTCCAAGAGGGCTCTCAAGTTGTCAAGCACTCTATATGCAGATAAATTGTTACCAATACACACACAGCATATGAAATTTATTGTCAACCCGAGAAAGTCTTTTATTTCAAAGGATAAGTGCACAATATATTCTCAAACACCAAACCATTAGAAGTGAATACTTTTATCTTCTATTATCCATGTTCATCCCCAAAAATCTATGCAATCCCAATTGCCTTCTAACTGCTATACTTCAATTTCTCTCTATCATGCATCAATAAGAAATGGTATCAGATCTAATCAACAATTGCAGAAAAGAAATCTCATTCGTATTCTAGAACAATCACTTGTCTGATCTAATCAATCTGGAAATCATAAAACATAAACTGAACATTAATCTAGAAATCCAATTGCCAAAGATTAAGTTAACTGTTCTAAGAAATTGAATTGCAGAATGAAAATCAAGCAACACACAACAAGAAAGATAAATTATAAGAGCTCATGGGATCACAATCTTAGTTGTAAGATGAACACGGCTGTGTATAACAGCAATTGAAATGCATAAAGCAAACCTTACTCAGTCGACTGCTATTCTACACCATTCGCCAATCTCACAGAAATATAATCTTTTACTGAGAAATCCACACAATAAATATTGCTGCTGCGTACAAAGGGAAAGAACAAAGCATCACACAATAATAAATTCAAAATCCTATTTTAACTCAGCAATCTCTGTGGAAGATGGGCCCAGCCTTCACACAGAGACGCTGGCTGAACAACACAACTCTTTAGCTCAGAAGTAACCCCTTATATTAACAGAAGAATGAATACACAGTTTTGCTCAGCTGCTAATACAATAAATTAATTGTCTGTTGTTCAACCCCTGGGTCGAGGCAACTCCCCATATTTATACATACAAATCGTAACATCTAATCCTATAATTGGGCAGCCATGAAGATCTCTGATCTTCAGGCATCCTAAATAACTAGCTGTTACAATGCGTGGCAGAACAAAAACATCCAAATATGAGAAAGTTATTAATTGACCCAAGAGTGGCGGTCTTCCCAGCTCACAGCTAGACTTGAGCAGCAACATACTTAAGATAGCGAATTCTATTACAGCTGCCCTGTCACAGCTGTGCTTTGATTGATGATTCGAGCCCCAAGGATCCCTCTACAAGCAACGAACATCTCTTCCTTCATGACTTGTTCAGCCCCGATCTTCCTGCAGTCTATTTGTCTCAACTACCTTCATAAATCACAACATGTTAGCACAATTTGAGAGATGGACAGCTTTAATTATCACAGTCATAAGCATTAATAAAATAAAACAATGATCAGCCATACCTTGGTAATTTGGGGGATAAGGTAAGGAAAATAGGTCTGATTGCCATGATAAATGGTGTAGGACAGGGGCAGGAAAGATGATTAATGATGACTAAAAAGGGCCAATTCTGAGCTCAACATCTCCCCCCAACTATCCTGTTGCATGTCCTCATGCAACAACCTGCATTATTTACAATCTGAATCCTGTACTGAGCTCTATCCATGGAGAGAAAAAGAATTGTAGGAAATCCAGGTACCTTATCTATCTTTTGAACCGCCTCTGTGAGTAACCCAACATCTTCCTTCATCACTGTTCCCCATCCACTGCTAATTGCTGGTATCTGGAAATGCAGCTAATGTAGTGGGAATCTTCCTGCAGTTCATTATGTTGTGCCTGAGAGCTTAGAGGGCCATCCTTAATCTGAATCTACATCAATAACATTCCTAGGAGGGAGAAGCACTGGTTCTTGTGGGGCAGTGTCTTCTAGCACATCTAAATTTAATAAAAGAGTTGTTGATTCTTGTGTGACAGCAACATCCTTTAGGCTTTCTTCAGTAGCTACCATCATTGCTTTTAGAGACACTGGTTCTTGTGTAACAGTGTCTTCCTTGTTCCTCTGCTGCTGAGATTGGATCTCCTTATCATTGTGCAGCTCATCCTCCAAAATTTCGGTGTCACCTGAGCATGGTGTCTGTACCTGTTCATCTTCTCCCAACTGTATATCGGGAATGAAATCCACTCCAGGTTTATCTTTTAAATGAAATTCAGGAGCTCCCGTTGCAGCTTCCAAGGATGTTGGTTCTTGTGTAGCAACATCCTGGCTTGCCTCTTCATCCTCCTGTTGTTGCAATTCTTCTCCTAGGAGCTCTGTGTCATGGGAGTCCTCTGGGGTTACAACCCAGAGTTCATCATTAAATTCCAGAGTGTCCTCTGTTCCGGGTTCTTCTCCCACCTGTTTGGCTGATTGGACAAGTAAATTCAGGTTTGCTAGTTCTTGTGTTACAACATCCTGTTCCAGTTTATCACTGTCCTGCCTTTGAGCCTCTTCTTCCAAAATTTCTGTGTCCTGGGAGCATTCTGGGGTCACAGTATGGAATTCTTCATTGGCCTCCAGAGTGACCTCCATTCCAAGTTCTTCTCCCATCTGTTCTATGATCTCTGTATCGTGGGAACACTCTGGGGTTTCACTATATTCCTTTATAAGCTCCAGAGCATCCCCCATCCCATGTTCTTCTTCTACCTGTTCCATAATTTTTGCATCGTGGGAAGTAACAGCTTCAGCAAGGATGTTTAAAAGTGTTGGTTCTTGTGTGGCAGCACCTTCTTTTTCCACTGCTTCCCCTACTGTGGCCACAGGCTGTTGTGCTGAATAAGTGTTAAGTAGAATTTTATGGCCTGCTTCCTTAAAGATTTCTCCACAGGTGGGGCAGAGTATTCGTTCATCCTCCCCTCTAGCTCCAGCAGAATCTGATTCCTCCACTTGGTCTGCAGCCTCTATCAATGTGTACATTTTTCTTTCACCCTGCTTTCTGCAGGTTTCCTTCCAAGTTTCCAGCTCCCTTCTAAGTACTTGGAGGTCCTCTTTCAGCATTGCATTCTCATACAGAAGTCCTTCAATTCCAGGTTCTTCCTCCACTGGCCTTTGTGGAGCATCCATCGGTCTTGGTACAAGGATTGGGGGATCAACCTGTGTCTCTGAGGTTTCCCATCTTTTCTTAGCTGCCTCTGCTGCTGTGGCAGATCGAGTTCGTTTCTTTCTGATTGGTGCTATTAGGTCAAATTCATTGGTGGCTTTCTTTCTCTTCTTCTGTGGCGTTTTCTTTTGTGATTTTTCTTTTTGTGGTGTTTCCTCCTGTGGAGCTAGGATATAGGGAGCCAAAAATGAGGTCAAAGGAATATTTCTTTGCCCCTCATGCTGTTCTTCTTCAATCACAGCTCCTCCTCCTACCCACTCAGGTGAAGACTCAATTGTTACCAGCTCAATGTCTTCTTCCATTGCCCTAGCTCCGTCATCTTCAGGTTCCATTATCGTAGCATTTGATGCTGCTCCAATTTCACCTTCTGCTGTCAGAGCTGTCCTGTTATCTAGGTTTTCCACAAAGGTTTCATCTACACTATCACCTAATGGCTCTGTTTGTGCTTCCCCTTGCTCTCCTTCAAATGCAGTGTCATCCCCCACTGGTTCTGCTTGTGCTGGAGATTCATCTCTCCCACATGGCTCTGATTGTGCCCCTGGTTGTTCTTCCTCTAATGTAGGTTCATCCTCCCCAGATGGCCCAGCTTGTGCCTGCGGTTGTTGTTCTTCAACTGTGGTTTCACCCACCCAGGATGGTCCTACCTGTGCCCCCGATTACTGTTCTTCTCCCATTTCATCCCTCCCCCCAACTTCACTGGAGGAACTCTGGTCCTCCTGTTGTGGTGGAACCTATAATTGATGTAATGGGATGACCCTCAAGGGAACAGGTTGTTGTGGTCGGGTTATAAATTGTTCCCAAGTTATATTATGTTGGGCAAGGGTTCTTACAATAATTAATTTGATAAGGCCATGGTGGGTGAGAGAGGAAAGTGGGTGCTTCGCAGTCTGAACAAATGTTGCCATATGACGCAAGTCGTGCAATAAATAAAATGGAATGTTCAACAAAATTCCATGGCGGAGATGAGAAAACAAAGGAAGTTCAGAGTTATACACAGTTTGATATCTACCTTCACAAGTAATGTATTTCTTGAGGAAGACAACAACCTGGTCCCATGGCCGCGGCAGTGAGTTCAGTGCAATCCCTCTCCTGGATGCTTCAACTTGCTCCCCTGGAAGTAAAAATTCTTCTCGTGCAACCGTTGCAGGGACTCGACGGTTAAACCAAGGTTTTCCCACCATCGGGATGGCTGTGACCTCGGATATAATGATCTCGGAGATGTCTATACACAGCCCCCACACCGTGGAGTGAGTTTTGGTAAGATTCAAGGCAAATTGCAGGGTTGCGTCCCGATCGAATCCGTCCAATCGCTCAAAGAATTCAAGCCAACCAGCAGCTTGAAAAATGGCAAGAACTTGAGGATTTCGTCTGAGTTCCCGAGTATTGAAAGGTTCATGGCGAACTGGAATCCCCATGGTCCTGGCTGCAAGCTGAAACTGCTATTCCATAGATTACAGGATCCCAGAATGGAAGTTGCAGCACAGAGGATGCACGAATCGTTGAGCGAAGACGTTGAGCGAATGAGCAAATTTGGAAAGTTGAGCACAGAAAAGCGTTTGAAATTTCCATGCCGAATTGGGGAAGGTGGCAGTTATTAATGTTACGTCGTACGAGGGAGAGGTTTAATCAGGTATAAATGGTGGTACGAGTGAAGGTACGACTAATATCGTTTAAATGATATCAATGCTTAATCACGTGATAAATGAAAGCCATACCTCATAAAACTGTGAGTCAGAAAGCTGCGAAAACTGGTGGAGCATGCAGTTGGTGACGTCACGGCGCCGAGCTTGTGCACAGTCAGACGTGTGATCATGATGACTCGGATAAGATAATAATTTATTCCATCGGTGAAATACAAACCATCGCGTTCTCTGGGTTGGAATGATGTGTTCACCGCACAACTGAGGTGAATCAACACCATGATTAGCAGATTTGGAGCAATTCTTCTGTTAACACGGGAGTTACCACTGCAAGTTGCCAAAAAAATGATAGCACGACCGACGAAAAAGATATTGCAGTCGCCAAAAAAGAATATGTTGCAGCCGGCGGGAAAGAAATTGCAGCCACCGGAAAAGATTTCACGGCAGCCAGAAAAAGAATTTACGGTATCGGGAAAAATTACGGCTGTCACGGCAAAGTTTTACGGTGGCGGGAAAAATTACAGCTGGTGGGAAAAGTTTTACGACTGTGGGAAATATGTTGCAGCTGCTGTGACATGATGTTGCAGCTACGGGAAAATGGTTGCGGCTACCGGAAAATAATTCACGTCAGTCGGAAAAAGTTCACAGCTGCCGGGAAAAAGATTTCACCAGTCGACGGAAAATAATAACGCAACTGCTGGGAAATGAGGTGGCAGCTACGGGGAAATGAGGTGGCAGCTGTGGAAAAAGATGTTGCAGCTGCCGATGTTGCAGCCGTCGATGTTGCAGCTGCCAGAAAAAAAAATTGACAGCAGGAAGGAAAAACGATGTTACAGCTGCTGGGAAATGAAGTGGCAGTGGCTGGTAAATGAGGTGGCAGCCGCTGGGAAATGAGGCGGCAGCTACGGAAAAAGATGTTGCAGCTGCCGATGTTGCAGCTGCCGAAAAAGGTTGACGGCAGGCGGGAAAAAGGATGTTACAGCTACTGGGAAATGAAGTGGCAGTGGCTGATAAATGAGGTGGCAGCCGCTGGGAAATGAGGTGGCAGCTGCGGAGAAAGATGTTGCAGCTGCCGATGTTGCAGCCGCCGATGTTGCAACTGCCGGAAAAGATTGACGGCAGACGAGAAAAAGGATATTACAGCTGTTGGGAAATGAGGTGGAAGTGGCTGGTAAATGAGGTGGCAGCCGCTGGGAAATGAGGTGGCAGATGCGGAAAAAGATGTTGCAGCTACCGGATTTTTTTTTTTTTTTATAGCAAGGACGGCACAGGGAGATTTTCACTTGATGGGCCCAAACTGGTCGTTCTCCTGGCGCTTCCCTGCAAATTTTTGAAAAATGACAGCAAACGAAAAGATCAAATGCAAAGAGGAAAAGAAAACAACAATTATACGCTACATCAGGAAATTATTTATGTATAGCAAATACGATTTTCAGTTTTAAGGATTGGAAAAGGCAGAGAAAAGTTCCTGCTCTGGTGCCAACTGATAATCTGGATCGGCAGCAATTTGTGAAATGAATGCATCTTTCGAAATGGGCTTACGATACAGTCGCAGTCTGTGGCCGTTAGCAAGTAATGGTATACGGTTTTCATCAATGGTCACCAGGCGAACAATGCCGTTGTCAAATACCCTGTCGACCAAATATGGTCCCAGCCATCTTGTACGCAATTTTTCTTTAAAATCCTTCTTGAATCTGGAGTCGTATAATAGTGCTCAGTCTCCTTCACGGAAGATTTTCTTTTTGATGAATCGGTCATGCCAGTTGGATCTCTGTTGCTGGAGCAGCACAGTCTGGTCTACTGCAGCTAACCGTTTCTCATCTAGTTCATTTAATTGATTCAATCTTCTCTTCTGGGCTTCTGTTACATCTAGACTCATTTCGGTGGCTGTTTTCAGGGTCTTGATCTCAAATTCAATTGGAAATATGGCACTCTTTCCATACACCAGATCATAAGGAGAAAACCCTGTGGTGTTGCGCCAAGTTGTGCGATATGCCCATAGTGCTTCTGGAAGCCTGTCAGCCCAATCCTTTCGATGGCTTTTAACTGTTTTAGTAAGGATTGCTTCAATAACTTTATTAGTAATTTCCACCTGACCATTGGCCTGGGGGTGGTAAGGTGAAGCTATCCTATGCTGCACATGATACTTCCGGAGCAAGGACTCAAATTGGTGTGAGATGAATTGCGGTCCCCCATCAGTGACTACTTCCTTTGGTACCCCAAAGCGGGTAAAGATTTCACTGTACAGAAAATCAATCATCGCCTGGTCATTAGCCTTAGTCAAAGCTACAGCTTCCACCCACTTGGTCATGTAATCTGTACACACCAGGATGTAAACCTTCTGTTTGGAAGGAGGGCTGATAGGGCCAACAAAATCCAATGCCCATCTGTCAAAAGGTTCTAGTACCACTTGTGGTTGTAAAGGCATCTGATCTGTTTTATTAGGTTGGCCCATCCTTTGGCAACTGTCATAAGACTGGACATATCTTTTAGCATCCCTGAACAGTGTCGGCCAATAGTATCCCATCCGCAGCGCTTTATGCCCTGTTCTTTTGTCTGCAAAGTGTCCTCCACAAGGTTCATCATGACAGGCCTTCAGTATATGAAAGATCTCATCTTCCCTTACACATCTTCTAATCTCAAGATCGGGTCCTGTGTAAAAGAGATGGCCCTTGAGCCAACAATACCTGGCACTTTGCTGGATAATTTTTCTTTTCTCTCGTTTAGACATATGTGGCGGAAGCTTTCCTACAACCAAATAATTAGCAATGTCTGCATACCAGGGTGAATGAGCTGAGAGTGCGAATAAATGTTCATCTGGGAAAGAATCCTCAACAGGCGAATTGTCATCACTATTAGTAAATCGTGATAAAAAATCAACAACAACATTTTCTTTTCCAGGTTTATCTATAATAGTAATATCAAATTCCTGTAATAATAAAATCCACCTGGTTACTCTGGCATTAGTGACAGGTTTGTTCATCAAATACTTAATGGCAGAGTGGTCAGTGTGCACAAATGTAGGATACCCAGTAATGTAATGTCGAAACTTATTAATAGAATAAACAATAGCAAGGAATCCTTTTTCAGTAACAGTATAATTAAGTTCAGCAGGGGCTAAGTTTTTACTAACATAATAGATGGCATAAGGTACTTGACCATCCTGCTGTCCTAATACTGCTCCAATGGCGGTATCAGAAGCATCTGAAGAAATGTGGAAAGGTATGGTCCAATTAGGTCCCCTTAAAATAGGGGCTGTGGACAGCTTCTCTTTAAGCTTATCAAATGCTGTCTGGCATGCTTCACTCCACACAAACTGTGCGTCCTTCATTAACAATGAAAACAAAGGGGAAGCAAGTTTGGAGAAGTTTTCTATAAATCTCCTGTAATATCTAGCATGTCCCAGAAAACTTCGCACTTCTTTCTGCATTGAAGGAGTAGGTATATTTTTTATCACCTTAATTTTTGAAGGATCCACCTGAATGCCATCGGTAGAGATGAAATGTCCTAATACTACTCCCTCACTCATCATCATATGGCATTTTTCAGTGCTTAATGAAAGGCGAGACTGTTCACAGCGAATTAAAACCTTTTTTAAATTTTCCAGTGCTTCCTCAAAATCCTTGCCATAGGGAGTAAAATCATCCATAAAGACTTCCATGCTATCATTAACTAATTCAGAAAATATGCCAATTACAGCTCTTTGGAACGTTGCTGGTGCATTACATAAACCAAAGGGAAGCACCCTGTAGGAAAATGTTCCCCAGGGGCAAGTGAAGGTGGTCTTATCCTGGTCCTCAGGAGCAATCTGAATTTGGTTGTACCCGCTGAACCCATCCAAGAAGGAGAAGAACTTTTTCCCTGATAGGGTATCAAGTACTTGGTCAATAAAGGGCAGAGGGAAATGATCCTTTTGTGTAGCTTTGTTTAGCTCCCTATAATCAACACAGACCCTCCATTTACCATTCTTCTTGGGCACAATTACAAGTGGGGAAACCCACTCACTATCTGAAATAGGGTAGATAAATCCCGCTTCCAAAAGTTTCTGGATTTCCTCCTTCACTATATCCCTCAGATTGGGGTTCATGCGTCGCTGGGGTTGACACACAGGCCGGGAGTCGTTTTTAATGTAAATATGATGAGTGCACAGATTAGAAGGGATGCCCTTCATGTCTGTATACTCCCAGGCGAATGCCCCCTTACGTTCCTTCAAGAGACTGATTAGGCGCATCTGTTCTTCTGAGGAGAGACCAGGGTTGATGTTCAAAGTTCTTCCAGGCTCTACCTCAATAGGAATGCTTTTTGAATTTTTCAAAATTGGGATTATGTTTGTATCACCAACCAATGTTTCCTTCGTAATATTTTCTTGTTCTTCCTTACCAAGGGTAATGTTCAGGATTTGATAGACTTCTTTATCCACTGAAGCAGGTTCGCTAATGAAGTTACTGATGGCATCGTCTTCTGTTTCATTTTTAAAAGTTAAGGCCTTCCCTGTTGTTAGTAGTGGCTGAACATCCTCCTTCTCTTCTTGTTCTATCCAAAGGGAAGTTTCAACTTCTAGACTTGGCCGTGATGGAGGATACAGGGTGAGGTTTTTGGTTTCCATACCATCAGATATAGTCATGGACCCAGATCGACAGCTGATGCAAGCATCAGCTGTGGCCAACCAAGGCCTCCCCAGGATCAATGGATGTCCCCCCAGCTGTGATTTTGGTTGCAATATCAAAAAGTCAGCGGGGTATTCCCATGAATCTACTGAGATGACGAGGTCGTCCAGAATCCCTTCGGGTCTAATGGTGGATCTGTCTGCCAATTCTAAAATGGTAGGGGTCGGCCTAAAATTAGTGATCCCAAGCTTCCTCACAGTCTCAATTGTTATGACATTGATCGCTGCTCCTAAGTCAACTAGCACGTTGGGTATCTGCGTTTGTCCTATATGTACAGTGACAGTAGGATTTCCAGGGTCGTCATACTTGGTCATGGGGATTTTTCCTATTATTAAAGCAGATAAATTCCCTATGACATGAACAGTGGGCGGATCTCTAGGTTTCCTCCTTGGTTTCTTAGTGCGCAGATCCCGAACTGTTTTAGCATAAATAGGCACATCTTGAAGGGCTTGCAGAAGGGGAATTTTAACATAAAGATTCTTCAACTCTCCTAGGAGGTTGAACTGAGGTTTCCCCCCTATTTTTGGTAGCATTAGTCTCTCAGGGTATGGTGGTTTCCTTACCAGCTGGGTAGGCTGTGTATTATCTGATTTCTCATTTAATGTTTCAGCCGTCCCATCTAAGGGATGCTTAGCACCTTCAATGATAGGAGCCGGATCGGATGAATGCTGTGAACTCTCTCCTTTTTCATGCACAGAAGGTGGAATATCTTCTGTAATTACAGGTTCCATTATCTTCCCAAATCATAAACGAATATCATTACAAGGTACAGGGGAGAGAGAGTAGGCCGGCATATTGACAGTTTCCAATTGATGGACTGTTTTATTATTCGAGTTAGGATTAGGTTGGGCAGGCAGCTGAGGCTGTAATGGTATATTAGGAACAGGATTATTCTGCAGCTGCAGCTGCGACTGCTGAGGTGGGTATTGAGGATATTGAGGAAATGGAGGAAATTGAGGGTATGGTGGAGAATAGGGTGACTGTTGAGGTGGAGGTGGTTGAGGAAACTGGTTCCCAAGAGGGAAGTTCCTCCATCTAGGAGACCATGACATAGGTTGATGTGGCGGCTGTGTCCAAGGACTCCATGAGTTATAATTTTGCATTGCAGGTTGAGAAGGATTCCACTGAGCATAATTTGAAGGGAATTGTGTATTCACATTTTGCATATTATTACTCCAATTATTCATATTATTCAAAAATGGAAATGAGTCCGGAGGCATACCTTGATTTCGAGGCTGCCACGGTTTCTTCTGCGCAATGAAATAAGCTGATTCTACTTCTGGAGTTGATGCCTGCAGGACAGCCTTCACTTGAGGAAGTGTAGGACATTCCTTCATGTCATGGTTCAGCTCACACAGCTGACATACTTGTATTTTTTCAAGAGGGCATTCCTTCAGTGGATGATTCTTTCTACATCGGGGACAAAACACACCTAGTGTGAGATCCTCCACTGCCTATTTCTGTTTGGCCTTCAGGACATTAATCTCCGAAGAGATGGAGCTCATCATTTCTGTTTTAAAATTTTCAAGGAGATTGTCTATCTCTGCACGTGTAGCTCCTCCATTGGATGACTTCTGAGTTCTGTCGAAGACATCACGTTCCAGCTTATCTCGTTTATCTCGCTTATTATTCCTAGAAGATCCCCTGGAGTATCTCTTACATAATTCCACAATCGTCTCAAAGGGTTCTTTGGATATATCTCCCTTTCCTAACAGATTTAGCATGTCTAAACAATCATCCCTAATCCCTCTAAGCAAGATTATCTTGAGTACGTCCAGCCCCATGTTCGTCTGCCCAGCTCTTTGCACATTGTACAGCAGCCTTTCTACAAAATCCTCCAGACTTTCATCCTCCTTCTGCACCATCTTGAATAATTCTTCTCTTTTGTCCCTGGTGTTGCAATATTCTTGATATTTTTCCAGGAACACTTGCTTCATCTTATTCCAATTAGCAACAGTTCCTCCCCCAAGGCTCATGAACCATCGTAATGCATTGTCCTTCAGGGTGGCAGGAAAAAGTTGCAGCTTTTGAGCATCTGTGACATAATCATAGCTGTGAAAGAGGATATTGAATTCAAAAAGGAATTCGTCTGGATCTTCTGCCGCCCTGCCATGGAAGCGAGGCAACACCGATGGTGAGATGTTCTTCATAGGAGCTGTCCCTTCTAGCTGCTGTATTGGAAATTGTATTGTAGCCATGGTTCCTTCTGGCAGGGAGTCATTCTCATGATGGTGTTCTACCACTGCTTCCTCCTCTTCGTTCTCATGTCTGTTATTCATCTTTTCTTCTGTGTCCTCTTCTTCGTTCGTTCCTGCGTTCTTTACCTCAATTGTAACAGCTGCGTATTCTTTAGTTGTAGCAGCTATGTAATCTTTAGTTGTAGTAGCTGCGTATTCTTCAGTTGGAACAGCTGAATCAGCTGTACCTTCTTTAGCAGGGGTATATGCGGGAATCACGGCTGCTCCTGTGTTTTCCACCGTGGATCCTGATGCTGACGCTCCAGGATCAGCAGGGCTTCTTCTGATAGGAGTCTCCCGTTGACGAGTCCTAGTAGCTGAATCAGTTCTGTCAACAAGATCGTCGATGAATGTTCTTCTACCCAACGGTGGGCCTCGACCACGACCCGAACCACCTGCGCTGTTAGTATTTTGTGGGGTTTTGGGGGTTGGGAGGTGATCGCGTTTTACCCTCCTCGTATTCATGCAAAGCAGATCATTTCAACAAAGAAGAGACTGACTAAAAGCAATTATCAGATGCAACTAATGACTAGTGTTTAATTTTTATCCTTCCCCGGCAACGGCGCCAAAATGTCAAGCACTCTATATGCAGATAAATTGTTACCAATACACACAGAGCATATGAAGTTTATTGTCAACCCGAGAAAGTCTTTTATTTCAAAGGACAAGTGCACAATATATGCTCAAACACCAAACCATTAGAAGTGAATACTTTTATCTTCTATTATCCATGTTCATCCCCAAAAATCTATGCAATCCCAATTGCCTTCTAACTGCTATACTTCAATTCCTCTCTATCATGCATCAATAAGAAATGGTATCAGATCTAATCAACAATTGCAGAAAAGAAATCTCATTCGTATTCTAGAACAATCACTTGTCTGATCTAATCAATCTGGAAATCATAAAACATAAACTGAACATTAATATAGAAATCCAATTGCCAAAGATTAAGTTAACTGTTCTAAGAAATTGAATTGCAGAATGAAAATCAAGCAACACACAACAGGAAAGATAAATTATAAGAGCTCATGGGATCACAATCTTAGCTGTAAGATGAACACGGCTGTGTATAACAGCAATTGAAATGCATAAAGCAAACCTTACTCAGTTGACTGTTATTCTACACCATTCGCCAATCTCACAGAAATATAATCTTTTATTGAGAAATCCACACAATAAATATTGCTGCTGCGTACAAAGGGAAAGAAGAAAGCATCACACAATAATAAATTCAAAATCCTATTTTAACTCAGCAATCTCTGTGGAAGACGGGCCCAGCCTTCACACAGAGACGCTGGCTGAACAACACAACTCTTTAGCTCAGAAGTAACCCCTTATATTAACAGAAGAATGAATACACAGTTTTTCTCAGCTGCTAATACAATACATTAATTGTCTGTTGTTCAACCCCTGGGTCGAGGCAACTCCCCATATTTATACATACAAATCGTAACATCTAATCCTATAATTGGGCAGCCATGAAGATCTCTGATCTTCAGGCACCCTAAATAACTAGCTGTTACAATGCGTGGCAGAACAAAAACATCCAAATATGAGAAAGTTATTAATTGACCCAAGAGTGGCGGTCTTCCCAGCTCACAGCTAGACTCGAGCAACAACATACTTAAGATAGCGAATTCTATTACAACTGCCCTGTCACAACTGTGCTTTCATTGATGATTCGAGCCCCAACGATCCCTTTACAAGCAACGAACATCTCTTCCTTCATGACTTGTTCAGCCCCGATCTTCCTGCAGTCTATTTGTCTCAACTACCTTCATAAATCGCAACATGTTAGCACAATTTGAGAGATGCACAGCTTTAATTATCACAGTCATAAGCATTAATAAAATAAAACAATGATCAGCCATACCTTGGTAATTTGGGGGGTAAGGTAAGGACAATAGGTCTGATTGCCATGATAAATGGTGTAGGACAGGGGCAGGAAAGATGATTAATGATGACTAAAAAGGGCCAATTCTGAGCTCAACACAAGTGAGTTAGGGAAGCCAAAGAGACACCGATTCGAATTTGGAGAAGGAGAGGGCTAGAATTGGAAGGACAAGTGTCATACTTGGGAATCTCTTTCCAACTTGAGTTTGCATGAATCTCTTGGGAGGAATTAGATCCATGGAGGACCTTAGAAGTTTATAAAAGACAATAACAAAGAAGGATGGTAGATTTTTATCATTTTAGAATTTGCATTTTTCATTTGGAGAGGAGAGCTAGCGGAATGCTACTCTACTTGCCTTAACACCAATTTCGAGGGTGAAAGATTCCCATCCTAATTGGTAATTGGAAAGGCCATTTAGACCTTTAATTTGGATATTTAATGGATTATTTTGTTACAGGTTGAATCTACAGAGCAGCTCATGGTCACATCTCTTTCAGCTTGCTTCTACAACCATTCTTCTATTTCTTGGCATATTCATGATCCTTGAGGAATTGCGCACTTGGTGAGATATTGTTATCTTTAGGGGAGATTCTAATGCTTCATTATTTTATCATATGATGTAAATTCTCTTTTCTTCATGTTCAACATGTCTTCAATTCGATATTCCAAGTGGAAATATGTAAATTTGATTATTAATGAGTAAATGATGCAATTTCCCCTAGATCTTGTTGTTGGAGTTTGGAGAGACACTATTTCGAGTTATATCAGTTATTCTATGTGATTTTATTGATTTATGGAGTGTTATTAAAGTTACTAAGAAGTTTCATTAACATATCATAAGCCCTTGGCACCTAAAATTTGAATTTCATAAGTCATGGTGAAAATAACTAGTTTCCCCCCCTATGTGAAATCTTGCATATAAACATATGATTTTAAGGAGTTGAAGAAGTCCATAAGAACTAATTAAGGATACATTGGGGAGCTCATTAAAGCCACTTATCAATACCATACCTCTGGTCATAAATTTGTAAGGGTTTAACATCATTTGGGAAGCCATCTTTGTCCACTACCCTTGGGGAATTTGAAGCTCGAATTTACTAGTAATATTCCCTACTTTGTCTAGATTGTAAATGAATGTTGCAGAAGTTTTTTAAGGAGTTTTAAGAATCCGTAAGCCTATTTTATATGTATTAAAACCTCTCAAATACTTTCAGACCCATTATACAAGCATTTGGAGACCAAGAGACCAATACTAGTCAAAGAGAAATTGCTAGTCAAACTCCCTACTTTGGCCAGAACTTAAAGGAGAGTTTAAAAAGCTATTTGATGACTATAAATAATCCATGAACCTCATATTTATGTACTAAAACCATTCATACACCTACTATGACAATTTGGGAGCATTTGGAGCCATTTGGAGGTCAAGAACCCAAGACTAGTCAAAGGTTGAACTAGTGGAGAAAGTTGAAAAATTCACCATTTTAATAAAATTTATAAAAGGGACATTACAAGTGGTATTAGAGAATAATATTGGCCCCTGATGTGGTTTGAGATTCATGAGTAAAAGAATTCAGGGACCACCATTAGATATTGAAACCAAAAGTGATTTTTTTGAAGAGGAAAAAGTAGAAAAAGAAGAGCAATTTTTTGAGGAAACTATGACTAGGGATGAAAAGGGAACCTCAGATGATATTGAGGAGTATAGGAAACTCATGAAACCCCTCTTTGAAGGCATGAACAATCTTATAATTAAAGGATTCGAATTGTTGGCTAGCCAACTTGGGATCAAAGGAGTAATAGGAGGCAGCAATAGTTCTCGTCATGAGGAAAAGAAGGTAATGGGTGAGCATATCTTCTCAAGCACAAGACCCCATAATAGAGATAATGAATTTCATAATACAACAAGTCCTACCACACCTAAATTTCTTGATTCCAAAGAAAATATTAATACTCCAATTGATGTGCAAGAACTTCTAATCGAATGGAAAAATTTGTGTGAAGATTGCAGAAACATCCTACCATTTGATCAATACCTCATTGTCTCAAACAAGCTCAAGATGAAGGAGGGTAATAAGAATCCATTTCAAAATAGAGATTCCAAATATATTTGTCTTAAGGAAACCAAGGGGAAAGATGAATCGACTTGCTTGAAGGAGAAAAAAGGGGAGACCCATGAACCACCTAGTTCTGAAATAGGTGAAGTAGAAGAAGCAGTACATGAAGAGGATTGAAAGTCACTCCCAAGTGACTTTGAAAAAGATGAAGAGACATCACATGAGCATGAAGAAGGTTATATTAAAAGTATTGGAGATCATTTCGAGACACATGCTACCTTGGAAAGGAAACAAAGAGCAATGTGCAACATCAAAGGTAATTTCATATCTTTTCCTTTTGATAAAAATAATTTGGTTGAGTTTAATGAATTGTTACATGATGCATACTTGAAGAATGATGAGGATATTCATAAACTCAAAATTCAAAATGAGCAAATTCTTGAAAGGTTGCAATATACTTTTTCTTCCTCCTATGTTTCAAATTTTCAGATGGTGGATTGCATGGAGGATTCTCATGACACATGGAAATTTGCATTTGCTTGATGTGTTTGAAGAGGAGATTGATGAGATCCAAGCACTTGATGCTGTGGGAGAGGAATTTGAGTTTCCTCTTGGAAATGGTGACACAATGTTTGAAGGAGTGTATGATCGCACTACTTTGGAACCAACCGATGAGGAAATTTTTGCACTTTTGAGGGAGGTGCATGATCCTACCCTTATGAAGAATTCACATGAGGACACTTCTGCACTTTCTGATCATTTAGGTGAGTTGGTTCATTCTCCTACATCCTACACTTCTGTTAGGGTTAACCTTGACTCGGGATTGAGTCAAAGTTGGTTAGGTCTAGCACATGTTTTTGGGCACATGGTTTGTTGTAGCCCATGGTATTTCCCCATGGTATTGCATGTAAGAAAGCCTTTATAAGGCTTGAGGAGGATCCATTGTAAAGTGGCCTGGAGGTGAGTGGGTGAGCTCACTTGGCCCGACTTGGCCAGTTTAGGTCAAGGGTAATGAAGATCTTCATTGGGTGCTGGTTTTTTCCCCGTATGGGGTTTCCAAGAAATTATGTGTATCTATTATGTGATTGCTTGTTTATTGTTAATTTCTCTTGCAAGTTATTATGTGTATGCTTGTGTAACCTAACAATTGGTATCAGAGCCATGGTTTGGCATATATTGTGCTTGTGTAATGCTGTAAGCTGCTATAGAGGTAAATCATAGTAGATCTGGTTCGGATATGTAGATCTGGATGAGAGCGCAAGTTACTGGGGCCACAGAGGAAATCCATGCCAGTGTAGAGTGTCGATCTATAAGATAGAGATCCAGTCAATGATGATGTAGCCGCGGGCATAGCAGAAGTAGACCAGCGTACCTGGCAACATGGAGGAACACCAACCGTGATGGAGTGTCGCTATATGTGATGATGCCGCCTATATTACTGTAAAAGATTAGACAAAAATTTGGTAGAGGTTGCGTGTTGTTGTTGGAGGGCATGAGAACATGAAAAAAAAAAAAAACCAAATTTGTGAGGAAAGATCGCTCCAGCATTGTGCTCACACTATTGAAGAAGAAAACGCCCAAGCTATCCCTCCAAGCAGAAATTTACAATGGGCGTTAGCTTGAAATGCCAACTGAGCAGGCGGCTTCATGGATGTTGGAAAGAATCCACGCATGGAAAGTCCGCAACAGTCGTGGTGAAGGATGAAAGGGGCTACATGAGAATTTGAGAGCCCACGGATAAAAATGAAAGGAGCAGCCGCCACTGCTGTAGCTATGGGTATTTGGTGCGGCCTGTCATGATCCAACTAGACTCCAGACCAAATGGAGAATGAGCACCACAAATCGATGAACAAGAGTCTCCAAGAAGGCGATTATTGTGATCTATGGTGCCTAAGCCCGAAACCCTAGCTTTCCTGCATTTTTGTGAAGATCAATCAAATCCAGAAGGGAGAAAATGCCCGTCGGTTTGCTGCAAGAGAAAAAATTTGTTTTGAGATTTGCTGAGGGCCACGAAGATCATGGAAAGGGTGGAAGTTTGGGTGGCTGCATGTGTTTTGGTGGAGGTCGCCAGACATTAAGAGAAAGAAGAGTCTCCACACTTAGAAGGAATCTATGTACGTAAATCGCGGCACGCAGGTGGATTCGTGGAAGATCTAGTGTAGATTAAGCAGGATTTGTAGATCCATTGGTTCCACAAATGTCTTGCTGCAGTCTTCAACGATTTGCATCCAGCTAAGGGCGTGAAGGAGCCGCGAGTCTATGGCGGGGTGTGTAGATCCGTGGAAAGAGGACGCATGGAGATGCTAGGAGAGTGGTTTTGAATCTACTGTGAATGAAGAGCTCACACCCATCTCAAAGATCAACGGAATGAAGGAAGAATGCTACCTTGGAGATCGGATCTGGGTGTAGATGCCAAAGTGCAGAGCTAGCATGCCCAGATCTGTATTCTGCGGATGTGAGGCCACGAGATCGAGGTGTGGAGTAAGCGAAGGAAACATTGCACTTGAGAAATGGTGAGAGAACTATTGGCAGCAGGAAATTTTTTGAAGCATGTGCATGTGAAGCCACGATGAATGGTAGCTGCCAGAGTAAGCACTCACAAGCACAAGTGGACGAGCAAGGAAGTGAGCATGGAAAGCGAGAGGATGAAGCAATGGATGGTGATGGTGTAGTCACCATGAAGACACATGAAAAAAAAATTAATGGAGCAATTTGCATGTAAAAGGGCATATGGCTGTAAGACCTGGTAAGGCATGCATACCCCTGGTAACTCACCGGTAAAGTCAGGAGAAAGACCTAGGTGATAGGGGGGTGTATGTGAGATTCCTCGATTAAAAATTTGAGGGGGGTTGGTAATTACTCCAAGTCAAGTTTAAAGGGGGGATTGTTAGGGTTAACCTTGACTCGGGATTGAGTCAAAGTTGGTTAGGTCTAGCACATGTTTTTGGGCACATGGTTTGTTGTAGCCCATGGTATTGCCCCATGGTATTGCATGTAAGAAAGCCTTTATAAGGCTTGAGGAGGATCCATTGTAAAGTGGCCTGGAGGTGAGTGGGTGAGCTCACTTGGCCCGGCTTGGCCGGTTTAGGTCAAGGGTAATGAAGATCTTCATTGGGTGCTGGTTTTTTCCCCGTATGGGGTTTCCAGGAAATTATCTGTATCTATTATGTGATTGCTTTTTTATTGTTAATTTCTCTTGCAAGTTATTATGTGTATGCTTGTGTAACCTAACAACTTCCATATTTTGCAGCATTCATCCTAATGAACTATGGGTGAAAGGTTTATTTTTTATGGTGCCACATGAGGAGTGTAAAACTCCTACCTCTCCTTTTGCTGATAACATGACTAGAGCACCTCATTATTTACATTTGCAGCAGCATCTTTTTTTACCTTATGATGATACATATCTTCATGGATGCACTTATGATGTTCACTTGAGTCACTTGAAGACTCTTGATTTTCCTTGCTCCTTGCTTAGTTCAATTGATGTTGGAGGAACTTCATTAACTATTTGGGTAAAGAGACATGATCGGAGCAAATTTTTATTGGCAGCAACATCCTTTACTATTTCTTGATGATACACATGTTCATGGATGCACAAATT
This sequence comes from Larix kaempferi, assembly GCA_027924585.1. Classification (NCBI taxonomy): domain Eukaryota; kingdom Viridiplantae; phylum Streptophyta; class Pinopsida; order Pinales; family Pinaceae; genus Larix; species Larix kaempferi. The sequence goes on from BSBM01000024.1 coordinate 3,221,762, forward strand.
CTAGTTATGTGAGCCACTTGAAGGCTTATTATTTTCCTTGCTCCCTACTTGGTTTATATTTTAATGGAGGTTCTTCATTCACTTCTTGGATGAAAGAACACATGGCTGATTATTTTGATGCATCTTACATCCTTTTGGAGCAACATTATAGGAAATGGGATCCTCACCTATGTCATTGGATCATATTTTATTGGTCACTTGAAGCTCGTATGCCCTTGGAAAATGGTGGTCTACTCGCTTGGAGGTATAAGCACTTTCATGATTCTTTGTTGAGGCACCTCCTTGATGTACATTTTTATTATGTTGTTATGTACTTTGATGATATATCTTGTGTACTCATGAAGTTTGGAAGTATGCATACAAGAAAATGGGATCCAGGAACTCTCTTTCCTGATGGTATGGGTTGGAGAGCACTCTTAATTGTTGGAGTGCAATACAAGCAATGGGACCCTGGGATAATTTTTAGTCCCATTGATTTAAAAGTAGTATGGGAGATGGATTCCCCACTTAATAAAGTGATTTTAATCAGATTAGTGCAGCAGCAAGCATGGTGGTTCCTCTCTAAAATCTTCATGGAATCTCAAAGACTCAAAGTTGGGCAACTCAGTGGCAACTTCAAAGAATTATGCAGTGGTATCAGAAAGGGTTTCCAAAATATGAAAGAGGTAAAGAGTAATTGTTCCAACTTGGTTTTGATGGATTTAATTAACATTTTGGTGTTTAGTGGTGATGTTACAGGGGATATCAAAATGAAAAATAAAATACACATCTCCTTGCTTTTGAAAACACACAATTGTAGTGCATGGGTGGCTCTACTCAAGGTTTTAGAAGAGAAGTTTTGGGAAGCAAAATTTTGGAAAGAAAGTAGGTTCTTCCACATACATGTGTTTAAATTGCTTGAGGATAAGAAATATTGGGAAGGGAGGATTTTTCATGTCCCAAAATTTTGCATTGGGTCACAATGTCCTAAGCCCCTTGGCCATACTCATGAGAGTTTCTCAAATTGATGCTAAGGGTAAAATAAATGCCAAGAATGAATTCCAAGTTAGTAATAATGTGAAATTATATCCAAATGGACAAGGTGGGTCACATTAAGAGAAATTCCCAATTCAAAGTTGTAATATACCCATCCAAATGAACTGCCATGGAGGAAAATTACTAGTTCCCTAGGTTGGGGGTGGAAGCTTTGGGATTTGAAATAAGGGGGATAATAAATGATGTTTGAACATTAGAATGGCATAAATATTTAGTAAAGGATATAAATAAATAAATACAAGAGAAAATCAAAGTGGCAATTGATCATGAAGACACATGGAGGATGTGGGACCCACACAAGCTAGATTTTCTATGCCACATGGCATCCTCTTCTTGTCATTTCGAATCCATAAGAATCCAAAAGGTTCTTGGGATGAGTTGGAAGGTCAATATACTTGGCATGAATAAATTAAGGTTGAATTGGAGTGGAAGAGTAACTCCCATGGAAGAGGAAAAGTCATTTTGGAGCTAGTGAGACACTTGGACTAGATTCCCTAGCTCTATGACAACAATGATGAAGATTCTATGACACCTATGACACAAATTAGACCTGAAGGCTGACATCTGACATATATGACATGTTAGGGATAAAAGTAGCCTCCAAGATGGCGCTCGAGTTAGGGCAGCCAAAGAGACACCAATTCGAATTTGGAGAAGGCGAGGGATAGAATTGGAAGGACAAGTGTCATACTTGGGAATCTCTTCCCAACTTGAGTTGGAATGAAGCTCTTGGGAGGAATTTGACCCATGGAGGACCTCATAATTTTATAAAATACAATAACAAAGAAGGATGGTAGATTTTGATCATTTTAGAATTTGCATTTTTCATTTGGAGAGGAGAGCTAGTGGAGTGCTACTCTACTTGCCTTAGCACCAATTTCGAGGGTGAAAGATTCCCATCCTAGTTGGTAATTGGAAAGGCCATTCAGAAATTTCATTTGGAGATTTAATGGATTATTTTGTTACAGGTTGAATCTACAGGGAATCTCATGGTCACATCTCTTTCAACTTGCTTCTATAACCATTCTTCTATTTCTTGGCATATTCATGATCCTTGAGGAATTGCGCACTTGGTGAGATATTATTCTCTTTGGGGGAGATTATAATGCTTAATTATTTTATAATATGATGTAAATTATCTGTTATTCATGTTCATCATGTCTTCAAGTCGAGATTCCAAGTGGAAATATGTAAATATGATTATTAATGAGTAAATAATGCCATTTCCCCTAGACCTTGTTGTTGGAGTTTGGAGAGACACTATTTCAAGTTATATCAGTTATTATATGTGATTTTGTTGATTTATGGAGTGTTATTAAAGTTTTGAATAAGTTTCATTAACAGAGCATAATCCCTTGGCACCTAAAATTTGAATTTCATAAGTCATGGTGAAAATAACTAGCTTTTCCCCCTATGTGAAATCTTGCATATAAACATATGATTTTAAGGAGTTGCATAAGGCCATAAGAACTAATTAATGATACATTGGGGAGATAATTAAAGCCAATTATCAGTACCATACCTCTTTTCAAAAATTTGGAAGGGTTTAACATCATTTGGGAAGTCATCTTTGTCCACTACCCTTGGGGAATTTGAAGCTCGAATTTACTAGTAATCTTCCCTACTTTGTCCAGTTTGTAAATGAATGTTGTAGAAGTGTTTGAAGGGGTTTTAATCATCCATCAGACTCTGTTATATGTCTTAATACCTATCAAATACCTTCAGACCCATTATACAAGCATTTGGAGACCAAGAGACCAATACTAGTCAAAGAGAAATTGCTAGTCAAACTCCCTACTTTGGCCAGAACTTAAAGGAGAGTTGAAGAATCTATTTGATGACTCTAAATCATCCATGAACCTCATATTTATGTACTAAAAACATTCATACACCTACTGTGACAATTTGGGATCATTTGGAGCCATTTGGAGGTCAAGAACCCAAGACTAGTCAAAGGTCGAACTAGTGGAAAAAGTTGAAAAATTCACCTTTTTAATAAAATTCAAAAAAGGGACATTACAAAAATACTTCCATAATTCTTCCATTATTGAATGGATTAGGACTCCGAACAAATCCTTTAAAAATGAATCTATTGGATGGAAAGCCTTTGTGCTCGTATTTCCGCAAGTTGGAGAATGGCTTGTGTCATGTCCCAAATTTGGAATTGGGTGACAATGGCCTAATCACATTAGCCATATTCATTAGATTTTGCAAAGTTGATGTTAAGGGTCAAATAATTGCCAAGGAGGAAAATTACTAGTTTCCTAGGTTTGGGGTGGAAGCTTTGGGATTTGGAATAATGGGGATAATAAATGATGTTTGAACATTAGAATGGCATAAATATTTAATAAAGGAGCTAAATAAATATATACAAGTGAAAATCAAAGTGGCATTTCATCATGAAGACACATGGAGGAAGTGGGACCCACATATGGCTAGATTTCCCCACTACATTTGGCATCATTCTCTCACCAATTCGAATTCAAGGTGAATGGTAACATACTTGGGGAAGTCCAAAAGGTATTATTCATGGCATAACTCATCCAAGGTCGAAATATAGAGGAAGAGTAACTCCCATGGAAGAGGAAGAGGCAATTTGGAGCTAGTGAGACACTTGGGCTAGATTCCCTAGCTCTATGACAACAATGATGAAGATGCTATGACACCTATGACACAAATCAGACCTGAAGGCTGACATATGACATATATGACATGTCAGGGCTAAAAATAGACTCCAAGAGGGCGCTCAAGGGTGTTAGGGCAGCTAAGATGCTTCCACATGTGATTTGGTGGAAGTGGGAGACTAGGAATTGTTGTACAAGTGGCGTTCTTTGGAATCTCTTCCCAACTTGAGTTGGCATGAGTCTCTTGGAAGGAATTCGACCCATGGAGGCCATTAGAACTTTATAAATGTCAATAACAAAGAATGAAACCAGCTTTTGATCATTTGTAGAATTTGTAATTGCATTTGTGAAGAGGGAGAGCTAGTGGATGACTAGTTTCTTGCCTTAGCCAATTTCGAGGGTGAAAGATTCCCATCCAAGTTGGTAATTGGAAAGGCCATTCAGACCTTTCATTTGGAGCTTTAATGGAGTCTTTATTTGCATGTGTAAGCTACAGGGCAGCTCATGGTTTCTTCTATTGCAGCTCACTCCTTCAACCATTTCTGGTTTTGATGGCATATTCTTGATCCTTGAGGGAGGGCGTTTTTGGTGAGCTATTGTACTCTTTGGGGAAGCTTTTAATGCCCCATTTATTTTTTAATATGAATTAAATACTCTTTTATTCATCTACAAAAAGTTTCAGGTCGAAATTCCAAGTAGAAATGTATAAATCTCATTTTTAATGGAAGAACAATGCCATTTCCCCACTACCTTGTTGTGAGCCAATGTATTGATGATGATTTCGAATGGATGGATGATTCTCTGATATATTTGTGGTCAATATAATTCCATGGATGTCTTCTACAAGTTTCATGTACTGTACTTGAGCATTTGAAGTATTTTTACTTAGTTTAATTGCACTGGGAGAAGAAATAGTGCCATTTCCCCAAGGGTCGAATTGGTGATTTTTGCAGTTGAATGGGAGAGGGTTGGAACAGATATAATAATCAATTAATGGTGCACATGAGACCTTAATAACATCCTTAATACATTCCCTACCTCTTTTCAGAAATTTGAGTGGCTTTGGAGGCATTTGGGAAGCCATTTTCAATACTTACCCCAGGGGGATTTGAACCCCAAATTACTAGTAAAATTGCATACTTGGTCCCGAATCTTAAGAGAGTTTGCAGAGGTATTTTGGTGGCCATATATCATCCCTGAACATCATATTCAAGTCTTAATATCATTAATACACCTTCCTTGAAAATTTGAAGGCATTTGGAGTCAATTCGAGAAATAGAGACCAATACTAGTCAAAGGCAAATTACTAGTAAAGTTCCCTACATTGGCCAGAATTGAAAGAGTATTTGCAGAAGTATTTTAAAGGTACAAATGCATCCTTAAAACACATATTTATGTTCTAATCTCATTCATATACCTTCTCAGAAGATTTGAAATCATTTGGGGCAAATTTGGGACCTAGAGATCAAACTAGTCAAAGGTCGAACTAGAGAAAAAAAGTGGAAAATTGCCATTTTAATAAAATTCCTAACAAGGGACATTACAGTGGTATCAAAGCATGGTCCTTGCACCTGTGTATTAGGTACATACATTCAAGAATAATTGGCAGCCATGTCTTACTATTATGATGAATCCTATGAGTACAATTCTTATGATGAATATGCAGATGCTTATGAGCAATATGAAGCAGAATGTGAATGGTATGAGGAAAAGGTGACATCATGCAACACTTCTTACAATTTCAAGAGAAATGAAGATTATTCTTATGACTTTAAATCTGATGAATATGAATGTGTCACACCAACCAAGGATAATTCTATGAGTGAGTTCCAAAGATGGAGAGCAAATTATAAAACCTTGCCCCAACAATATAAAAAATATCAAGAATATCTTGCTTCGAGCAAAAATACACAAAATGTCATGACTTTTGAGTACTATGCTGAACATGTTTTTGAAAATAGGCCCAAAAATGAAGATGTGGAGTTAGTGAAGAAAGGTTTATGCCCTTCTTGTAAGAACCCTTGGAGCGAGTATCATATATGTGTGCATGAAATGATGTCCTCTTTGATGAGAGCTTTTGAGATTTATTCAAGAAGGGATTCCAAATATACCGATCCTAAGGAAAACAAGGGGAAAAATGAATCAGCTTGCTTGAAGGAGAAAAATGAAGAGACATCACAAGAGCATGAAGAAGATTCTATTGAAAATATGGAAGATCATTTCGAGACACCTTCTAGCTTAGACATGAACCAAAGAGCATCTACTGATGGATGCTTAAACTATGAAGGAGTACCTACTGATGGGTGCTCACACCTCTATGTTGGTGACATAGAGATCACTTTTGAAAGTGTTGCTGCAAGCCCAAGTTCCATTAAGCATGATAATGAAGACCTTGTAGCAGTTGAAGAAGAACCAAGATCAACTTTCCCATCACCACTTGAGCTTCATGAAGTTGGTCCAAGCAAAAATGAAGAAGATGAGGAGGTTCATTTGCAAGAGCCTCATTTTCTTGAAGGGTCCTTAAAGATGAATGAAAAGAAGATCCAAGAGTCCCTCAGCATTCTCCATGAGACTCAAGCATTGGTGTCAAATTCTTGTTGGAGAGCTACTTCATTGGAGGAAACATCCTTCCTTGAAGATATGGAGAAGATTCAAAGAGCAATGTGCCACATCAAAGGTAATTTCATGTCTTTGCTTTTTGATAGAAACCATTTGTTTGAGCTTAATGAATTGTTACATGATGCATACTTGAAGAATAATGAGGATATTCATAAGCTCACAATTCAAAATGAGCAACTTATTGAAAAGTTGCAAGATACTTGTTTTTCCTCCTATGTTTCAGATTGTCAAATGGTAGATTGTTTGGAGGATTCTCATGACATGGTGGATCATGAGAAATGTGAAAATTTGAATGTTCTTGATGTGTTTGGAGATGAACTTGAAGAGATCCAAACACTTGATGTGGTGGAAGAAGAATTTGAATTGCCTCTTGATGAAGGTTGTGCAATTTTTAAAGAAGAGCATGATTCATCTACATTGGAACCAAACTATGACAAAGAGTTCACACTTTTGAAGGAGCTGCATGATACTACCCATATGGATCCTCCCCATGATGAAACTTCTGTACTTTTTGATCATTTGGGTGATTTGGTTCATTCTCCTACATCCTACAATTCCATGTTTTGCAACATTAGTCTCAATGAAGTATGGGTGAAAGGGTTCTTTTTGATGGTGCCACATGAGGAGTATGATATGGTTGGAGCACATTCTTATTCACATTTGCAGCAGCATACTTTATTACTTTATGATGATGCACATCTACATGGATGCACCTATGATATGCATTTGAGTCACTTGAAGACTCATGGTTTTTCTTGCTCAACACTTGATTCATTTGATGTTGGAGGAACTTCATCCAACACTTGGGTGAATAGATTTATGATTGGAGAACATTTTTGTTGGAAGCCACATACTTTGTTATATCTTTATGATAATCACATTCAGGGATGTATGGGTGAGACTTCTTTGAGTCATTTGAAGTCTCCTTGTTTTTTCTGCTCATTATTTGGTTCAGATTTTAGTGGAGATTCTTCATTCACTTCTTGGATGAAAGAATACATGGCTGAATATTTTGATGCATATCACATCCTTTTGGATCAGCTTTATAGGACATGGGATCCTCACCTATGTCATTGGAGCAGATTTGATTGGTCACTTGAAGCTTGTATGCACTTGGAAAACGGTGGTCTACTTGCTTGGAGGTATAAGCACTTTCATGATTCTTTGATGAAGCACCTCCTTGATATTAATTTTCATTATGTAGTTATGTACTTTGATGATATATATTTTGTACTCATGATGTTTGGAAGAATGCATACAAGAAAATGGGATCCAGGAATCCTCTTATATGATGGTATGGGTTGGAGAGCACTCTTAATTGTTCGGGTGCAATACAAGCAATGGGACCCTGGAATAATTTTTATCTCATTGGTTTCAAATTTTTTGGGGAAACAAGCAGTATGGGAGATGGATTTCCCCACTTAATAAAGTGATTTTTATCAGAGTAGTGCAGCATCAAGCATGTTGGTTCCTCTCTAAAATATTCATGGAAACTCAAAGACTCAAGGTTTGGCAATTCAATGGCAACTTCAAAGAATTATACAGAAAGCAAGTTCTTCAACACCCATGTTTGAAATTGCTTGAGGACAAGCAATATTGGGAAGGGAGGATTTGTCATGTCCCAAATTTGGAATTGGGTGACAATGGCCTAATCACATTAGCCATATTCATTAGATTTTGCAAAGTTGATGTTAAGGGTCAAATAATTGCCAAGGAGGAAAATTACTAGTTTCCTAGGTTTGGGGTGGAAGCTTTGGGATTTGGAATAATGGGGATAATAAATGATGTTTGAACATTAGAATGGCATAAATATTTAATAAAGGAGCTAAATAAATATATACAAGTGAAAATCAAAGTGGCATTTCATCATGAAGACACATGGAGGAAGTGGGACCCACATATGGCTAGATTTCCCCACTACATTTGGCATCATTCTCTCACCAATTCGAATTCAAGGTGAATGGTAACATACTTGGGGAAGTCCAAAAGGTATTATTCATGGCATAACTCATCCAAGGTCGAAATATAGAGGAAGAGTAACTCCCATGGAAGAGGAAGAGGCAATTTGGAGCTAGTGAGACACTTGGGCTAGATTCCCTAGCTCTATGACAACAATGATGAAGATGCTATGACACCTATGACACAAATCAGACCTGAAGGCTGACATATGGCATATATGACATGTCAGGGCTAAAAATAGACTCCAAGAGGGCGCTCAAGGGTGTTAGGGCAGCTAAGATGCTTCCACATGTGATTTGGTGGAAGTGGGAGACTAGGAATTGTTGTACAAGTGGCGTTCTTTGGAATCTCTTCCCAACTTGAGTTGGCATGAGTCTCTTGGAAGGAATTCGACCCATGGAGGCCATTAGAACTTTATAAATGTCAATAACAAAGAATGAAACCAGCTTTTGATCATTTGTATAATTTGTAATTGCATTTGTGAAGAGGGAGAGCTAGTGGATGACTAGTTTCTTGCCTTAGCCAATTTCGAGGGTGAAAGATTCCCATCCAAGTTGGTAATTGGAAAGGCCATTCAGACCTTTAATTTGGAGCTTTAATGGAGTCTTTATTTTCATGTGTAAGCTACAGGGCAGCTCATGGTTTCTTCTATTGCAGCTCACTCCTTCAACCATTTCCGGTTTTGATGGCATATTCTTGATCCTTGAGGGAGGGCGTTTTTGGTGAGCTATTGTACTCTTTGGGGAAGCTTTTAATGCCCCATTTATTTTGTAATATGAATTAAATACTCTGTTCTTCATCTCCAAAAAGTTTCAGGTCGAAATTCCAAGTAGAAATGTATAAATCTCATTTTTAATGGAAGAACAATGCCATTTCCCCACTACCTTGTTGTGAGCCAATGTATTGATGATGATTTCGAATGGATGGATGATTCTCTGATATATTTGTGGTCAATATAATTCCATGGATGTCTTCTACAAGTTTCATGTACTGTACTTGAGCATTTGAAGTATTTTTACTTAGTTTAATTGCACTGGGAGAAGAAATAGTGCCATTTCCCCAAGGGTCGAATTGGTGATTTTTGCAGTTGAATGGGAGAGGGTTGGAACAGATATAATAATCAATTAATGGTGCACATGAGACCTTAATAACATCCTTAATACATTCCCTACCTCTTTTCAGAAATTTGAGTGGCTTTGGAGGCATTTGGGAAGCCATTTTCAATACTTACCCCAGGGGGATTTGAACCCCAAATTACTAGTAAAATTGCATACTTGGTCCCGAATCTTAAGAGAGTTTGCAGAGGTATTTTGGTGGCCATATATCATCCCTGAACATCATATTCAAGTCTTAATATCATTAATACACCTTCCTTGAAAATTTGAAGGCATTTGGAGTCAATTCGAGAAATAGAGACCAATACTAGTCAAAGGCAAATTACTAGTAAAGTTCCCTACATTGGCCAGAATTGAAAGAGTATTTGCAGAAGTATTTTAAAGGTACAAATGCATCCTTAAAACACATATTTATGTTCTAATCTCATTCATATACCTTCTCAGAAGATTTGAAATCATTTGGGGAAAATTTGGGACCTAGAGATCAAACTAGTCAAAGGTCGAACTAGAGAAAAAAAGTGGAAAATTGCCATTTTAATAAAATTCCTAACAAGGGACATTACAGTGGTATCAGAGCATGGTCCTTGCACCTGTGTATTAGGTACATACATTCAAGAATAATTGGCAGCCATGTCTTACTATTATGATGAATCCTATGAGTACAATTCTTATGATGAATATGCAGATGCTTATGAGCAATATGAAGCAGAATGTGAATGGTATGAGGAAAAGGTGACATCATGCAACACTTCTTACAATTTCAAGAGAAATGAAGATTATTCTTATGACTTTAAATCTGATGAATATGAATGTGTCACACCAACCAAGGATAATTCTATGAGTGAGTTCCAAAGATGGAGAGCAAATTATAAAACCTTGCCCCAACAATATAAAAAATATCAAGAATATCTTGCTTCGAGCAAAAATACACAAAATGTCATGACTTTTGAGTACTATGCTGAACATGTTTTTGAAAATAGGCCCAAAAATGAAGATGTGGAGTTAGTGAAGAAAGGTTTATGCCCTTCTTGTAAGAACCCTTGGAGCGAGTATCATATATGTGTGCATGAAATGATGTCCTCTTTGATGAGAGCTTTTGAGATTTATTCAAGAAGGGATTCCAAATATACCGATCCTAAGGAAAACAAGGGGAAAAATGAATCAGCTTGCTTGAAGGAGAAAAATGAAGAGACATCACAAGAGCATGAAGAAGATTCTATTGAAAATATGGAAGATCATTTCGAGACACCTTCTAGCTTAGACATGAACCAAAGAGCATCTACTGATGGATGCTTAAACTATGAAGGAGTACCTACTGATGGGTGCTCACACCTCTATGTTGGTGACATAGAGATCACTTTTGAAAGTGTTGCTGCAAGCCCAAGTTCCATTAAGCATGATAATGAAGAACTTGTAGCAGTTGAAGAAGAACCAAGATCAACTTTCCCATCACCACTTGAGCTTCATGAAGTTGGTCCAAGCAAAAATGAAGAAGATGAGGAGGTTCATTTGCAAGAGCCTCATTTTCTTGAAGGGTCCTTAAAGATGAATGAAAAGAAGATCCAAGAGTCCCTCAGCATTCTCCATGAGACTCAAGCATTGGTGTCAAATTCTTGTTGGAGAGCTACTTCATTGGAGGAAACATCCTTCCTTGAAGATATGGAGAAGATTCAAAGAGCAATGTGCCACATCAAAGGTAATTTCATGTCTTTGCTTTTTGATAGAAACCATTTGTTTGAGCTTAATGAATTGTTACATGATGCATACTTGAAGAATAATGAGGATATTCATAAGCTCACAATTCAAAATGAGCAACTTATTGAAAAGTTGCAAGATACTTGTTTTTCCTCCTATGTTTCAGATTGTCAAATGGTAGATTGTTTGGAGGATTCTCATGACATGGTGGATCATGAGAAATGTGAAAATTTGAATGTTCTTGATGTGTTTGGAGATGAACTTGAAGAGATCCAAACACTTGATGTGGTGGAAGAAGAATTTGAATTGCCTCTTGATGAAGGTTGTGCAATTTTTAAAGAAGAGCATGATTCATCTACATTGGAACCAAACTATGACAAAGAGTTCACACTTTTGAAGGAGCTGCATGATACTACCCATATGGATCCTCCCCATGATGAAACTTCTGTACTTTTTGATCATTTGGGTGATTTGGTTCATTCTCCTACATCCTACAATTCCATGTTTTGCAACATTAGTCTCAATGAAGTATGGGTGAAAGGGTTCTTTTTGATGGTGCCACATGAGGAGTATGATATGGTTGGAGCACATTCTTATTCACATTTGCAGCAGCATACTTTATTACTTTATGATGATGCACATCTACATGGATGCACCTATGATATGCATTTGAGTCACTTGAAGACTCATGGTTTTTCTTGCTCAACACTTGATTCATTTGATGTTGGAGGAACTTCATCCAACACTTGGGTGAATAGATTTATGATTGGAGAACATTTTTGTTGGAAGCCACATACTTTGTTATATCTTTATGATAATCACATTCAGGGATGTATGGGTGAGACTTCTTTGAGTCATTTGAAGTCTCCTTGTTTTTTCTGCTCATTATTTGGTTCAGATTTTAGTGGAGATTCTTCATTCACTTCTTGGATGAAAGAATACATGGCTGAATATTTTGATGCATATCACATCCTTTTGGAGCAGCTTTATAGGACATGGGATCCTCACCTATGTCATTGAAGCAGATTTGATTGGTCACTTGAAGCTTGTATGCACTTGGAAAACGGTGGTCTACTTGCTTGGAGGTATAAGCACTTTCATGATTCTTTGATGAAGCACCTCCTTGATATTAATTTTCATTATGTAGTTATGTACTTTGATGATATATATTTTGTACTCATGATGTTTGGAAGAATGCATACAAGAAAATGGGATCCAGGAATCCTCTTATATGATGGTATGGGTTGGAGAGCACTCTTAATTGTTCGGGTGCAATACAAGCAATGGGACCCTGGAATAATTTTTATCTCATTGGTTTCAAATTTTTTGGGGAAACAAGCAGTATGGGAGATGGATTTCCCCACTTAATAAAGTGATTTTTATCAGAGTAGTGCAGCATCAAGCATGTTGGTTCCTCTCTAAAATATTCATGGAAACTCAAAGACTCAAGGTTTGGCAATTCAATGGCAACTTCAAAGAATTATACAGAAAGCAAGTTCTTCAACACCCATGTTTGAAATTGCTTGAGGACAAGCAATATTGGGAAGGGAGGATTTGTCATGTCCCAAATTTGGAATTGGGTGACAATGGCCTAATCACATTAGCCATATTCATTAGATTTTGCAAAGTTGATGTTAAGGGTCAAATAATTGCCAAGGAGGAAAATTACTAGTTTCCTAGGTTTGGGGTGGAAGCTTTGTGATTTGGAATAATGGGGATAATAAATGATGTTTGAACATTAGAATGGCATAAATATTTAATAAAGGAGCTAAATAAATATATACAAGTGAAAATCAAAGTGGCATTTCATCATGAAGACACATGGAGGAAGTGGGACCCACATATGGCTAGATTTCCCCACTACATTTGGCATCATTCTCTCACCAATTCGAATTCAAGGTGAATGGTAACATACTTGGGGAAGTCCAAAAGGTATTATTCATGGCATAACTCATCCAAGGTCGAAATATAGAGGAAGAGCAACTCCCATGGAAGAGGAAGAGGCAATTTGGAGCTAGTGAGACACTTGGGCTAGATTCCCTAGCTCTATGACAACAATGATGAAGATGCTATGACACCTATGACACAAATCAGACCTGAAGGCTGACATATGGCATATATGACATGTCAGGGCTAAAAATAGACTCCAAGAGGGCGCTCAAGGGTGTTAGGGCAGCTAAGATGCTTCCACATGTGATTTGGTGGAAGTGGGAGACTAGAAATTGTTGTACAAGTGGCGTTCTTTGGAATCTCTTCCCAACTTGAGTTGGCATGAGTCTCTTGGAAGGAATTCGACCCATGGAGGCCATTAGAACTTTATAAATGTCAATAACAAAGAATGAAACCAGCTTTTGATCATTTGTATAATTTGTAATTGCATTTGTGAAGAGGGAGAGCTAGTGGATGACTAGTTTCTTGCCTTAGCCAATTTCGAGGGTGAAAGATTCCCATCCAAGTTGGTAATTGGAAAGGCCATTCAGACATTTCATTTGGAGCTTTAATGGAGTCTTTATTTGCATGTGTAAGCTACAGGGCAGCTCATGGTTTCTTCTATTGCAGCTCACTCCTTCAACCATTTCCGGTTTTGATGGCATATTCTTGATCCTTGAGGGAGGGCGTTTTTGGTGAGATATTGTACTCTTTGGGGAAGCTTTTAATGCCCCATTTATTTTGTAATATGAATTAAATACTCTGTTCTTCATCTCCAAAAAGTTTCAGGTCGAAATTCCAAGTAGAAATGTATAAATCTCATTTTTAATGGAAGAACAATGCCATTTCCCCACTACCTTGTTGTGAGCCAATGTATTGATGATGATTTCGAATGGATGGATGATTCTCTGATATATTTGTGGTCAATATAATTCCATGGATGTCTTCTACAAGTTTCATGTACTGTACTTGAGCATTTGAAGTATTTTTACTTAGTTTAATTGCACTGGGAGAAGAAATAGTGCCATTTCCCCAAGGGTCGAATTGGTGATTTTTGCAGTTGAATGGGAGAGGGTTGGAACAGATATAATAATCAATTAATGGTGCACATGAGACCTTAATAACATCCTTAATACATTCCCTACCTCTTTTCAGAAATTTGAGTGGCTTTGGAGGCATTTGGGAAGCCATTTTCAATACTTACCCCAGGGGGATTTGAACCCCAAATTACTAGTAAAATTGCATACTTGGTCCCGAATCTTAAGAGAGTTTGCAGAGGTATTTTGGTGGCCATATATCATCCCTGAACATCATATTCAAGTCTTAATATCATTAATACACCTTCCTTGAAGATTTGAAGGCATTTGGAGTCAATTCGAGAAATAGAGACCAATACTAGTCAAAGGCAAATTACTAGTAAAGTTCCCTACATTGGCCAGAATTGAAAGAGTATTTGCAGAAGTATTTTAAAGGTACAAATGCATCCTTAAAACACATATTTATGTTCTAATCTCATTCATATACCTTCTCAGAAGATTTGAAATCATTTGGGGCAAATTTGGGACCTAGAGATCAAACTAGTCAAAGGTCGAACTAGAGAAAAAAAGTGGAAAATTGCCATTTTAATAAAATTCCTAACAAGGGACATTACAGCTTGCTTGGTCTATTGGGAATTGGAAGGAAGTCTAGATAGGATTGCATCCATGGATAGGAGCTGGTGAAGGGTTCAAGCTATCTTCTTCAACAATAGAAAAGCTTAAAAACCTCAAAATAACTAGACTCGGCAAGGCTTTCTCACGGACTTCACTTACAAAAGGTAAAACGATATGGAAAAGTGTTGAAGACTTAGGCTTGACTGAAAGCTTAAAAGATGAATGGAATATATTTATCTATCTGTTACAATATTGTTACATTCATCTAGAAGAAGGGGTGGAAGCCAATCTTGTTTGGTCTAAAAACACATCAACGGGAGAGTTCTCGGCAAAGATGGGTTATAAGAATATTGCATTATAATCTTTCCAATGAGACATAAAACTGTGGTGGAAACCTGTATGTAAAAATGAACGATCTCTAAAGGCCAAGATAACCTTATGGCTAGCCTTAAGCAACAAACCCTTAACATGGGAGAATCTCTTAAAAAGAGGTTGGCAAGGTCCGAGCTGGTGTGTCTTATGTCATACAGATGAGGAATCCGGCTCTCACTTGTTTGTTTTCTGTCCTTATGCAGAAATAGTATGGAAGACAACCATTAAAGAGCTTAGATCACAAGAACCCCATGCAGGTACTTCATTGGAACAAAAATGCCTCTCTTGGTGGTCAGATAACTCGGTGCGTCTCTTCAATGCTTTCCCTTCTTCATACGTTTATGGAATTTGGTGGGCACGTAATACAACAATTTTCCAAAATTGTCTAATACCTAATGAAGTGACGACGACCCTTGTTGTGGAGTGAACCAGGGAACACAAATCCAAGGAAAGAATTCACAAATCAAGGATCCTAGTACCTCCGGTCATTGATAAGGAAACTCCTTGGGCCTTTTTCTACGGAGCTAGCCAAGGGAACCCTCCTCTGGGAGGTTTTGGAGGAGTTCTTTTCCTTTCAGAAAAAACAAGGTACAAATTAAATATTGCCTGGGTCATTGCTCGAATAGAAAAGTAGAGCTTGCAAACCTTCAATCTATATTAGATCTAGCTGTGAAAAGAGACATTCCCAACATACACATTTATGGGGATTCCAAAATGGTAGTGAACTGGGTCAACAAAAGAATTCAGATAAAAGCTTCGCACTTACAGCAGCTCTTAAAAGCTATAAGAAGGCTTTTGAGCTTATTCACAGTACTCTCCATTACTCATATATACAGGGAATTGAACTCAGAGGCAGACAGTTTGTCAAAACTTGCTCTTCTATTAGAACCAAGACAAACAATAATTGAAGAAGTTCAGGAAGGGGAATAAGTTTCCAATGATCCTCATTTGAATATTAAAGGATCATTTTTCGAACCTTTTTGTAACTAATTGGAAGAAGCGAAAAAATGCTCAGATCAATAGTTTTTTGTATTTTGTATCATAACATCAAGATGTCATCCTTGACAGTCGCGACAACAGAAAGATCGCAAGTATGATCATGTAAATTCTAGATGAATTAATAATGTGGACAGTGAGCCGGAAGAGGTAGAATATGTATTTGTATTTTTGAACTTTTTGAATATATTAATGTAAGTCCTTCGAGGAACGTTCATGATCACTCTTTTATTTAGAGTGATAGATATTTTCCTTATGGAAGATATATACAAATTGATGGGTAATGTCCTTTCAATAATGAGACACTTTATTATTATTATTATTATTTGATGTTTACATATATATTATGTTCATAACAAGCCATTCCTGGAAGCCCCTCATCCACCATTTGTGTCATTGATTATTTGTATATTCCCTTCTTTATCCATTCTCCTTTTATTTCTCACCTCTTTCCTCATATTTCATTATAATGAGCCCCTCATTCTTGATCTTCCATTATAACCAGCATAGATCCATTGTAACTTTGGCTCTATCAAGCGTTGAGAGAGATCAAATTTGTTGAGGTGAAAACCTCTTTTATAGTCCTAAACTTCATGAAAGGTTTGCACCTCAAGGGATTTGATCCCTCTTGATGCCCGATAGAGCTAGAGTTAAGATGGATCTATGTTTGTTCCAATAGCAGTGGCTACATCAAAGCAGTATTGCTTAAAAACCAAGATTGCCACATTGAAATCATCTCATCAAAAATTTAAAAAGAATATTTACACGATCAAAATGGTGAACTGTAATAAATTAATAATCATGTTCAATGATAATAAATGTGAAAGAACGTAATGAAATTTAATGATGAATTACATATATATTACATATTGATCAGTCTCAATATGTCTTCTTCTACTTTTATTAAAACCACTCATACCCCCTTTGCCATCTTCTCATATTGATCATATGTGAAAGGAGGTTGAGTTAGAACACCATTTTCCCTAAATTAGATATATTGCTATATATGTGATACCCTCTCTGTCTTTCTTTTGAATATTTATAGTTTATTTCTCCAATGTTAATCCTTGTGACTTATGGCTTGCTAAACCCCAAGAAAGTTTCAATGGAAAATTTTCTCATCTGCATCATTGTAACATTTTGTTATGTGAATTAATGATGAATTACATGTATACTTAATTGAATGATATCTTACAAAATGTAATATCACGAAAATCAATGCATCTTAACAATACTATTAGATCATATTGTGTTTCCCAATGCACAAATTTCAAGTTAGAGGGAGTTAGATCATAATGAAAATCTCCATCTAAAGACATAGATCAATAAATCATAGATGTCCCTCACTATAAGCAATCTATCTTAACAATACTAAGAAAGAACATTCTTGAAATTAAAGAAATGCAACAAACTTGGATTACTAAATTCCCACATTAAAATATTAGATTCCAATCAGGGACAATTTTAAGAACCCTCCATACATTTGTATGTATAATAATTGGGCAAATCTTCTTGGTAAGTAGGAAAATTCAGAATGTTTAATTGATTTATAAAATCTTTGTAAAATATTGGCAAACTATAAAATATTGTGAATATTGATATTAAATACAATAATAAATATAAATCAAATATATATTCTAATCCATTATATTAATATTAATAGATATATTCAAAAAATAAAAATTAAATTATTTTCTATTACAAAATATTTACAATCAATTGAAATCCATTTTATTATAATATTTCTATGAACCAAATCTTATTCACCAGCTATTTAATCTCATCGAATCCAATCCTTGAAGAGGTTTTTACATAATTTAAAAATAGAAAATATGATTTGGCTTAAAAAAAAAAATTGAATTGAAAATACAAAAACACACTATATGGAAAAATAAACTTTTAACAAGTAGAATTGAATGGAATGAGTCATTAGCATTTTTAATTAAAACAATAAAACACATAAAAAACTAATCATGGTGATTATTTTTTCGTGCTCCAAAAATTATTGTGGTTCCGTGCACTACATATTATGATCTCTCATTTACTTGTAATAACATATGACTTCAACGGAATTGAAGTTTTAAGAGAAATTAATGAACTAAAATGAATTTATCAAATAAAATAAAGGTCCAATTTATCAAATGGAAAGTAAAACATTGGATTGGTAACTATTTTTAGAGTTTAATGTGGTTCAAGAATTTTTTCAAATAGTTACCTTATAGCCCATTGTAGTTTCCTCTTCATTGCTGATATGTTTTGTACATATTACTTATATGTTTTAGTGCTTCTTGGTTTGGAGGTTTTGTCAAACAATTCATAATAAAAAAAAATTGGCACACAACTATGATTTAATGAGTCTCAATACCAAACCGTAGCATTATATTTTAAACATTTAACATAATATTCTCCTCCATTGTTAATAACCAATAATTTCAGGACATAAAAATATCTTCTAAACTATTATATCAAGAATTAAACTCAGCACACATACAATCAGTTTCACATGTTTTCTAACATGTGGATGATCATTATAGATTCCCCACTTTGAATATTTGATTGTTGTAGATGAAAGACAGAGTTTGCATCTCACTATTTACTGAGACATCCCTCTTTTTGTTGCCCCAAATTTTGTAGATTGTTGGTTGTTACTAATTCATTGTGTGACCATGAAATAACCCTTGTAGTAGGTGTAACCCCTCAACTGTAACTCATTTCCACAACAACCAAATATTGAGTGTATTGGTTGCTGTCTTTCTTAGCACTATAATGAGAGGAATATGAGTAGATCACTCCTATTGTACAACAATGACCACAACCATGAAATTTCAAGGATGGGTGGGCCCCTCCAAGACCCAATGCACCCCCTTTTTTATCCTCACGCTTTTCTCATCAGGTGTGCCCTTTCTCTCTATATATTGAGATGGAAAGGAGTACAAAAAATGGGAAGAATGTTGGCCCTACACCCTCCTTAGACAAAGGCGCTCTCCTCAAGTGCCATGAAACTCTGTCAACCTTCACAAATATGCAAGATGATGTGATTTACTTCTCCAATATTTGAAGCATAGTGAAATATCTGATTGATCTCTCCTCCAGCTAGGGTTGATAGTTTCACCACTGAAACCAATTTTCTCTTAGGATTTCCGTCTGAAGATCCAAAAGCCACAAGATCTTGCCAAATCCATTTTCGAGAATGAAATGTCACGATTTGCTCTTTTATGCCCCTCTTTACCCTTTTTTGCTACCTTTACCCTTTTTCGTCATTTTTACCTTTTCCCGCCTTTAATTAATAGAAGTGACCTTTTATAAAGTCCCCTTTAAAATAATTACTCAATGTCATCTTTAATGTTTCTTTTTCACCAATTGACATTAAATAATGATTTAATTCCCTTTTTTCTTACTATAGCCTACGAGAATTAAATAGGCTATTAATTTGTTTTCCTAGAGTGATCATTTGGAAGGGGACATTACATATCCACAGTGCAGAGAGAGAGAGAGAGAGAGAGAGAGAGGCTAATGCACACCCCTCTCTAGGTTACATCTCAATACAACAATGATATAAAAATGAACAATAAATGACATGTAATGATCATCTCCAATATATTATCCACATGAGAAAACCCTAGTCACAAGAATCAACCTCACAAAGACATATCCTCTAGACTCCATAACTCCTCCTAGGGTTCATGAGGAAACCCTAGCAACTTCCTCCAAGAATATAAGTACAAATAAAAGAGTGTGATAATGATGATGAATAGAAAGACTCTCTCCTTTCTCTATTTATATGAGAGGTAAGCGAGGCCAACAATACAATGCATGCCTTATCCCTTAAAAGAAACTTACAATGAACACTTGTAGGCCAACACAAGTGAGACACTACACTCCAAAGTACATGTGTCAGGCTCGTAGGTAATTCCATGCACCATAATAGATCCAAGGTGACGTAGCTACACATAGCACATCCACACCACTCCAACACAAGAATCCACAGACTCCATCTATCCTCCTAAGCAATGTACACCATTGCATCAATTTCCCCTACAAGAACACTGTTGAAACCTCCACATCCCTAAGCCATCTTCAATCCTCCAAAGAAAAATACAAGCCATACATGGAAACTAAATATTGATGCCCTCCTCCATGATGCATAACACTCTCATCCCATGTAAGGCACTCTCCAACCAAGTCAACTATCCATGTGGCCACAATGAAGGTCGTCCACCATCCAAGCAAGAGATCTCCACCGCATAATGGAAGAAATCCAAGCCAACACCTCCTAGGGTTAAATATCCACTAAGTAAGCTATCTCAAATGTGCAAATCCATCACAAACCATAAAGGGGATAAACATACACCATGTACCCCAAATCTCATGAAGCACCCCAACCATGGTGTAAACACTTTCAAAGTAACCCCCAAAATTAACATGTATAACCTATAAAATTGAATGAAATATAATAATTCTTGTAAGGTGATATATATTAAATTATTTTGTGTCTAACCAATAGTACGAAGATAAATATTCCTTATCCCAAAGATGGATATTATTAGAAACTTCCTTTCTAAACAAAATATGAGCTAGATATGGACATTGTAACTTGTAAGCCTAAATATTGATCATTAAATTTGTTAAAGAAAAATGTTGGAGGAGCCTAAGCCAGACTGTCGACTAGGTCCTATACTCGACCTCTTGTAAAACATGTCGACAGTTGCGTCGACTAGTGCATGTCGGGTCGGTTGGTTGAACCGACAAGTAGTTATATAACTATCTGTAAAACATATATATAGGCTGGTGAGCCAACTCATAGATTAGATTGGATCTGTTCTCATGTATTGTTCTGCATATCTTGCTGAGTAATAAAAGGCTTGTGCTTCCTCTCCATATCTTGTCTATTGTATCTGTATGTTTGTGTTTCTTGCTTATATATAATATGTATCATTGGTAACAATGTAACCCCCTCGACTACAACATTGGTTCCGTTGCCGGGAACCAATGACGAGAGATTGGAGAAATAATTCTAGCAAAGGAAATGAACGAAGCTTCAGAGAAAAGAGCCTGATGCACGACCACCGATATGAAAGACATCGCAAAGAAAGACCAGGCCGATGAGTACATGACTAAATAAATCCCCGACCACGGCGACCTATTTCTGGCTGACAAGACAAGTCGAAGGATGCACACCGATGCCTCAGCGACGAAGAGAAGCAGAAAAAATCATTCGTGGAGATCGACATGTAGAGAAGAAAAGTCGAAATGCACCAGACGAGGAGCCGACAACCTATCAATCAAAATTAATTCCCTCTCAAAACCAGAAATCAATGCGACCATCTACTTCGCATTCCCCCATGCCGAACAGTTCTGCTATAAATATTGGGCTTGATGACTCTTGGTTACTATTTTTTCAAGAGCTTGAACTCCAGAACACAGAGCCCTCTGAACTGTTCGAACCATTTATTGAACTTGAGAACCTTGTAACCACAATGGCACCCAAGAAATCTCAAGCAACAACCAGGTCCACAAAAACCAAGATCGGGGAGCTAGAAAAATCCCATTCACCTTTGGAAACCCGAATGCAGCTCATCTGAAACGCCAAGGTTTCAGAACAACAATGGAAGAGGATCTGGAATGACATAGTTGACTGGGGAAAGGAAGATGGTAAATGGAGGGACGAAGCTCCGAAAATTCAGACCGCTACAATTCTGCAGTATATGCGAGCACCTCTAGTTGAAATCTTTGTCTGGTTGAAATACATTATTGCTCAGTTCATCGTCAGCAGGTATCATAATGACAAGCTATATTTAAACACACCTATCAAAATAAACGATGACTTCATTAACATGATTACTGGTTTATCAAAGAAATGTGACGTTGTTCCAATGCAACCCAACACATCATTGGTTAAGGAATTCACGGGAACACCAGCAGGAAAAAATTCCAGAGGGTTGGTGGTAAACCAGATAATATATCAAACCCACAAGATTGTTGCACGAATTGTGTCGACCGCACTCACAAGTTCTAGTCGAGGGTCAGACCTCAAAATGGACATGCTGGAGGCTATGCAAAATATGGCATCTCAAGGCAAGGTATACAATTGGGCAGACCATCTAGCCAACATCGTAAGGAACGTTTGCTACAAATGTCAAGAAGAAGGGTCGAGCATTTGATATCCATCCCTGTTGATTTGGATTGCTATGTCACATCTTCGACCAAAAGGAATCAAAGATTTTACAACAGACAAAAGCATATTGATGGAAAAATTTCGTTGTTTTTCTCATGGAGAATGTCGAATCGGAGCCACAACAGCCAATATTTGGCTCGAAACTTGGTTCCAGAGTCTCAAAGTTTAGACTGCAAGGTGGAGAGTGCCACAAAATATCCACCAGAGTATACCGCCGACCGCACACATTCATCTTGCATTAGATCACACGTCGGTTTGGTACTTACAAGGAGAAGCAGGCGAATCAAAGGCACTCAAATTGTATCCTTCGGTCGAGGAGATATTTACAAATCTCTGACGACATTCAAATACAACTATGGAAATCCCTCCAAAGGCACAAAAAGTTGAATTCACAATAGTTGAACCTATGATGGATGCTGAAAAGGAAGAAGATTATGAACTTCGACACCACTTGAACACATTTACCTTCCATCCCGATCAAATTGTTGAGATGAATCCCCTTGGGATCACAATGACAACACATCAAGACCCTCCAGAGGTAGCCGAACAGTCGAATGAGAGTACGCAATCAGATAACCCACTTCCGGAGTATGCTCTCACGAAGGAAAACATCTAGCGGATAGCCGATGAAATATCTCAAGACCGATGAAACAAGGAGAGAAAAGTACAAGGAAAGGAGAAAAGGAATCTCGTCATCCAAGAACTGACAGAAGAGGATGCAACTGGACTCTTCGACAATGCAACACAGATTCTAGTCTATGCCGCTAAACAAAAGATCCATGTCGAAGACCAATTCAAGAAATTATTGAAGTAGAAAGATCCCACAGTCGACCACCACCCCAGAAGAGATCCAAGCTCATGGTTGAACCTCATGTCGAAATTACCCAAATTCCATCTCTGACCATTGTCATGGAAGGCGAAAATATTTCGGCTCCCCCAGCTTCCATAGCACCTACACCATAATCATCTCTTAATCTTCTAGAATTAGTGCAAACACTTCCTCATCCACTTAGAGAAAAGATTCAAGCTGATAATGACCTGAACCAGTTTATAGCTCAACGTCCCTCACTATTTCCCCACTGGCGACAGTTAATCACTAAGAAACTTGTCATCGCCGACACAATTGTCCCGACCGACTCAACTCCACCAGACGCCTCTACAACCGACCTACCATCTCCATCAAGAACCGCGGAAACCCAAGTAGTCAAATATCACCAAACACGACTGGAAAGAAATCCTAATCTAACCAACAATATCTTTGCACGAGAGAATTCATATTTGATCCCTTTCCTAGTTGAATCGACAGTGGAAGACCCGAACCCACCTCGACATTTAGTCGAGCCCCTAGAAATTCCACCAGAAAATACTAACTCTGTCGATGATGAAACACTTATCCATGAAGTTTGTCTACCCCAAGTCAGTATGGTTCCATCAGGAAGCCCCGACTCCCCTCCAGCACCACTAGCAGACAAATTTCCAACTTCACCTTCGACTCCAGTCGATCCCAGTTTCCCATCCCCTACCCCTGCCGACAGTACCAATCAAAATTCAGCAGCTCAACAGACTGAAGATGAAGCAGAAACTGCTGCAGTAGAAGCACAAGAAGATACCAGTATAGGAGCACCAGAAGAAGCCAGTCAAGAAATACCAGAACAAGCCAACACATCAGCACTAAAAGAAGTAGACACCACAAAAACAACACTAGAAACAGCAAGTCAAGCACAAACAGAACAAGTAGTCGTCGACAAGAAACCAGATGCAGAATAACAGATAGAATTGGATGACCAACAAAAAGGACCAGATCAATAGAAAGAGGCTACCGACAAAGAACAACAGAAAGGAAAAAGAAAGCAACAGAAAGAAAAGAAACATCAAGAGAAAGAACGACAGAAGCAGAGGCAACAACAACATCTTCAACATATTCAGCAAGAAAGTCGTTTAACAGTACACTTAGACCAGTTTGGGCCTATTTACATGTATGATCCACAAGATGCAACTCAGGAAGATCTCGACCTACTTCCAGATGCAGTTACTAGAGAGCAAAGCTATAGAAGAATCGAAACTCAAGAGCACATCCAGAAACTGCAAGAAGAAAAAACAACATTTTTGGCTAAGCGTGAGGACCTAGCACAACAAGTC
Source organism: Larix kaempferi (assembly GCA_027924585.1). Classification (NCBI taxonomy): domain Eukaryota; kingdom Viridiplantae; phylum Streptophyta; class Pinopsida; order Pinales; family Pinaceae; genus Larix; species Larix kaempferi. Next base: position 3,246,072 of record BSBM01000024.1, read on the forward strand.
GTCCCTCTATCGTCGAGTTCTGACACGACAAGTCTACTCGACAAGTCATATCAAATATTCAAAAGTGTCGTGTCGACATTGAAAGATGAATTGGCCAAGAGCCGACGAGATAAGGCCGCAGAAACATTAATCTTAATGGCAAGTCAATATACAACATTCATCGCAGCTCACAGCCTACTAAGACAGTATACCTAGAAAGCATCTACAATAGACGAAATCCCGAGTAACTGGTATACTCACCATGTCCATGTATTTAAAGAAATACAAAGGACGTGTGAGTTACTCAGCACTTTGCATCAACAATGACAAACCGCCGATGAAACACTCACTCAAACCGTTGACGAACAGATCATATTGGAAAACAGAAAAAATGAAAAATTGGAGAAACAAGAAGAACAGTGGATGAGCCAAGCTCGCATTAGCCTCTTCAAACTTGAAAAGATCTGACCATACCTTCAAAGACTGCTTTCCGCCACTGACGAAAAAATGAACCTTTTTGGAAATGACTTGATCAACTTGCAAAACAAGTCTACACAAGACAAAATAGAAAACTTGTTGAGCTTAACCACGTTGACTATAGACATCCAGAACATGTTGCACACATGGGAGGATTTTCGACATCAACTATCTGTCTCTGGCAAGGCCATCGTCGAATTCTTCATCCAACAGCAAGCAACTTCCATCTCCAGTCATCCACAACAATAACAACCTGATTTATTTTGCTAATTTATGTCACATCTCCTCATTTCTTTGGGACGAAGAAATATTTTGTGGTGGGGGAGATGTTGGAGGAGACTAAGTCGGATTGTCGACTAGGTCCTCCTCCTGACCTGTTGTAAAACATGTCGACAGTTGCGTCGACTAGTGCATGTCAGGTCGGTCAGTTGAACCGACAAGTAGTTATATAACTGTCTACAAAACATATATATAGGCTGGTGAGCCGACTCATAGATTAGATTGGATTTGTTCTTATGTATTGTTCTGCATATCTTGATGAGTAATAATAGGCTTGTTCTTCCTCTCCATCTCTTGTCTATTGTATTTGTATCTTTGTGTTGCTTGATTATATATAATATGTATCATTGGTAACAATGTAACCCCCTCGACTACAACAAAAACCACAAATATGGACAACAATGGAAACCATTATAATATAAATACAAATAAAATTTTGATGAACATACCAAGAATATATATAATTTTGTACACAAGATAAAATTCACAATTACACTAGTAATGGGCCTAAAGACAAATGCGTTGCTAGGAAAAATGTTAGAAGCTCTAACAATGTACTAGATACAAAGATTTTCACCATTCACTTTGATAGGACAAAAAATAGACCAATTTGTTGATTATGAGATCCCAATACCACATTTCCCTCTTCTTGTTCTGGCTTCCATGGCCATTTTAGGGGGATCCATTTTCACCATTCACTTTGAAAAGATAAAGAATAGACCAAGTCCTTAATCCTTGATCCCCCCACCACTTTGATCTCTTTCTAATTCGTCTACCATGACCCTTTTGGGGAGATCCTTGGCTCCTCTCCCCGTTCCTACACCCCATCTTCAAGGGTGTCAATTCTAATGACCTCTATCCCTTTTCAAAGCCTTTATTAACCAATAAAATAGCACCAAACATGATCTTACTAAACATGGGTCTAAAAACTTAGTTAAATATTGGGAGTAAGCCCCTTCTATATGTTTGTTTGCTAATACCATTCTAAAAGAGGGTTTAAATTTCTAAGAACTAGTTTTGATTGGTAAGTTTATTGATGTGTGACCTTCTCTAAAGATTCTACATAATTGTGAATTATCACGTATCACATTTGACCTTGGTCACATGGGAGGTTTGGTGATTTGCATGTTTTATTCCATCACATAAGGTATGAGTCATGATGGACGTAATTTTGATTTCCCATAGACCCTAAGTAGTTTCTGTCATGTCCCAAAAATTTACATTAGGTCATAATGGCCTAAGCCCCTTGGCCATAGTCATGATAGTTTGTCAAATTGATGCTAAGGGTCAAATAATTTCCAAGCATGATGTCCAAGTTTGTAATAATTCAAAATTATATCCAAATGGACAAGGTGGGTCACATCAAGAGAAAATTCCCAAATATTGGTTTGTAATATTTCCCATCCAAATGAACTATCATGGAGGAAAATTACTAGTTCCCTAGGTTGGGGGTGGAAGCATTAAAAGTTGGAGTAAAGGAGCTACAAGACCCAAAATGACCTTAGACTTACAAATTCACATTAAATGGGCCAATTAAATAATAATACAAATAGAATAAGGTGGCATTGGATCTTGAGGGCACATAAGAGGTTGTGGGACCCACAGGTGGCAAGACTCGTCACTACACTTGGCATGATACTCTCACCAATTCGAGTTAAAGATGAAGGGTAACATACTTGGGGGAGTTTAAGAGGTATTATTCATGGTGTGAGTCATGTAAGGTCGAATTGGAGTGGAAGAATAACTCCCATGGAAGAGGAAGAGGCATCTTAGAATAATTGTGACACTTGGAGCTAGATTCCCTAACTCCTATGACAACAATGATGAAGATTCTATGACACCTATGACAAATTTCAGACCTTATTACTAACATATGACATATATGACATGTTAGGGATAAAAATAGCCTCCAAGAGGGAGTACAAGGGATTTATGGAAGCCAATAAGCTTCCCCATTCGAATTGAGGGAAGATGGAGACTAGGAATTGTTGGACAAGTGGCACACATTGGAATCTCTTCCCAATTTGAGTTGGCATGAGGATTTTGGAAGGAATTCGACCCATGGAGAACTTGAGAAGTTTATAAAAGAGAAGAACAAAGAAGGAAAGCATCTTTTGATCATTTTTTATTTGCATCTTTGCAATTTGGAGAGCTTCTAGCTTGTCCATGCTAGTGGAGTGTTTACTCTACTTGCCTTAGTACCAATTTCGAGGGTGAAAGATTCCCATCCTAATTGGAAATTGGAGAGTACATTCAGACCTTTCATTTGGAGATACAATGGATTTACTTGTTTCAGGTTGAAGCTATAGGGAATCTCGTGATTCTTTCTTCTTCAACTTGTTCCCATCTCTATCTCACATTTCTCTGCATATTTTGGCTCTTAGAGGAAGGGCGCCTCTGGTGAGATGGTGATCTATTTGTGAGAGTCCAAGATACAAAATTTATTTGTATTCCGATCTATATATATATATATATATATATATATATATATATACTCTGTATTTACTGCTCAGAAGACTCTCAGGTTGAAATACCAAGTGAAACTATGTAAAAATACCAAACAATGCATAAATGGTGTTATTTTCCCTATATCTTGTTATGAGAGCTTGAAGTTGCTATATTTATATTTTTATCAGTTCATCTCTGTAATTTTTATGATGTATGGAGATTCATTAGTGTCCTGAAGAAGTTTCATATACATTACAGAATCCTTTGGAACACAATTCTCGAATTTCTTAGCAAGTGGTGAAGTTTCCTATCATTTCCCCTATGTGAAGACATGTCCACAAACCTCTGATTTATGGGAGTTGAATCAGCCTTTAGAAACTGATTAATGATGCATTTGGGTTCCCATTGAAGTCATTTAACTAATCCATGTCTCTGTTCTGAAATTTGGGGGGTTCGTACTGCATTTGGGAAGCCATTAGTGACCTCTACCCTTGGGGGTTTGAACCTCGAATTTAACAGTAAATTTCCCTATTTTCTCCTGAAGTTAAATGAATGTTGCATAAGTATTTTGAGAGTTTCCAAGGATCCATCAGCTTAATTTTTATGTCTCAATACATTTCCAACACTCTCATTCCCAATTCGAAATCCTTAGGAGTCTTTTGGATCCATCTATCCTTGGGGGTTTCAACATCGATTTTCCTAGTAATTATGACTTTCATTCTCTAATTGTAAATGAAAGTTGATGAAGTATTTGGGAGCTGTGAAAGAATATAATGGATTATTTAATGTGTCCAAATACATCTCAATCCACTCCATACACCATTTGAAAATATTTGGGATCATTTGGGACAGTTTGGGGATTTACTAGTCCAAGTTTCAAAAATTGACTAAATTGGGAAAAATTCCAAATTGGGTACATTACAGTTTCATTGCATAAGAACTCTAAATCCATAATATATATGTGTATATCTATATCAAGTTGTGGTTTCAAGGGAACTAGGGGACTAATATGCTACATGAAAATCCATGTCAGACATAGATCTCACACACCAAGTCTTGTCTATTTACAAACATCATACATGTGTAACGTTGTAGATCACAAGTTTTAACTCTATAAGTCAAGAACATATTACTTGGATACTAGATCTAATTTTTCCACCACCTTAACTAAAGCATATATCATTTTGGACATAATAGAGTGAGGTATAGCCTAAAATTGGACAAATGATAATTTTATCGTTAGATGATATATAATAAATTCCTTATGTCTAACAGGAGTAGCAAGCTCAATATTCCTTATCCCAAAGGCCAATATTATATTTAACAACTTCCTTTCTAAACAAAAAAATAGCTAGATATGAAAATCATAAGTGTAAATATCAATCATTGACTTTAATAAATAAAACCACAAATAGAGACAACAATGGTCATGAACAACCCAAATGTTACCCCCTCTCCACACCAAATGCTCAGTTCAAACTAGTTTTGCAAATAAGTTGATTCGACACTACTTGGTTGAGCTTACATCATTTAGACTATGAAAAGTAATCCAAAGTCGTGTACAATAACACATTTTAGTCCACCATCATGCATACTTTTCTTTGTGAGTGTTTAACATTCTTATGGTCTTGACCAATGTGATCATTGATGACAAAACTTTGTAGGACAATGGTACAACTACTTACCAAGATAAACCAAATGGTGCGATTCACAAAAACCACACGTGGACACAAAAATCCTTATTATTCCTCACTAAAGAATGTATGGGAAATGTTGATATGCGGCTTTACTATCAAAATGCACACACACCAACCATTGGACTACATATATAATTTTTAGTAAAAGAATAGAGCACCCATGAGGATAGTACACCAATGAATGGTTGGAAGGTTTCATTTTGGAGGTCATGCTTTCCTACAATGGCTTAATGTGTTGAATATGCAAAAAAATAATAGTCATTCCATCACACCATCTACCCTTGACCATATAAGGTTGTGTGATTTTGTACCCTTCGAGATGCTTCATATTTCCACTGTGACAAACACACAAATAAACATAATAATAATAATAAATGTAGGCTAATGAAAATTCAAAGGGTACATACCCCTTCGCCTCGTGACCAGTCAATGCATATAAATATACTGTCACAAGGGTCATTTGAATCATATATTATTCTGTCAATTATTCATTATTCAATATATTATTATACATTGCATAAGTCTTCTATCAATTTAATAGTGAACAAGAATTGTCCACTACATTGATATTAGAGAAAAAATTATTGACCACTGCTCCATACACACCCAACTATGTGTTAAATATGTACTACCATAACTAGCAACAACCCCAATATATGACCCCTATAAATTGCAGCCACCAATCAACAACGAGTCCATACATTGCTGCTATAATATATACAAAACTAATCATCAGCTGCCACACCACCATACCATTCATCAAATTCATAGTACAATTGTTGTCCTTGCAATCTCCTATATAACCATCAATGTATGTATCCATACAAAGTCATTTTAATCCACATGTGCAATTGTTACTATGTCCATACACTCAGATGCAAATAAAAATTCCATACAATCCAATTACAAGCATGCGCTACCATACCTATCCCATACTAGAAAACATTTGCCATCTCGTATGAATGAAGCATTGTTGTCTTGCAATTCATACTACAACCATCTAATTACTATACATTGTCATACACCATGCCATCACAATTTTGTATAGTCTCATTTTTACATGCGACTTAAAATGTACAATTCAATTATTAATTTCCGTACACCCTACAATCCTTGGAGTTGCATCCCCCTAAATTTATTTTTAATTTTTAATTTTTAAAAATTACCTTTCCAGAAAAATTAAAAAATATTATCTTTTTCTTTTAACATGAAGGTTACCCTTTCAAAGAAAAAATTACGTGGGCCCCATAAACACCACCAAAATGAGAAACTATGATAAAGTGCACATAAATGTTCATTGTTATAAAGATGAAGCCAACACCTACACATGTAAGAATAATGAGGAAGTGTAGGTGAAGGGTTATCGTTATGAAGAATTATTAGGGTAATTGACAAATTAATTAAAGATATGATCAATAAATTGACAAGTTTATTGAAGATTCTAGAAGATGATGGTTAGTATTAATAAAGAATAGAGATATTTGTTGCAAATGCGATAAAAGGTGGAATCCAAGACATCTATGTGAGTTAAAATCCGGCAAGGACAAACTGTTAATGATAATTAATGTACATAGAGAAAGGATTGATTGGCAATCTAAAAGACAAGATGAATCAACGGTTCAACCAAAAACTTATGAAAATATGTGCTTAACTTCAAAATCTCATGCACACTACCAAATAGGAATGAGAATGATGTGTATAAAAAAGGAACTACTTCTCGAAGGGAACTGAAACGAACAATATTCAATAACTGAATATCCAATTTAAGTAGGACAACAGGTTATAATCCATGAAGGATAAGTACAATAAAAGTATAAAATATGAGATGATTACAATACAATGAGAGTGCCATATATATATATAAAGGCACCTTGGTGATTGTTCATGAAGCTGGGTTTCATCCCTTAGTCATCTTTAGTTACTAGTGTTTATTAATTAATTAATATTATGTATTAATGTTGAGTATTTATGATTTATTTAATATTTATGATTGTTACAAGAACAAACAAAAGAACCACCTAGAAAGTATATTCCGCCTCATCTCAAGAAGGTTGACAAGATCTAGGGTCCAATAGAAGGAGAAAGAAATCCTACAATTCCACTTGCAACCATGATTGAGAAATTGTAACCTAAGACCTTGAAGCTTAAAGGAATCATAAAAGATTGGAGTGTAATGATACTCACAGATTTTAGTAGTACTCATAATTGTTCAAACATTAATGTCATTAAGCAACTAAAACTTTTTGTGTACCATACCAAGGACCTCATGGTTACGGTCATTAATGAACAAAATCTCAAAGAAGTAGGAAGATGTCATAAAGTCTCAATTCAAATACAAGAACTGGAACTATAAACACGACTCTACACTCTACCACTTGATGAAATGGATATGGTGCTAGGTGTGGAATGGTTGATGCAGTTGGGCATTTATAACACAAACCTTGAAGAGCAAGTCATGGAATTTAACTGGAAAAATCAACATTACAAATTATATGGTGCAGAAGGATCCACTCTAAAGAAAGGTGAATTAACAATATGGAAAAAAGTGCATGAAGCACATACAAGCATACAACAATAGAAGCAAGTCAAGTATGCATCCAAGAAGCATCAAAGGTTCACTTTCAACAAACAAGTCCAAAGACTTCAAGATATGATACACATCCTACAAAGGAACCTTGCCAACGCTTAGTGAGAACAAAGTCAAGCCCCTACAACTAGACAAACGAAAAAATGATGCCACCAAGATAACATGCATAGCTAGAGAGAATCTTATTCATAATGCTTTGAGGAAAAAGCATTCCTTAAGAGGGTCGCAATGTAACAAACACAATAATAATAATAATAATAATAATAAAACATAGCCTAACTGTCACATCCCCATTCTTGACCCTTATGATATTTGGGCTATAATGTAAATATTGTATGCATATTTTGTATGATTCCTAGCATGGAGTTCAACGCCAAGGTCCCGCTAGTGAATGCTCGATCTTGAAGAGGAAAATATGTTGGTATTATTTAACCCATGTGCTAGTCAGCCATGGGAATTGTAAATATGCATTTTAATATAAATACCCACAACTAGCTATGCAATGCAACAAGAGATGGGGGCATGATATTACAAGGAATTGGGAGGGAAATATTCAAACCCTTGAGCCAATGAAGTCAAGCCAAGTGTCAATGAGAGAACTCATCAACCATCAACTACCCATGTTGACTTTGGTGCCCAATCATTCATTTCTCCCAAGAGTTGGGTGAAGTAGTTAATGCCTTGGGGATTGGGGAGGTATGGCTGTCCAAATTCGAGTATGGGCAAGCCACCGTCATGGAAAATCGTGTTTCTCCTTCTTGGGCAAGAAAACACCCATGAATTGCCTTCCCAAGCCATTGTTCATGATCATACTTCACTCTTTCACGTTTTCGGAGCTTGCTGGGCGTTTCTCTCATGGAGTACGCTGTAAATTCACTGGTTTTTAAGCTGGGAATCCCGTTTTTGTGATGGCTGGACTGTGGAGAAAGAAGAGAATCCATTGGGAAGCTCAATAGATAAGTTTTATAGCTTGTTGTTTCCATTATTGTTGTAAAAACGTCTTTGAATTTCCAGATTTGGTTTCATTTGTGGAAAAATCGTTTTTGTGAACCCAGCAGTTATCTCCTACCTCAGAAATCGTTTTTGAATGTTCCCATCAATTGTGTGATTGTGTATGTGCCAATTTTGGGTGCCAACCTGTCACGGTTTTGCCCAAAAATCGTGTTGGTTCCCTGCTACCAGTTAATGACTGTGTGAAGGCCGTTTTGGCCCTTGAATGCCCAAGCCTTTTCCCTCTCACGCAGTCTGAGCTAGCTGGGGCTTTTCCCATCCCGTTTTTCATCTATCTCCTGCATTTTCCATGCTTGGGAACTCGTTTTTGTATTGCACAATGGCTGGGAGGAGGGGAGCCACGAATTTGGGGTTTATGGAGGTCGTTTTTGTCCCTTGAGTGCCCACAAACGTTTTTTGGAAATGGTTTTTCTCTCCCAGGGTGATTCCCCAATTGCCATTTCATTTTTGGTTGCCAAACGCTTTTCTTCATGCCCAGAAATTGTGATTTTTCTGTTATGAGTATCCATGCTCAGTTTTGAGTTGCTGTGTGTTAAGAAATGTTGGGGTTGAGATGGGTATCCGTTGCTTTGGGCTGTGATGAGCTTGAGAGTCCCCTTTTCTTTGTAGATATCATGCCCAGCTCGGGGGTGGTCTCTGAGTGCTGAAATAATACAGGCTGGGAAGAGACCTATAGTTGGGAGGAACATTGCAATGAAATAGCTAGTTGTTGGGGACAACATTACAGTGAAATAAGTATATTCTTTGTTTGTATTTAATTCTGCAATGTGTTAAATTGAATGGAAATTGTGAATTGTGTGTGGATGGTGTTTATTCCGCTGTGCATGTTAAATTGATTTGCATCTGCACACCTTTGAATTTTATGACTATGAATTAAATGAATGCTCTTAGCCCCACAGATTGGTATCATGTTCCCTTACCGGAATTGGACAGATGGGAGGGTATGTGACAGATTGGTATCAGAGCTTATGGTTCAACACTACGGCTGTTGGGCCCTTCATAGAAATATAAATCATTGTGTGTACATGTATTTTGTATTTGGAATTAAAATGAATTAAAGAAACCTAAAGGTCCCATGGATTCTAATTGATTAGGATGGGAAGTCATTTCCATGATTGTTTTGGGGATTATTTCAAAACCTGCTTGCATTGATCCCATTCTATGAAATTGAGGAAGGAGGGAGAAAATCCCTTTTCAGGTTGAATGCTTGCTTTAAATTGTTTCCAATGCAGTAGCATTCAGTTTTGTATTTGTCTATTTTCCTCCATGGAGGAGAGAAAGGAGGCGCAACCTCTGCCATCTTATATTATTTTGTTGTTTTATTCTTGACATGAAAGAGGTGCAATTTTCTTGACATACTTTTTCTGTTTTGTTCTATGCGAGTATGATCTCTAATTATGCTTCCTGTTGAGAAATGATCATCACAGAAAAAAAAAAAAGAAGGAAAAATTTAAAAATTTTCTAACTGTTTTTGAAAATCTGAAAATTTTCTAAGTGTCTACTGCTAAGGCTGCGGCGGCGGAATTAACGATAAGTTTTGCGCACAGCGACGACAATTTTAACTTTAAAATCTGCGATGTGCGCGGTGAAAGTAATGTTAAATTCTACGACACTGGCAGCGGATCTAAGCTTAAAATTTGCGCGCGGCAGCAATTTTAGGCTTAAAAGTTGCGATGGAGGCTTGCGTGTGGTGACGATTTTAGCCTTAAAACCTGCGACGTGGTTGCAGCTACGAAGGCTTGCGGGCACAGAAGTTAAGGTTGTCTTTTGTGACACAGTCGGCAGAGAAATTGGTAATTCTGGGCCAAAAGGAAGAGAAAATCTCAAAAATTTCTAAGTGTTTTCGAATTTTGCCTAAGTCTGTAGCAGCAAAATTAATGTTAATTTCTGCGACGCAGTCGGCGGGTTTAGCATTAACTTTTGCGATCGGTGACAATTTTAACGTTAAGATCCGTGTGGGTTTAGCGTTAACTCTGCGATGAGGCGGCAAAGTTATGTTAAATATCTGCGACGCGGCAGCGGAAGTTACACTAATTTCTGCAGCGCGCGGCGGCAAAAATTAGGCTAACTTTTTGCGCACGCGGCGGCCAAAATTAGGCTAACTTTCTACCCGCGCGGTGGTGAAAACTAGGCTAACTTTCTGCATTCGCAGTGGTGAAAATTATGTTAAATTTTGCGACGCCCACGGAAAAGTTAAAGTTAATTTTACGACACCCGCAGCAAAGTTAAGGATAATTTTGCGACGCGCGGTGACAAAATTAGCGTTAAATTTGTGACGCGCGGCGACAAAATTAGCATTCAATCTGCGATGTGTGCGGTGACAAAATTAGCGATAGGAGCCGTGCCACCCACGACAATTTTAAGGATAAAATCTGCGATGTGCACGGTGGAGAAAATAACCTTAACATCCGCGACAACGGTGGCAGATTTTAACCTTAACATCCGTGACACGGGCGACACTTTTTAAGCTAAATTTTCGTGACAATGGTGGCCATTTTAGCCTTAATATTTGTGCCAAATGGGGAAAAGCAATGGGAGAAGTAAGGCAACGCTGATGAAAGGGGAATCTCTCACCTTAAACCATTTATGTTTATAACATAATAATTGTATGCTTGGAAAATATCATGAATGAATGTTATACACGTGAATACATATATTGAATTTCTACTTTGTGAGAAGATCATAGCTAATAATTGCTTGTGTGCATGGTAGAGAGCCCATGAAATTGGATTAGCTATGACGTGGAAGAGGAAATTCCATGCTACAATGAGGAATTGGAAGGGAGAATTCCTCCACTACCCTCTTGATATTGTATTTATAATTCTCAAGTGGTCGTGCATATAAATTATGGCATAGGAATGCTAAAATGCAAGAGATTAGATAGATGATATGACTATGCACTAGTAGGCATGTTAAGAAACATTGCACAGTGCATGTGAAATGTTTGTGCATGAATAGGACATTGCATATTGGTAAAATAGTGAGGTTTCACATATGCAATGAGCCATTTGAGATAATTATGGTGGTTGCTAATAATTAGTTGTGTCCGCATTGGTTGTAGGACAAATACAATTAAAACATGGCTAAAGAATTTGATGACGTTGTTGCACATGACCAATGACCTTATGAAGAGAGGATGGTGCAAAAAGTCCGTGATCATGATGTTAGCAAAAGGACTGAGTAGCCTTGGTAAGAGGCCAACTGATCAGGTAAAACCAAGCGATGTTAATAATAGCCATGCAAGTAATGGTTATTTGTGCTTAATTGCATGAATGTTGAAAGAGGATTTGGTGAGATCCCTTCAACTATGTTTTGAACTATGATGATTTGGTTTGCATATGGTATTGAATGCCCGAATGGGACTGTTAACCTACCAAGTATGGTGAGGTATGGGTAAGTGAAGGCAATGATCCTTACACCCTATAATTGCTTAGAAATCTCAATGCATTCATATGAAATTATGTCATGCCATGACGGTTGTGAGTTTACCAACCAAAGCAAGTGAGGACTTATGGCCCTGTCATGGTAGTACATGGTTAGGCCATGATATGTTTGAATGCATAGTACTCATAAATTAATGCAGGGTTGCATTGAGGAGATGTGCATTAAAATATTATGTACAATCTTGTGGTTATACATTGAGTGATTGCACACTAAAATATTATGTGAGTGATGTAAAAGTGCATGCATATGTATAGGTGTACATGTTGAGATGCATTGTGTGAATGCATGATGGTGGTGTATGTTTCATTACAACTAGATAATAGATGGAATGGTGAACTATTGTCAATTCTAAGAGCATTTCATGAGTTGTTGTGAATGCAAGAGAATGATTGCATAAAATGATGTAATGAAACCATGCAACTCTAGTATGGTAATGATTCACATGAAGTAGATGATTTTGGTGATATTAAAATACTTCAGTGACTGTGGCAGCAATGAAATATTATATGCATAGAGACTTACAAAACGTTTGGCTGATGGAAGTTTCAGATTTCAGGTAGATTGTTTTGAGCATGGAAAATATGGGTAAGTCCATGATGAAGATGGGAATCTATCGTGAGCAAGAGCCAAACGATATGAGAACAAAATCATGGATAAGCGAATCAATTTCCGTAGAGGACAAAATTGCAATTCATACTTGAATTTAATTATCAATGCCATTGACTGATTAGAGAAATCATATTTGAATTTTTATTGTTAAATGCTGCTAACTGTTTGGCTATTTGATAAATGTGCCAGGAAGACACATTGTAGGAAGACCAAGAGTGATGGCCTGCAAAATCCAAACTAGATGGGGAAGATCCCATGCTTGGGAAATGGGTTTCGGGTGAAACGCCATTGATAATATCTCAGCCAAACTGCATGCCAGTAAACCATGAGAGTGAGATGGTAAAGCTATGCCCAGAAGGCATGTGAGATACATCTACAAAATGAATGAGTATTCTGTGACCCTAGACAAGAACATGCATGTCTAAATTATTAGGGTTAATATGTAGAGCATGCTCTATCTTATTTATATCATTGCAGACTGCTTGAGTATGATTAGGGCCTACATGGTGCACATCGGAAAGGGGGTGCACACCTTTTCTGGTGCTGGGTCATGATAGGGTTTTCAATATTGACTACACCCTAAGGGAATGGATGCATTCCTGGTGTTTCAATATTTGATAGTGAATGATATGGATTATGGTTACAAAATTGAACCGTAATACTGATGAGCTTGCTTATCCTTCTTGTGTTGTCAGCCTACACAGATGCAGATTGATACTGCACATTAAGAGGCAAAGTGAAGAAGGGTACGCAAAAGGACTGTATAGGAATTGGTAACCTTTCTATGCTCACACGAAACATTACCAGAAGGGATGGACAGGCCCGAAGAGCTGTGTAATAAGAAGAGGTATCATCCTTGTGTGAGTGGGGTCATGCTAACCTGTAGTCAAGAAAGTCACCTATAAAGTTCCTAAAAGGAACCACTGATTTGCATTAGAGAAGGAGTGACGTCCTTGTATGAATGAAGAGTTGTGTGTGTGAAGGGTTGTGGTGCAAGAAGGTGTGGTGACATTGGTGAAGGCATAAAATCTCTATTGGGACAGTAGTAGGAGGGCAGGCGCCAAGATTGACTGAAAACCCTGAGATGCCTATGGCTCCATAGTAGAGCCTTGACCTATAATGGTCAGGTGGCGTAGTTTCCTTCCACTGGTCAATGACCCAGATGAATGTGCTGGCTCGGCAATGGAGAGGGCCAACCAGGTATGGGATTGGTTGGGCACCACCAAACGCTTGGTAAATCCAGTCGGCGTGAAGGTGTACTGGTGAAGCATTAACTACATCCAAGTCCATAGGTGATCCCAAGGCTTGCAAAGCGAAGCAGGATCCTGTGGACCAGAGGGGAAACGCACAATACAGAGAAGTATTCAGTTTCATTTAAGTCTTGTTTGGAATAATGAATATTTCAGGTGTAAGTCTTCTAACGACTAAGCTGATACACTAATGTTTCTTTGTTGGAAACCTTGGTCATTGCAGGAAAGCAAGACCCTGAAAGCGCTATAAAATTACTGGTAAATCCACAGATTAAATGAGTGGGCGATATGAAATTATTGATAAATCCAGAGAGTAACTGGTTGGGAATTCACTACTTAATATTGTGAAACAGCGTGTATGCTGGCTCAATACCCCTTAAACAATTGATAAAACTAGTCAACGTACTAGCCTGGAATTTCCTATTCGAATGATTATGGAGTAGCCTACGTGCTGGCCCAACATTCATAATTGTGTCCACGGGAAATCCAAGGCTTGTAAAGCAAAGAAGGATCCCATGGAATAAAGTGAAGACATCCAATATAGATAAGTATTTGGTTATCTTGCAGCTTCTTGCTTATGAATATACGTGTGTATATGATTTGGTTATGATTTCCCAAACTCTTGTTTAGAGAAAAACCTTATGAAATAAACTAAACATGTGAATTGATTCAATGTTTGAGTGTTCGTATTGTTGGAAGCAAGGACCAGGAAGGCATCATAGGGATGCATATGGACATATGACCATCCTAAATAGCTCAATATGAGCAATTATAAAAGATGGTGCTAGTGAACAAGAGTGGGTCCTAGCAACTAGAGGTTCTATAAGCAGAATGGGAAGGGGTACCCAAGTTGAAAAACATTAGACAGACCTTAGACACTAAGTGTCATAGCCAATAAAGGGCAATTCAAGCATTCACATTAAAGTGAAAGAGACTAAGGAGCATGAAACCACAGTGATGGCATAGCTCCGTAATAAAACAAGACTAAGAGGAAGAAAATCTTACTCTTCTCTTTCCTTTTTATTGATGCATTTATAAAACAAAGAATTGTTGAATGCATGTCATGACTAGAAGAAGAATGTGTTTATTTGCTTGAATTAAATTGTGAATGCTAAAATAGTTATTTCACTGTGAAAGGATGAACATGAAAGAGATCATGTGTATGTTGGGAAAGCATGAAAAAAAAATTGGGAAGTCGAATGAGTGAAGCATGGACGTTCCATGTCAATTGGGAAATAATTGACTAATTTTAATGTTTATATTATGCTTGTCCTAACAAAGAGTTTCCATGATAAATTTCACAAGGAGAAATTGAAACAATTGGTTGCAGCCGACATAAGCAAGTGTTGCTAGTAAGTGAAGAGTGGTCAGCTGTGCACATTGACCATGGCGGTAGACCAAGGGCTATTAGAATTGGCTGAAAGTATTCTTCAAACAATTGCAAAAACCCAAGAAAATCTTGGAGAGATGCTCAAGCTAAAGAGGCAATAGAATGAGATGAACCACGAGGTTTTGCAGGACTCTATTTGTTTGCAAAAAGGGGTAAAAAGCATTATGGGTAGCAGCCGTAAATTCTCCAGGTTTGTGGACCAACTGGAAGGTAAAGAAAAGGAAGGAATTGTTTTGGAACAATGTCCTCATGCAGAGCTAGAAGGTCCCAGCCAACAGGAATAGTTTGTGAAGGCCAAAGGACTTGGTCCTGAAAACCCAAGTAAATGGTGAAATGCAGGACAGACCTGCCACATTTTGTGAATTTTGGATATGTATAAAGTGTGTATGTATTCCTAGGTATTGGAACACCGAGGACGGTGTTATTCCAAGGGGAGGGGTATGTCACATCCCCATTCTTGACCCTTATGATATTTGGGCTATAATGTAAATATTGTATGCATATTTTGTATGATTCCTAGCGTAGAGTTCAAGGCCAAGGCCCCGCTAGTGAACGCTCGATCTTGAAGAGGAAAATATGTTGGTATTATTTAACCCATGTGCTAGTGAGCCATGAGAATTGTAAATATGCATTTTAATATAAATACCCACAACTAGCTATGCAATGCAACAAGAGATGGGGGCATGATATTACAAGGAATTGGGAGGAAAATATTCAAACCCTTGAGCCAATGAAGTCAAGCCAAGTGTCAATGAGAGAACCCATCAACCATCAACTACCCATGTTGACTTTGGTGCCCAATCATTCATTTCTCCCAAGAGTTGGGTGAAGTAGTTAATGCCTTGGGGATTGGGGAGGTATGGCTATCCAAATTTGAGTATGGGAAAGCCACCCCCATGGAAAATCGTGTTTCTCCTTCTTGGGCAAGAAAACACTCACGAATTTCCTTCCCAAGCCATTATTCATGATAAGACTTCACTCTCTCACGTTTTTGGAGCTTGCTAGGTGTTTCTCTCATGGAGTACATTGTAAATTCACTGGTTTTCAAGCTGAGAATCCCGTTTTTGTGATGGCTAGACTGTGGGGAAAGAAGAGAATCCATTGGGAAGCTCAATAGATAAGTTTGATAGCTTGCTGTTTCCATTATTGTTGTAAAAACGTCTTTGAATTTCCATATTTGGTTTCATTTGTGGAAAAATCGTTTTTGTGAACCCAGCAGTTATCTCCTACCTTAGAAATCATTTTTGAATGTTCCCATCAATTGTGTGACTGTGTATGTGCCAATTTCGGGTGCCAACCTGTCACGGTTTTGCCCAAAAATCGTGTTGGTTCCCTGCTGCCAGTTAATGACTGTGTGAAGGTCGTTTTGGCTCTTGAATGTCCAACCCTTTTCCCTCTCACGCAGTCTGAGCTAGATGGGGCTTTTCCCATCCCATTTTTCATCTATCTCCTGCATTTTCCATGCCTGGGAACTCGTTTTTGTATTGCACAATGGCTGGGAAGAGGGGAGCCACGAATTTGGGGTTTATGGAGGTCGTTTTTGTCCCTTGAGTGCCCACAAACATTTTCTGGAAACGGTTTTTCTCTCCCAGGGTGATTCCCCAATTGCCATTTCGTTTTTGGTTTCCAAACGCTTTTCTTCATGCCCAAAAATTGTGATTTTTTTGTTATGAGTATCCATGCTCAGTTTTGAGTTGCTGTGTGTTAAGAAATGTTGGGGTTGAGATGGGTATCCATTGCTTTGGGCTGTGATGAGCTTGAGAGTCCCCTTTTCCTTGTAGATATCATGCCCAACTCGGGGGTGGTCTCTGAGTGCTGAAATAATACAGGCTAGGTAGAGACCTACGGTTGGGAGGAACGTTGCAGCGACACAGCTAGTTGGGGACAACATTACAATGAGATAAGTATATTCTCTGTTTGTATTTAATTCCGCAATGTGTTAAATTGAATGGAAATTGTGAATTGTGTGTGGATGGTGTTTATTCCGCTGTGCATGTTAAATTGATTTGCATATACACACCTTTGAATTTTATGACTATGAATTAAATGAATGGGCTTAGCCCCACAAATTGGTATCATGTTCCCTTACTAGAATCGGACAGATGGGAGGGTATGTGACACTAACGAAAATTCAAAGGATACATACCCTTTCACCTGATTACTATTCCATGCATGTAAGTACACCGTCAAGAGGCTCATTGTCATTATTTCATATTCTATCAATTATTCATTATTCTATATATTCTTATACATTGTAGAAATATTCTATCAATTTCATAGTGAATAGGAACTGTCCACTTTAGCCACTATGTTGAAAACATGCTCTTCCCCATTCTAAGAGCATTTCAATTAAGTGTAGCTAGCTTACAACATCCTAGAAATATATTCCACTAAAAACCCTAGGTGGGGCTTTACAAATGTGATTGATCTCTTATTTGAAGAGCACATCCACAAACAATTTCCAAGAAAGGATGTAAGGTTGTGTATAAGGAATAGAGCATCCACAAAGATTATTGTTGGGCACAAGTTGTTGGAAACACCTAGGAAACTATGATTGACTAACCTACTAAGGACAAATTATTTTAGCTTCAAAAGAACAATTTTTTTGGAAGATATTCAGCAAGAAATGCCACATTTCCTAAGAAGAAAAGTTGAACCCAAAGGAAATAACTACAAAACAATATATTTGAGGATTTGCTAATATTATCTCAGTGAAGTCAAGAACTCGCTCTAAAGACTCCTCATTGATAAAATACATTGAGTTTCAAGAATAACAAGAAACCTTGATGTCGTTGAGCAATTCTCAAACATATTTGTATGGCTTGGGGAGTGTCATTTATATTATCAACAAATTAGCCATACATGATTGGCAAACTCAAGTTAAACAAGGCTTTCCTTTGCATTCTTCCTATAATAACATTTATTTTAATGATAGAAAAACAAGGCTTTGCTTTGCATTCTTCCTATAATAACATATATTTTAATGATAGAACTTGAATGGGAAAGTAGGAGAGTGTGGTTGGTTAGTCAATCACATAACCAACATGGAATTGGTTCACTCTTGAAGTCAACAGAGTGTTAAGCCACACACCAAGGTTCAACTCTTGTTATGGTTTGTATTATTTGCATGGTGTGTGTTTTGAAGGATGAACCAACTACAAGTCCCTAACAAATTTAGAAAAATAAATGATCCTTAGGCCTATCATCTAAACAAAAGGAAGCCTTATCTTTGAATTACAACTCCTTGAGGCGTGTTTCTTGAAGCATTTCCAAAGAAATCTATGAGTGAAGACAATTACCTTCTTTCATGATAAGTAAAATTTCCTTTATATATATATATTGTATATAGTGGCACGAAGCGCCTTTCACATTTTACATAAATTTGCAAACATAAGAGTATATAAGAATGGTTCTTGTTACATGATGATATGCCTCTACATATATAAAAAGTGGACCGCCCAAATAGTTACAAAGTTGGTAAATAAATAAATTTAAATGTTTATATTAAACCGAACAAATTTAGGAAAATTTAGTGAACAAATTTTTATATGGAATTTTTCTTCTTCTAAATTTTAAAATATTCGTCCACTATTTATTTAAAAAATACTATTTAATTTGCAAATAGCCTTTTAATTTTAAGGGGGAGAGCCCCCTAAAAACAAAATTCGCCTCTAGAAATTCTAGTCCTAGGAGGTTAACAATATAAATTTCGTCCAAAATTTTGCTTGTAAATCCAAATACCAGGGTAAATCGCCCATGGATTTTCTTTATGGAGAATTTTTTTACAAAAATTGGTCCATAAATCCTGGCATCCCCGCAGAATGGGACCAATTTGGTCCCTCTGGTCCCTCTATATTGACAGAATCGGTTTTAAAGCTTAATAGGATTTCAATTTGGAAGAATCAGGTTTCAAAGATTATTCTGGAGTTGTAATTGGTAGCAGCACAAAGGAGAAAAGCCCATCTAAAACCTTAATCCGAGGAAGGAGGCAGCTCGTAGCAGTGGATAAAACCTTAATCCGAGGAAGGAGGCAGCTCGTAGCAGTGGTTGGCAGCCCACGCAGACTCGGCATATTCACAATAGAACGCTCTCCACGCGCAGGCAATGATGCTGCACGAGAATGAACACCTGTAGCAACACAACAGGTGGACTCCTTTGGATGATAAAGCTCTCCAAAACCCTAACGGCGCACATGTGAAGAGGCAGATCTGACAAAGAAACAAACCCTAGATAGACACGCCTCTACAAACTCGCAGGCAAGGAGCAATAACAAAAACGCCTGCAAGCAAATGATAAACACCCAATCCACATGAAGATGTTAAAACTACAATAAGGCTATCACTATAAAGAAGCAGCCACCTGGCCTACCAACACAAGAATAAAGTTCCAGTCACTGATCTTTAGCGATACTGGTCGACAATATATGCACATTCTGGTTAAATATTATTCTTTGTAACTGGTGAGTGGTGACTTACATATTAAGTTTTGAACATGATTCTTGTCCTTTGTTTGTTTTTTGTTCGACATTCGTACTGTGAGATTTGATTTCTGCTCTCCTACTTGAAAGAGAACACCTTCTTTTCCAGCACAATTCTATTTGAAATTTTGAACGGCCTCCAGTGCTCATCGGATACTGAAGCTCTAAGGTTTAGTTGTAAAGTAAGTTGAGCTTTTTTTTCATGTGATACAACATTGAGGTGACTAGGCACGTAATGATGTGTAGATTTAGATTCAAAGAATTTGTGAGTGATATTATTACGCCGTTAGGCGTTAATATCTTGGATTTTTTGGGGTGGAGAACGAAGGATAGATCTGCTAGATCGAAGGTAAGGACGCCAAGTGTGCGATCCAGATCTTTTTGATGGTCATCTTTTTTTGTTAGCCTTAACTAATAATTAACTGTGGCATAATGGAGAATGTTTCGTAGTTTTTACGTGGATTTAGGAATGCCTTGTGGTAGTTACGTGTACGAGTGGGAGATCAAGAGTGTACGTGCCCTACTGCTTGGCAATCATTACGTTTTGTGCGGACTACAGAGCTCTTGGAAGGCGTCGTAACCCTAACCGTTAGTGTTGTTACCACTTATCAACCAGCACATATCAACTATCTGGCCTTGCGTAGGCACGTGCCCCCAAGCAGTCCACGCGTGCAATATGCTTAGAAGAGTTTGTTACAGATGCAAACTGTATTAAATTGCCAGTCCAATGCACAACCAAATGTGTTTGTGAATCGCCATTGTTTTGCTGCAGGGATTCTGCCAGAAGACCTTTGGTTTGCGTTGGAATTACAGGTACGCACAGTTATTTGTTTTTCTGCTGTAGAAATTGACATTTATCCACTGCTAACAATTGTTTTATTGTTTTGCAAAACCGCCGTCATTTGCTGCGATCTGTTTTTAGAGCCGCGATTTAGAGCTTTGCTTCAACAAATCGAAGGCATCGGCGATTTGGAATATGAAAGTTCCTGCTATGGATATGGAAAGAGGTTTGGAGCTTTGGAATAAATGGACGTCGGATTTTGCCATACTATAAAATGGTGACAACTTTTTATTTAATATTACTATCTCAATAATTTGATTTATCCATAGTATAAATGGTATCAACTTTTGATTTAATATTACTATCCCACACATTTGGTCATTGGAAGTTAGTGACATACAGTTTGTAATTCTATATAATTTTAGAAAAGAAAATTTATGTAACTACAAAGAAAACAAGTACTTAAACCGAATAGAATTATAATCCCAATAGAATTATAATGTTATTTGTAGTTCCAAATAATAGAAAATGAGTAATGAATAATAAAAATATAATTTAGAATTATGATTTATGCATAGTAATCCCAAAGCAAAAACTATCATAAAAATGAAGATGAAGTTGACCTTTTTATTTCATGAAGGTGATCTTTTTCTACATTACTTAAAAAATGATGTGTTTTTTTTTTTTAAATAATGTGTTTCTTTTATTAAAATTGTTGTTGAGGATTTATGCTATAAAATAGATTTTGTACAACAATATTTAGATTTTATAAATACATATTTTTAAATGCTTAAATTAATTTCTTTGTTTTAGGTATTAACATATATTTAAATATTTTGATAGTTAAATATTATTATTCATTAAAGATATATTTAAATTAACAATAAAATATAAAAAACAACATATCATTTTATAAAATTTAAATAAATACATATTTAATTTAACTTCAAATTCTTATTTCATTAAATATATATTAGATTTTTTAATTCTTATATTACATACTTTTAAATGCTTAAATCAGTTTCTTTGTTTTAGGTATTAACATATATTTAAATATTTTGATAGTTAACAATAAAATATAAAAAACAACATACCATTTTATAAAATTTAAATGAATACATATTTAATTTAACTTCAAATTCTTATTTCATTAAATTTATATTAGATTTTTTAATTTTTATATTACATACTTTTAAATGCTTAAATCAATTTTTTGTTTTAGGTATTAACATATATTTAAATATTTTGATAGTTAACACTAAAATATAAAAAACAACATATCATTTTATAAAATTTAAATAAATACATATTTAATTTAACTTCAAATTCTTATTTCATTAAATTTATATTAGATTTTTTAATTGTTATATTACATACTTTTAAATGCTTAAATCAATTTCTTTGTTTTAGGTATTAACATATATTTAAATATTTTGATAGTTAAATATTATTATTCATTAAAGACATATTTAAATTAACAATAAAATATAAAAAAAGCATATCATTTTATAAAATTTAAATAAATACATATTTAATTTAACTTCAAATTCTTATTTCATTATATTTATATTAGATTTTTTAATTTTTAAAATATATAAAAAAAATACCATTTTATAAAATTTATACTTTTAAATGCTTAAATCAATTTCTTTGTTTTAGGTATCAACATATATTTAAATATTTTGATAGTTAAGCATTATTATTCATTAAAGATGTATTTAAATTAACAATAAAATATAAAAAGAACATACCATTTTATAAAATTTAAATAAATACATATTTAATTTAATTTCAAATTCTTATTTCATTAAATTTAGATTAGATTTTTTAATTCTTAAAATAAAAAAATAAAATAAAAAACATACCATTTTATAAAGTTTAAATAAATACATATTTAATTTAACTTCAATTTTTTATTTCATTAAATTTATATTAGATTATTTAATTCTAATATAAAGTTAATAAACGTAAAATTAAGATATATTTGATGATGTTTGGGATGTTATGTTGGTTATTTTGGCATATATTTGATGATGTTTGGGATGTTGGTGATTTTGGCATATGTTTTCTGAATTGGTACAGGAAGGGAAAGTCTCATTTTTTATTACCAATCTTTGTGTCTTGGGTAATATGGTTTGCTAGAAACTGTGCAACATTCAAAGGCAAAGTTCTTGATGTTAAGGTTTGTGGGATAACTGTTCTGAAGATGGTAGAGCTCTATAATAATGATAAGTCACTATTTTACACTTCCACTAAATTGTGGCTCAGGGACAAACATGAAGGTGGAATTGCTGGCATTGTGGTGTGTTTTGAAGACTGCAAATATTTTTGGACTTGTGGACCTTTCTCTTTACTTTTTTGGGGAATTCTGAGATTGTATAGTCATTTTATGATGGTTATTTTGTTAAAACACTGAACTTTGTTGGTATTTTTTTATTTTATTTTGTACAAGTCTGCGTGCTTTGGTTATGAAGGAAAGTCTTGGGAATATGAGACTTGATTTATCATTGTACTATTTGATTCTGATGAATAGCAATAGTATGTTTTTGTTCCTCTGAAAAAAAAGATATATTTGATGAACTTGTAGAACTTTCATTTTGGAAAAATGAAAGTTCTCATGCATTGATTAAAATAAAAGTTTAATTAGTTAATAATATATAAACATAATGTGATATAAAACTTGTCCTCATTAAAACTTTCATTTTGGAAAAATGAAATTTCTAATGCATTGATCAAAATAAAAGTTTAATTAGTTTATAATATATAAACTAATAATAAAAAAAATTCAATTTTATAATTAATTTAAATATCGTTATAGATACAATAAAGAAAAGTATATATATTTTATAATAAATACCAAGAAATATTATATTATATGGTTTCTCAAACAAGAATATTAACAAATACTATATTAACAAATACCATGTAAGCATTTATTCATTGCTCTAATATTGTTGAACTATTGAAAAGGTGAAGTTTCATTGAAAGTGAAATATAATTAGTAAAATCTAAGTATTTTAAAAATATCATGCTTGCTAAAATATGCATTTATATTTTACTTTCTTTATTGCATTTCTTATAAATACACCCTCACAAGAAACATTAGAAGAATGAAAGATTCTTGATTTCTTCTTTTCTCTTTTATTTTAGTAGTGTTACAATGTGAAATTTGACGTTCATTAAGGTTTGTGTCGCATTGTGATGCTTATCAAGGCTTTTGTTGCATTGTGGCGTTCATCAAGAGTTATGTTGCATTGCAACAATGCCCAAGATGTGAAATTTGACGTTCATCAAGGTTTACGTCGCATTGTGTTGTTTATCAAGGCCTATGTTGCATTGTGGCATTCATCAAGGGTTAGATGCGACATATTCACAATTTGAAATTTGACTTTCATCAAGGTTTATGCAAGGTTTATGTCGCATTGTGATGTTTATGAAGGGTTACGTTGCATTATGGCATTCATCAAGGGTTATGTCTCATTGCGACAATGCCCATGATGTGAAATTTGATGCCAACAATTCCCAAGATGTGACACATCAATAATGTGACATTCGAAATTTGTCAATCCCTATCTCACATTGTGATGTTTATCAAGTGTTATGTTGCATTCCGACGTTCAACAAGGGTTATGTCGCATTGCGACATTGAACAAGGGTTATATGTTCATCAAGGGTTAGATGTGACATATTCACAATGTGAAATTTGGCGTTCATCAAGCTTTATGTCTCATTGTGATGTTTATCAAGGCTTACGTTGCAATGTGGCATTCATCAAGGGTTATGTCGCATTGCGACAATGCCCAATATGTGACACATATGCTAACACAACCCAAGATGCGACATATTCACAATGTGAAATTTGACGTTCATCAAGGTTTATGTCGCATTGTGATCTTTATCAAGGCTTATGTTGCAATGTGGCGTTCATCAAGGGTTATGTCTCATTGCGACAATGCCCAATATATGACACATATGCCAACACAACCCAAGATGCGACATATTCACAATGTGAAATTTGACGTTCATTTAGGTTTGCATTGTGGCATTCATCAAGAGTTATGTCGCATTGCGACAATTCCCAAGATGTGAAATTTGACGTTCATCAAGGTTTATGTCGCATTGTGATGTTTATCAAGGCCTATGTTGCATTGTGGCATTCATCAAGGGTTAGATGCGACATATTCACAATGTGAAATTTGACGTTCATCAAGATTTATGTTGCATTGTGATGTTTATCAAGGGCTACGTTGCATTGTGGCATTCATCAAGGGTTATGTCGCATTGCGACAATGCCCATGATGTGAAATTTGATGCCAACAATGCCCAAGATGTGACACATTAATAATGTGACATTCGAAATTCATCAAGCGCTATCTCACATTGTGATGTATATCAAGTGTTATGTTGCATTGCAGCATTCAACAAGGGTTATGTCGCATTGCGACATTGAACAAGGGTTATATGTTCATCAAGGGTTAGATGCGACATATTCACAATGTGAAATTTGGCGTTCATCAAGGTTTATGTCCCATTGTGATGTCTATCAAGGGTTACGTTGCATTGTGGCATTCATCAAACGTTATGTCGCATTGCGACAATGCTCAATATGTGACACAACCCAAGATGCGACATATTCACAATGTGAAATTTGACGTTCATTATGAAGGTTTGTGTCGCATTGTGATGCTTATCAAGGCTTATGTTTCATTGTGGCATTCATCAAGGGTTATGTCGCATTGTGGCAATGTCCAAGATGTGAAATTTGACGTTCATCAATGTTTATGCCGCATTGTGGTGTTTATCAAATGTTATGTTGCATTGTGGCGTTCATCAAGGGTTATGTCGCATTGCAAGAATTCCCAATATGTGACACATATGCCGACACAACCCAAGATGTAACATATTCACGATGTTAAATTTGATGTTCATCATGGTTTGTGTCGCATTGTGATGTTTATCAAGGCTTATGTTGCATTGTGGCATTCATCAAGGGTTATGTCGCATTGCGACAATGCCCAAGATGTGAAATTTGATGTTCATCAAGGTTTATGTCACATTGTGATGTTTATGAAGGGTTATGTTGCATTGTGGCATTCATCAAGTGTTAGATGTGACATATTCACAATGTGAAATTTGATGTTCATCAAGGTTTATGTCGCATTGTGATGTTTATTAATGGTTACATTGCATTGTGGCATTCATCAAGGGTTAGATGCGACATACTCACAATATGAAATTTGACGTTCATCAAGGTTTATGTCGCATTGTGAGCGCATCCAACCAGCGGGTGAGTGGACATCCAGATGAAGCTTCTTGAATGTGCCATTAACGATGAGAAAAGGAAGGCATCCATGCAGGTTAATGCATGTAATGCATGGTGCCACGTCATGGGCTCCCATGTCGAGGAACCTCCAACACGTGCCGCCCAATTGTCGTGGTGGCACCCACATCCGGGGATATTTAATTAATTATTGAATTACAATTAATTAAGTAATTATTATATTTTTTAATTATTGAATTACAATTAATTAAGTAATTATTATATTAATTTTATTTACTAAAATATAATTAAATAATTATATTATAATATATTATTATATTATAAATAATTAAATTATTTTATTTTATTAAAAAATATTATAAAAAAACATTATTAACATGTCAAATATATCATAATGTTAATAAATATCTCCAAAATATATTAGAATATTACACATATCTCCAATATTAATAAATTGATAATGTTAATTAATTATAATATAATAATTAATTATTTAAATAACAAATAATTATTTAATATATTATTAATTATTTAATTAATTAATATTAATATTAATATTAATATTAACTAAATAACACTATTAATTAATTAATATTATCACTCACTAAATTATTTTGTTTAATTACTTATTATAAAATAATAGTAGTGTTTAATTAAACAATATTATTAATCAAACAATTAAAATATGGATTTCATTAAAATCATTTAATAATATTAATCTATTAATATTTCTAATTACATAATCATTAATTAACTAATATTATTATTAACTAACTAACTATAATATGAATTAAATTATTTTATAATTATTATGATTAATTAATTATTATAAAATAATAATATTTGTTTAATTAAACAATATTATCAATCAAACAATTAAATTATGTATTTCATTAAAATTATTAAACAATATTATTTTATTAATATTTCGGAGATATGTGTATGCGCACACCTGTTACTAGCAATAGCAACATTAATAATATTAATGTGTCTGAATACGTCGATAGGTGTAAATGGGGCACATACTTTTCATATTAATGTTTTTTCCTATAGTATGTGTCTCATTTACGCTTATCGACGTATTCAGACACATTAAAATTATTAATGTTGTTGTTGCTAGTAAATATATTATTGGAAATGTGATCAGATTTTTACAATTAAAAAATGTTATAAATGTTATTTTTTAAAATGGAGTAAAAATTATCACAATTTAATTAGGCCCAAGGCGTCTATATTTCAACATTGATCCTAGGGTTCCAGAATTTTCAATTTTTAAATAAAGGAGCGTTTATTAAGCCGAAGGAATCTATATTTCAACATAGGCCCATGGGTTCCAGAATTTTCAAGTAGTGTTTAGATTTCAAAGATGCCCCAATATTCTTCGTCGTGTTCCAAAATGGATGTCTCAAATTTAATGAATTAAATTCTAACAGTTAATATGGTTAAGGTTATTTCAATTGTTCAGTATACAATAGGTTGCTTTTTTTTTTAACATAAATGGTTAGAGGCTTTGATTATATATATAAAAAGAGGATTACATCAAAAAAAGACTGAACTAGTTGCTCCCATGAAAGGATGACAATCATCAATCCATATTCACCATGGTTCAGCTTGTGATTAGCATGATACCTTTCTGTCCTGTTGAAGCTAAAACATTTAACAAACTGTCTTAGGAGGAGTATGCAGAAATGATACATTTTTTATAGTATTCCTTATACAAAATTTAGGCATTGAGCCCAACAAAGAAGCAAGCAAAAACTAGAGCCTAAACTGAAAGAAACAGAGTTCCTATACAGAGTACTAGAAAGCATAGAAAACATAAATAAACTAGAAATCCAACCTGTGGATGGTAAAGATAAACAGCTAGTGAGGTCCAACATCCATGGCCGCACCCACAGAGTCCTTAGCCTTGGTCTTTTCAGTGCTCAGGTCCACGAAGTTACCAGTAGTAGCCATGAAGTTCTGCAGCTTCTCCATCTTTCGGTTGATGCTCTCGCGTTCGCTACCTGTTACCTTGATTTTCCGAACCTTGCGAGGGTAGGCTAGACCCAAGGTTTCCTCCATATGCTCTATCTTTTCAGCCACACAAATATTCTGGGCTTTAACCTTAGAGTGAGAAGCAGTAGCAAAGTTATAAAGACGAGAAATTACCTTCCTGAACTCAATGTTTTCCCCTCGGACCATCCTAACCTGTAACGCCAACTCCTGCAGATGATCCATAAATTCTACCTCAAACCTAGAGATACTGAGCTTCTCGTCCTACCCAACAACATTTCTAGTCCCTGCGTGCCTTCGACAGGGACCAAGTCCTGGATGGCACTCAAGCTCTGCAGAATCATCCCACCTTTCCCCAGGCTGTGATCCCCTGCCACCCCCATAATTGGAGCGACATCCCGGCTTGCAGCATATTCCACAGGCAGGATTCTCATCCCCCAGGTAACTACCAGTGCCATAGTAGTAGTGCTTCCCACCATGCCCATCTCCATGATGTGCCATCTTACCAACACAAAGACCGTCAAGTTAACCAGCAGCAAACGTAGACCGAGAAGAGTAGCAAGGAAATGAGAAACAAAGGAATGAGATCTAAGGGATGCCCGTAGCCAGGGTTTTATTAATCCGAACAACCTACATGCCATCCAAATGGCGGTACGCTGAGGAGATTTTACTTCTTGCATGCGAGGGGCACAATCGAGAAGGAAGAGTGCTGTTAGCACTCGGATTTTCCTTGGGCTGTATCAAAGAAACCCGAGGTAACCTATTTCAAACCAATCTTTAGACTGAAAGTTGGCCTCCTTCAGCCAGAGAGGGCTCTCTCGGCAAATCTGCCATCCAATGTCACCACGACAGCAGTTTGACAATGAAACTCAAGGGCCAATTTGTAAAATAATAATAAAAACTTAAGGATTTTTAATGAGGTGGCTAGATCAACATGAACAGGATACCATTGGGCAATGGAGTCGAGAAAACAGAAAAATATGGACCAGCAGTTAAACAAATATTTTCATACAAAGGCAAGATAGCTGTCTTGTTACAGTCAATAAGATTTTTGCAGGTGATAGGGAAAGAAATAAAGACAGTCCATTAACAACGGGCATCAATTTTCAGATGAATCCACTGTTAATTTTGGAGAAATAAATGGATACTCAGATGCGGATAAATCGAGGCATAAAAACATGAATCTCAATCTATATGAACGTCCATCTAAGCATAGAAGAAAATGACATAATGAAAGACATAACGCAGAAATTAAACTTGCACAGGTAGGGAAAGGGAAAGGGTACAGACTGCAATTTTTAAACAGCACATGAATCTTTGAAGAAAAATCTGTTCAATTCTGAGGTCTTTATTAACTTCTGAAGCCCTTCAAAACACCCAGAATGGGTTTCTCCTTACTGAAAATCCAACCCTTTCAACAATGACCTCCATTGTCTTTTATACAAAATTTTTAGAAGAAGCTCCACATAACTGCTTCTTCTAACTAATAATTAAAAATATTTAACTAAAGATAACTGTCTTCGAGTAACCCATAACTGTCTTTCAAATAATATTACAAATTTAAAATAAAAAGTCTTTTTGCCACTTGGCAAGATTTTTGGATATCATCATTTTGCCACATGGCAAGAATTTCAAATGCATTTAAGTATGAACAGAATATCTGGTCTTTCCGTACTTCTCTACATAATTCCACTGGTCAGCCGTGGGTAGGTCATAACTGGTCATTTCTTTCACCAAGACTCGCATCTCGATATGACCTGCATAAGAAATAGGAAGAAGGTTTGCGCAAGTTGAAATCAGCATATTTAAAATTTCAAATTCCCCTGACATTTTCTCCATTAGGATTTTTCCTGTGAGCATGTGATCTATCTGCTGGAATTTTCGGTGATCCATCCTGTAAGTGCTTGCTTTTCGCCTTCTGTCGCAATCGCCGGCTTCCACCAGTCTTCGGAGCTCTCCAGGATAACGACACATATAAAATGCCGTTGTGTGGAGCCTTTTCTTTTTATATAAGCCTTTTAAACTTAACCTTCTTGCACTTTTACGAACGTGGGTCATTTTCAACCATTGATCTTTGAACCATCATTTTGAACCGTCAGATCTTGTCCATCTTTATTGCACCGGCGGTATCCGCGATCGAAAAGGTGGTTTCCTTCTCCGGCTTGCTACCCGCGCGGATACACCATCTGCTGACACCTGTCAAGGCGGTTTATTCTCCGCGACCGCTCTCCTTTATATTCCGTGCGCATGTTCCTGGCCGCGGATGAAATGCTGGCCTTTGATTTGATTGAAACATGTATTGGCCTTCCGATCCATGCAAAGTATAGTGCCACGTGCCACGGTCTTATCAATCCATTCCTTGTTCGCCACCTGTTAGGTCCCACCTTGCCACGTAAGAGATCTTTCCCATCTTTCTGTAATGGGTGGTTCCGCGCGGTGTTATGGTGGTTTCCGATACCACTCTCTCCAAGCGCGGATGAATGAATGTGGGACACGTGCCTTGGTGGTATTATGTCCGCTACCACCCTCCACCGTTTGTTGACGATCACTTTGGCGACGCGGGGTTAATATAGACCGTTGATTTGGATCTATGATATCTCCGCCGACGAAACCTGACCGGGGCTTAACCTATCCATAAATTTGTTGGCGGACTTTATAAACATGGGTTTTTATAATGTATTTTTATATAAAAATCTTTATTTCAACCCTTTTAGAGATGATTCTTTTTCTTAGGACCTTTTATCAAAAATGTCAATTTTCTTTAGACCTGGTGTCAACAAGTGCCATCGTTTCCCCAAGGGAGGAATCCCAAAAGTTTTAATTATGAAGCTAATTAAAAGCAAGGTGTCCATAAATGAGGATGGGGGATGATGTAGGGACTTTGGACTTTGCCCCAATTTCACCTCTAGGTTTAGGGAATCCATGAAGTTTCCAAACTATCCTCGTTAAGCCTTAGAATGCCATAAGCAAGATCGACTTCAATATTCTCCATCTTGTCTGCTTTCTCATTCAGTCCTCGTAGGATATGAAGGAAGGTGATGCAGGAGCATCAATCCCCTCCTCCAAATCAATTTGAAGAAAATGCGTTCTTGGAAGATGAAGAGTGTGGCGAAGTAAGAGACACCAAGAAGATAATGATTCTTTCATACGTTAGAGTTGAGGTTGCTATTATTAGCAATCCGTTGCAGAATTGTAGGAAATTATTGATGCAATGGAGGTTTATCTTCAGCTATATAATGTAACTTGCGAGTATTTAAAAGGGGTGGCCAATCTAAGAAATATCAGGCCAACCCAGAGATTGTATATTATCATGGGCATAGATTTGTAGAACAAATGAATATTTATTAATTCAGATTTCTGTCACTTGTTAACTGGTGAATGGATAAATTTTTTTTGTTTTTTCTTGGATGCCGAATCTATGGTGTA
The DNA here is from genome assembly GCA_027924585.1 of Larix kaempferi. Lineage (NCBI taxonomy): Eukaryota > Viridiplantae > Streptophyta > Pinopsida > Pinales > Pinaceae > Larix > Larix kaempferi. Next base: position 3,277,203 of record BSBM01000024.1, read on the forward strand.
TGCATATCGATGGTGTGAGTAGAGGCATCGGAATGCTATCTAGTTTTCTTTTATGAGATATAGCTGTGCCAATTCTCTCTCTAAAAAAAACCAAAAATTGACTGAGACCCTGTCATTTTACACGCCTAAATGTTCTGAGAAACTCCAGTGAGTGAGACAGAGCCTATCTGCCCTCACCATATACCTTGTGGTCGAATTTGGGGGAAGTTGGGCATATTTCCATTGCTATAGGCGCAGGGAGAAGGGATTCTTGGTGATGAATGACACAGTCTCAGTGTTTTAGCTAGAAGTTGGGAGTATGGTGCTTGCAGGTTGAGTCCACAGTGTTTCTTTCCCAACACACGCAGAGTTAGAAATTGTTGATATTTTTTCTGTAACGTTGGAGAAGGAGAGCGAGTAAGTGTGGCCCATAACCCACAGGTCCGTAGATTTGAAGGACCCATAGATTCGCTCCCCATCAAGTGGTATCAGAGCAGTTTGTTCCTTCGGATTGGATATTGGAAGATGGTAGCAGCGGTGCTTGAGGTAAGATTGGTATTTGTTTTGTGTAGGTAGCCGCAAAGGAAGATTGCAGAATCCTGGAGCAAGGAGTGCTCAGAGGGTTCCAGAAGAGGACCGGGAAGAATTACAAAAGGCCAAGCTCAGGAGAAAATTTTGGTGAGGCGTTATATAGAAAGAGAGAACTTGTTACTGCAGAGGCGTTGCTGCAAGTCCCATGTTAGCTGTTACAAGACCAAGAAATCATATTACCAGGAGGTCATAAATTTTGCACCTTGGGAGTCTGATGCAGGAGCATTGACCCCCTCCTCCAAATCAGTTTGAAGAAAATGCGTTCTTGGAAGATGAAGAGCATGGCGAAGTAAGAGACACCAAGAAGATAATGATTCTTTCATACGTTAGAGTTGAGGTTGCTATTATTAGCAATCCGTTGCAGAATTGTAGGAAATTATTGACGCGTTGGAGGTTTATCTTCAACTATATAATGTAATCTGCAAGTATTTGACAGGGGCGTCCAATCTAAGAAATATCAGGCCAGCCCAGAGATTGTATATTATTGTGGGCATAGATTTGTAGAACAAATGAATATTTATTAATTCAGATTTCTGTCACTTGTTAGCTGGTGAATGGATCGATTTCTTTTGTTTTTTCTTGGATGTTGAATCTATGGTGTATGCATATCGCTGGTGTGAGTAGAGGCATCTGAATGCTATCTAGTTTTATTTTATGAGATATAACTGTGCCAATTCTCTCTCTAAAAAAAAAACCGAAAATTGACTAAGACCTCGTCATTTTACATGCCTAAATGTTCTGATAAACTCCAGTGAGTGAGACAGACCCTATCTTCCCTCACCATATACCTTGTGGTCGAATTTGGGGGAATTTGGGTGTATTTCCATTGCTACAGGTGTAGGGAGAAGGGATTCTTGGTGATGAATGGCACAGTCTCAATGTTTTAGCCAGACGTTGGGAGTATGGTGCTCATAGGTAGAGTCCACGGTGTTGCTTTCCTAGCACACGCAGAGTTAGAAATTGTTGAGATTTTTTCTGTAACGTTGGAGAAGGAGGGCGAGTAAGTGTGGCCCATAACCCACAGGTCCGTAGATTTGAAGGACCCACAGATTCGCTCCCCATTAGAAGGTGATCTTATTAAATTCAATACTAATGCACTGAAGGAGGTGGTGCATTTTGGAGATGAGGCTTTTTCGTTTAGCAAGAATGCGCCTAGCTTCTCTGATAATAACTAGAGAGTCTCCGAGGACTGCTAGTTTATTAATTCCCAAGCTGGCTGCAATCTCCAATCCTTTAGTGTCCTAACCATTCTGCTGCATTGTTGGTCTTTCTCCCAATGCCGCAAGCGAAGTCTTTCTTCTTGTTCCCCAAGGAGTCTAGAATTACTCCCCCTGCACCTGCCAGCCCTGGAGTATACAATAGATTACTATTCAAAGCTCTTTTATGTTTTTATTGCACATGCGTAGACAGAGTTTTGTGATTCGTGGGTGATGCGAATTCTAAACCAAGTAATAATAGAAGGGCTTTCTGCTGTGAATATTTAATTAATTAGGTTACTAGTGAAAGGGCATAACCCTTCGTTAGTAACCTAATAATATATTAATAATATTAATTAAATATTCACAGCACTTTCCGAAGAACAAGACCTTCAATTTCAAGCATAAAACTTGAAGTATTGTGCATTAATCATTGTTTTCTATTGAAAATGGAGACATTATTGAATAGCTCCGCGGTGGATGTGCCCATTTTTGTGTTTTCTTTCTCATGCTGTTGGCAACGAAGGCATTAAGGGAGATTAGTGGGTGCAACAAATACAGAAACTAGTGTGCCATTCAATTCACAGCAGAAATGTTCTTGGCGAGTTCAAATCTCTTTTCTCCCACGACAATGCTCCCATGGCACGTGCTCAAGGGTTATGTGACTAACACTCCTCCATCACTGCGGCAACCCACCATGAGCCCAAGGGATTTGGTACCCATTATCACATATATATTTAGCCGGGCTACCATACATTATTTTTCTGATTCCAGTACACTATTCAGCCAGTTCCCTTACATTGAGATGCTGAGATGAGAATCTATATTGGATCACTATCAGATTTTGGACATCATTATATATTCCCCATGCCATGACCAAGTCTCAGGACACTCAGAGAGATGACCGACATAGCCATTATACCATTGGTACAGAGCATTTAGTAGTGCCCAGAGTTACAACAGTGGTTTCAGAGGACAGATGATGGTTCAGGTGATGAGCATTCAGGTATATGACTCAGCAGGTATATCATTGTGTTATGGTTATATTGCTTTTATATTTATTCTTATAGCATGTCTTAGCACCTAGTGTCATGATCTGGCGATCATATAGATATATGGACCTGGTTGAGTTTATTATATATATTATATTGTCCCTACTCGGACTTAGAAGTTCACTATTCATACTCATTGGTTTTACCCTCCTTAGGGAGAATAGAGGTGATCATTCCACCATACCTTGGATTGCTAGTGTTGGCTCCATTATTCGTTGTCTTCATCCATCCATTGCCTACCTTTTAGTTTATCACCCTGACTTACTACTTGACTAGTGACATGGAGGATCTTTTCCCCACTATAGCCTCTGTATTGGATGAGCTTCCCTGTTTATTGTGTCTCGGCTCTGAGTTGGTGACAAAAATTACCTTTGGTGAGTTGGATTGTAGGCCTAAATCATTCTAGTCGGTTGTCCCGATGTTTGGCATTGGCTCGAAATCCCCCTAGTTACTTGAGATGTTGTTGGCTAAAACTGAAAGCTCATGTACTACTTATGGAAACTGATAAATTCACCCATGGAAACTAAAAAGGGCAAGAGCGATGGACTGCTGAAAAATACTCCTCGAAGAGCATAAGAAAGGTCCAAAAAAGCAATGATTCTTAAAAGCTATATCTAAACAATTGCTGACCTTATATATGTATAAAAAACATGCCCTAGATGCAAGCTGCAACTAGTTGTGCTTATCAGCACACCTGAGATCCGAAGGGTTATTTAGGCCAAAAAGGCCATGAAATGAAATTGAATGATCCTAATGAACTTGGATCAACTTGATGTAGACATGATGCCTAATTTGAATAAGCACTCTCTAAACAACTTATCCATTTGTGAGACACCGCCATTCCCTGTGTTGTTGCTCATTCAGTATATACTATGGTGTGTATTCCCATTCCCTTTGCCAAAGTGTCACAAAGTTAAGTCAGTCAAGTCATCCCTTAGCCTAGCTAGTTATTTTAGCCTTCACCCTTCACTAGCAAATTGATCACAGCTATGAAGTGAGTATGATCTTGAAAGTCTAGTCTGAGTAATAATAATAATTAATGACATTATATATTTGGATTTAGATCGCCAGTAATGATTACTTTGTGTTATAATTGTTATTTGAATAAGTTGTAGAGCATGCATTAACCTTTGACACTTTGCAGCAGCTTCCGATGATGGTCTAAGTTATATTTGGTCATGTTGACTTGGTCAAACCTAGTTTGACCAAGGTCAACCATAGGACATGAGATGGTTAGACCTTGTGATGATATGGATAGATGATATATGGTCTATGTACATGTACATGATGATTCTATGCAACAGCTACAGGGTTATGATGATGATTCATGGTTTACAGCAGTATTTGATCATTTACAGATTATTATTATTTGACCTGTTCTGGTATATTGGATATATATTTTGATCATGCAGAGATTCATATGGTGTATGAGTACACATCTTGGATAGATTTGGACCTTCTGAGTCCAATGAGACAGTTTGTTTTCAGTTTCGGGCACTTACAGTGATGATTGAGCCTCAGTAGGCTATCCCAATGCAGTTTTGGTATGTCGGAGACCCTGTCAGAGCAGATGTGATTTTTATCCGGTTGACCTAGGGTGCTGTGCTTGGAGGGGGCGATCCAACCACTTGTTTTTACCATATTACCCCCCCTCCCCGGACACACTGGTGCCCTCACCTTGACAGCGCAGGCACTCCAGGAGGCAGTTTGGGGCAGTTTCACGCTTCCCGAGGCATTTTAGGATTGGTAGAAATGGCTATTGAGGAATTCGATTTGGGATACTAAGGAAATGTCTTGGCATGGGATGATCAGTGATGATGGATTGATGTCTTCCACACCTCCTCCAGCAGTTTCAGCTTCATCGGGGCCCGCATCCATCACTTATGGCACTTTCTGATGATTTTTGAGGTCTTTTGAGGCCTACGATTTGACCATAGAGGCACGATTTGGTATATTGATGACTATTTTATTATTATTGTGCTATGGGGATTGACAAAGGGTGGCTAAAATTACCCCTTGGACCCACCATAAGCTTCCTATTATATTTTGTCATCATGATTTGGTGGGATTCCCCTCTTCTAGGGCGATTTTGTCCACTTATATTATATTTTATTAGTGATCCAGGTATTTTATTGTTGAGCTCATCTCAACCATTGATTAGACATTTGTATCTTTTAATCTTAGCCACTCATTCAAAAAGTGGTTAGGATTTTGATACCTCTCCTTCCTATTTAAAGGAGAGAGCTTCTCATTGTAAGGGGTCTTTGGCTCTTGGATTATTGGTATAGAAAAACTTTCTTGTGGAAATTCTTGTGGTTTCATTTGCATCTGGTGTTCTTAGATGGTGATTGGAAAGTCTATTGCAACCTAGAATTTGGAATTTGTGGTAAGATCTATCTATTTTGGAAATCATTGTCTTTTCTACAGGAGGGCGACTTCAACAAGGGCGATTTTGCAAGGCTTCTTCAAATCGACTTTCTTGGCATTTGCTTGTATCAGGGGGTTATCATTAGTATCATTGTGATCTATGCTATCTTTTTGTTACTTCTCTTGTGGAATTAGTCTTATCTCTTGATTACATCAAATCTGATATTGTTGACATTTGTTGTGCAGGAGGGAGGACGCATTGGCTTCTTGGACTAAATCGATTGCATAGAAAACTACCTCAAAGCTTCTCAAATTGATCGGGTTTGCATAGATCATCATCATCAAGGAATCTACAAGGTTACCCAGGTAAGATCCACAGGTTTGTTTCTCTTATCTTGATCCAATCCATTGACATAACTCATAAATTGATAAAACCCTCATTTTTGCATTTTTTCAGATCTACTAAGATCTAGTGGTTTCTTGGGTAATGTATTTAAAACCCACCTCTATAGTATCCACGACATCCCAGATCTATAGTTTGGTGAGGATTGGTCTCCATTTGACCCTCTTCCCAAGGCATTTAGCCTCTCCAAGCAAGGGCGCACTTCCTTGTTTGGTGGGTTGACCTAGATATAGTACATGGGTAGTTGAGATCCCGCTTGTTTCATGATCTACACATCCAATAACCTACCCCCAGATTGTCACTTTTATGATTTCTGCCTTGTGGGTCATATTCCACATTTCAAGGGATTTAATCCCCATTTTGGACCACTTGGTATCTTTAAACTCAGATCTAGTAAGATCTAGCCATCGGATTGCCTTGAAATTATAGATCCATACTCTCACTTGCCTAAACTACTTGGATCTAAAATTTGGATGCCATTGGACTTGTCTTGATTGATTTATCCCACTTTTTAGCCTCCTTGGGTAAAGTTGCACCACCTTGAAGAAGTGAGTTGGTCCATTTCTAGGACGTGGGTATATGAGATTTTTGTGGATTTGGAATGGGCATAATTCAAAACCTAGGTCTAGTAGGTCACCTTGTCAAACCTTGCCTTGGGGATAGCATTCCTTGTTTTAAGGGATTGTGGTCCACTTAGGTCAAACATTAAATCTCTAGATCTAGACCTATTCATCCATCAAGACTTTAATTGCCCACTTGTCTCATGCAATAGGAGTCCTCAACCATAAGTTAACTTTACTTTGACTCCATTATCCCAATTCCCAAGGCACTGGTCTCTCTCCAAGTCAATTCGACTTTCCTAGATTGTTGGATTAACTTGTGGTTTGAATCTTGTGTGGTGAACTAAACCCTTTGATGCTATCGTACCTCATGATCAAGCTTGTCACTTGTACTAGTTAGCCCCAATTCAACCCCTAAACTACCCTGCATTGGACACGGTTCCCAAGGCAGTGGATTTTCTCACATTGAACTAGTACTTTAATCCTGGATCCTATTTCACAAATCATAAGTCACTCTCACATCAATAATGAACCAAAGCTATACCCATTGAACCCCTCACTTGTCTTGTGACTTCATCCTAAGGTCTAGGATAAACCATACACCTTACTTCACTTAGAATTAACTTGATTTGGTGTCTTGGTTTTGATCTCTCCCGTCGGGAGTAGATCGGGCCTCCCCCTTTGTTGTCTGGGCTAGATAACATAAAGTGAAGGTTGCCTCGACTGGCATGACAACCATCTATTGGAGGTCGAGGTGATCGTGGTTGCACATTTTGAGTTGCCCTTCCCTATTGCCATCCATGAGTGGATACATCCATAGGGGTAACTACAACTTAGGTGATACAACCCACCACAAGCCCAAGGGATTTGGTACCAGCAGCGGAGATTTGTGCTATGCACAGGAAAATTCATTTTGGATTTGTGTTTTTTGTTTCAAGCAGAAAACTTGAGGTACTATGCGTTGATCAGTGTTTTCCATTTAAAATGACACCATTATTGAATAGCTCTGTGGTGGTTGTGCCATTTTTGTACTACTTTGATATGATACTATCTAGGTTACTCTAATTTGTGTTTTTTTGTTTCAAGCAGAAAATATGAGGTATTGGGCACTGAAACGATTAATGAAAGTATTCAATAATAGGGTGCTATTAATTCTTCATCACAAGAAGAATCAACGAATTAAATTAATGGACAATCACAAGATGAAAGAAATAAAGAAAGAAATTTTAACGTCCGCGAGGCTAAAGATAGCCTATGGGATAGACTGTTTTTCCCACTGACTTTTGCATTTCCACCCTTTTCTTGTTTAGCTTGATGATGAGCTCCCCCAATTTCACCACGGTCCCTTTACTGAATAAATTATCCCAAGAACTAGCTGCCAAGATATTCACATAGCTGTCTCTGATGTCCTTGAAGGCCTCACACTCTAAAATGAAATGTTTTTCTGTTTCCACTTTTCCTGAGGTGCAAAAAGTACACACTCGTTCATCCCAAGCTTCCTTTGGTCTTTTCCAATGCCCTATCTCACACTATAGTTGGTGGGAATTTGTTCTTAATTGAGCAATACGCATTTTGGTCCTCCATGATATATTAGCCCCTATATAATCTTTTTGATGATGGTTGTAGGTGGGATTGAACTCTTCAATATAGTACTTTTTCTTTCTCCATAGCCTTGTGCCCCAAACTTGCTTGTGGAACTTGTCGATAACAAAGGCCTTTATCTCTTTACTGTTTGTAGGGCATGTGTTCAGGTAAATATCCCATTTACTAAGCCATTTATTGTTTTGCCGCATCCAAGTCTTCTTTCTTTTGCATAATGTGTCAATGAAGGCCACCTTGGGCCATCTGTCATCTTCCATTTGCTCAATATTTTTTAGATATCTTATGAGCCGCACCATAGCAATTGCTTCAATGGGGGCTGCCCCCACTTCACTAAGCATGATATCATAGGGGACTGAGCTTTTAATTTTGAACTTGTTCGTAATCAAGTGTTTTTGAATCATCTCAATTTGCTGCCACTCTAAGTCAGAAGTACTGCTGGCCCACACTTCACACCCGTATAGAACAGGTGGGATCACTAATAGCCCAAAAAGAGTTTGCATAGTCTTCCAATCCCATAGCTCTACTTCTTTGCATCTATTTTGAAAGGCATAAAATGTTTTTCAAACTCCCAAAGTTCTTTTCTTTCTACAACCTTCCTAGCTTAAATTTTTGTTGGAGTCAATCCCAAGATATTTGTAATCTACCACTTCTTCAAGAGTGTTTCCTTCAAAGTAGAACTTGTGTTGGTTATGTTTTCTCTTGCTAGAGAAAAATACCACTTTTGTCTTGCTAGTGTTAACTTGCATCCCCACTGCTCTACAGAAGTGCTCAAGGGAAAGTAAGTGCTCTTGCAAGCCAAGAGCAGATTTAGCAATCAAAATAAGGCCATCTGCATACAAAAGAAGCCTTATCACAAACTCGCCCAGAAGAGCACCTTCCCCGTCCTGTAGATTTATCCACTCTTCAAGTTTGTCAATATTTAACCCAAACAGGGTAGGGGACAATGGGCATCCTTGCTTGACCCCAATATCGCTCCTGAAACTTTCAGAGATCCTAGCTGATGTTCTGATTTTGACTTTAACCTCCTCGTATAATCTATGGACAGCTGCTCTAAGATGCATAGGAACCCCAAGTTCTTCCATTTTATGCTAGAGCTTATCCCTAGGGACCATGTCAAAAGCTTTTTTGAAATCGATAAAGCAACAAAAGGATTCCTCTTTATTCTCCCACACTTTCTCAATGATGTGTCTTAAAGTTATACCGTGGTCAACCGTGGAGTGTTTGGGTGTGAAACCTGCTTGTCCTTTAGCATGCTTACCTCTTTCTTCCGCCCACTTGCTAATTATGTTTTCTAGCATACTTCCAAATAGTTTTGCAAACAGGGGATTTATCATTATGGTCCTGTAATTGGAGGGATTATTGGCATTGCCACTCTTGAAAAGAGGTATTGCTAGGCTAGTTGTCCAATCTGTAGGGAAGCCCTACTGAATGATGTTGTTGAAAATCCTCGTAATGTGAGGTGCAGAGTTTTCAAACCCCACTTTAGATACTCTGCTTGGAGTTCAACTAAATCCTTTGCCTTTCCAACACCCAACTTCTTAATACCCACCTCTACCTCTTGCACAGTGAAAATCTTAGTAGCGGTGTTGACCAAGGGGGGGGGGGTCAGCCTTAGGATCTTGCTCATAAAGTTGTTTTGCATATTCAAGCCATTGATAAGCTGTGATATTGTTTTCAGTTTGCTTCTTTCTGGTTTGCAGTTCCTTCCAAAATAACTTGGGGTGGACCTCTAGAGGTGAAGGACACTCTACTCATTTGTTGCAGGTGGAAAGCGAAACCATAAAAAAAAATCTCATTCAATGCAACGCACCTACTATTTTCAACCGTCTTAAAGGCCTCTCTGCCTTTGTAGATGTGTATTTAGGGTTTTATTATTAATTTATTAGATAATTATATATATCTCATCCAATGCAACGTACCTGTTCTTTTTGTTGCACGCAGTCTTAAAGGCCTCTCTGACTTTGTAGATATGTAGTTAGGGTTTTATTATTAATTAATTAGATAACTATATATTGTTTTTTGTGTTGGTAAGGATTTAAATTTTTAACTTCAAAAAAATTATGTTATCCATGTCTCTTTACACCACTATTTATCGGTTTATAAACGAAGGTCGTATATTTTACTAAAAAAGAGGATAGTAAGCTGTCCGAGAGGCTAGGGGAGAGGCTAAATCCTCCGCCAATCCGAGAAAGGAAACAGCGATGGCACTATGGTGTGAGATCATTACACCAATAAGAGTAATTGTCTCAAGAGGTGTTCCGCTTACTTGGATACATTATTGTTGTAAATATTTTCATGTCATTCACAATATATTTAAGATTGCTTAAGTTTTTTATCCAGAAAATTTCATGTTTGTGAGATCTTTTAATTCTTAAATATAAATATATAAGAAAAAATGGTATACAAACTTTATGGATTTACAAACCATAAAGGTATGGTTATACAAATTTTGCAAGTTTCCAAAAACAATTATTTAATATTAAATATTTTTATTATTAACATTAACATTCATGTTCAAAGTATTAATATTAAAATTAATTTTATAAATTTTAATAATTAACTTTATTAATATTAATAAAAATATTATCAAAAATATTTTAAATAATAACTTTATTATTAATATTAATAACAATAATATTAGTATTATGAAATATTAATATCAACATCTAACATATCATAACTTTGTAAAATTATTCTCATTTTCATTATTTGATATAATATTAAAGCTTCATTTTTATATTATTATTTCTTAATTAACATTAATATTAAGAAAGAATAATGTTAATATTAATATTAACATTAATATTAATACTAACATTAACACTATTAATAACATTAATAATATCATCAATAGTATTAATAACTTACCACAATGCAACTTAACTATTGGGGAATGCTTTAGTCCATCATTATGCTAGAGAAACATTGTATTGAGACATAACTCTTGATGGACATGTTAATGGTACACAATCAAAATTTAACATGGTCAACCATAGTCAATATTACTCAAATATGGTTAACTATACTCAACTATGGTTGAAATGAGTTAATCGTAGCCAACCATAGTAACACATAATCACAATTAACCATAACCAAACATAATCAAACTGATTATCCATAGTCAACCATGGGCAATAATAGTTAACCATGTAATTGTACTCAACCATGGGTCCATTGTTAACAATATTACTAGAGTCAACCATATACAACCAAAGTCAATCACATTACTAGAGTCAACCATGGTCCACAACATCAACCATAGTCAAACATAGCAAACGAAAGTAAAACATTTTGAAGCAAAGTTGACTAAAATTGAGCATGATCAATATTGTTCAAACATAGTCAACCATAGTAACACATGATCAACCATGGCCAACCATACCGAACCAAACTCAACCATGGACAAATATAATCGAACACGATCAACCATATTAATTAATCAATTTTGAGGTCAAAGTTATAACCTTCAGTATAATTTTCTTTTCATTCTAGAATCTAGTTTATTTTAGTAATTTGCAAAGGCCTTTGTGAATTCAATTTTATCCTTTGATATGTTGTGGCTTGGAAAAGCGGCTAATATTTCCATTCCAGCTCTCATTGTCTCCACATTCTTGTTAAATTAGTGAAATGAACTCTGCACTTTACTTAGATGAAGTTGGCATAGTTTTGGTTAGTATGCCAATTGTGCAGAAGCTAGACACAATGAAATATATTTTAAATAAGCATGGATGGTAATTGTGTTTTGTAGTTTTTTATTAGATTCATATGATGCATACATGCCCCGAGGTATCCAAATGATAACAACATGCTATGAGTTTCTTGGAAAATATTCTCATTGGATTTCGTTTAGGGAGTTATGGTGTCATACTCATACTATCTTTTGCAGCCATGAATTTTGTGATAGCCTTAAGATGTGCTATCATGCCTTTTCTCCCTTTTTATTATCAAATATCTGCTGCTCAGTTTATAATCTCACAGAAAGAGGTAACTCCATTCCATTGTAGAGTCTTATTTTGCTTGATCATTTTGGCTAATTCTCATGAATGTTGTTGACCTTTAGATATACAATTTTGATTTTTAACCACTCAACTTTTATATCAATTGTTATCAAGTAAGGACTTCATATATTTATTGTAAATATAACCAATCATGTTCATAATCAGTAGAGATAATTGTTGGTATTTTTAATGTGGACTTCTAGTATACATTTGCATCTTGTAATTCTCTTCTCCCTTTGTTTTATTTGTAAAATATTTAATTTTACAATTTGTTAGGAGATGATAACTATACACTCAGGTACTTAAGGAGCACCTTTTAGGGGTTCATAACGATGATCCTATTTTTAGTTGTTTTGGTTGGATTTGTCATGTTCTCCTTTATAGTCTGTGTTTGTTATCATGTATTGTAATACCTATATAAGCGTTTTTATTTGTGCAACTAAGAATATTCCATTGGATTTGCAATGCATTATATGATTTGTGTCATCTCTGCAGTCTCTTGCAGTCATCGCTTCAAGTGAATGTGGAGATGTTGTCTTTTCCTTTTGTGAAATTTTGTGAAATTGTTGGTCATGTCTTACCCTGAAAGGAATAGCAATCGTTTCTTATATTGTGTCATACTTGCATTCACATACTTCTATGTACTTCTGTTGTCGTTTGATTTTTAGACTGCGTTGATTTGTCTTGTGCATTCAGACAATTCTTAAAGGTTTGCAGATGGTTTTAGAATATGGATACACATGTATTTTTCCTCCTAGTTATTTTCGACATCTTTTTTCTATTGCAAATTTGTAATAGTTTACTTCTAGACTTTTTACACTAATTAATTGTACCAAAATTATGCCACCCATTATGCATTCTCAGTTCAATTGTGAAAGAAATAGAAATTGCTAAAGCGATTTCTTCTTCCTGTTTGAAATGTCTCCCCCACATTTGTTTTTTTACAATAAGAATCCAGGGTCCTTCTTGGGTTCACGGAGTTGAAATTTTATTTGGTTGTGGGATGGAAAATGACACCAGTTTCTCTCCCTGCATGATCTTTGTTGTGTATGTGCATGGACTGGTACGTACTCGTACCTTAGGAACTATGAAATGTTTGCTTTTAATAGAAGTTCTTATTGAAAGCATCCCCATTCTATTACATGCCATATTTTGCTAAACTAATATCACTGATTCTCATAAATGTTGTTATGACCTACTTCATGTTCATGCTGAGATGATCTTCAAAATTATAAATATCAATCATGATTATAACTTATCAAGTTATCAGTTATGGTACATGAATTCCTAATAGTAATATGCATGAAAACACTCTTTTTGGAAATAACTTATAGATCTACTCTTGTGCTTGGTGAATAGTTTTGATTCTTCACTCTGTTTTTTTAATTTATTATAAAAATATTTGTATATATTTGTGTACTTGCCTTTTACCCTCTATATTTGAATCCTAGATTTTCAAAAATTTGGTGAATCCCATATTTGGATCTGAATCTAAATCCGGATCTGTATCTGTATACTGATAACATAGGCTTGTTGTTCTCTATGCAATTGAGATTTATTTGATAAGCAATTGAGAAATATGCATCAATGTATGTTAGCATTAATCTTTTTTTATATCAATTCTTGACCAATGCATACACCCTAAATGTTTTTATGCAGGTAAGTGATTATATATGTTGATATTGAGTTTTGACATAATGCACACACTAAATATTATTGTGCCGGGGAGTGTGCATAAATATACAAGGATGGCAAAATGTATCACTTCAAAAGGATGCATCAATGCATGTTAGCATTTTTATGTTATGAATATTCAGTGATGATTAATACATTTTAAAGGGGTGAAATTGAAGTATCATTTTAATCCTCTTTATGTTTTGAACAAAACATAATTTGCAGGCACCAAATTATATGCTTAGGTGAATGCATTGAATTAGTACTTGTCTCTGTGGTTTCATACTTGTTGCTCTTAAATATTATGTATTTTTGGATTTTTTTGTTTATTGTTGTTGTGGCTACTCTCATAAACATATGACTGCAGGCAGTTTGAAATTATGATATATTGGTGATATTTGTTTTCTATTGCACTCTCTTAGTCATATTGTTTAATATTATTACAGTTAATAATTTCCCAAGAAGGATGGTCTCTATAATGCATTTCAACTCATAAAAGGAATAGTGATGTAAATTTATTTAACAGAGATCACTAATACATAGTTTGCTAGCATTTCCCCATATATTTGTATGTTGCTAGTGGTGCCCCATATATCAATTTATTTCACTATTCCTACTATCCACTAGTACATAAAGTGTGTTTCATTACTAAAAATATGATTAAAATCTAATCATAAACAACTATTTTAGAAGATATGACCATTGATCTTTTATTTTCAATTGTACTTCTCTTTAGTTGTTTTATTTGAAATTATGACTTATATGTATTAAAACTAGTTTAGTCGTTAAAAATTTTATGATTGGAAAAAAAAACTGAAAAGTGTGACTAATTTTTTTAATCGTTTTTGTTGGTCTTAAAAGTTCTATTTATTAAAACTAACATTACGACTAAATGATTTATGACTAGAAAAAAAGAACTAAAAAGCGTGACTAATATTTTTAATCGTTTTTGTTGGTCTTAAAAGTTCTATTTCTTACAACTAATGTTACGACTAAAAATTTTATGACAAGCAAAAAAACATTGAAAAGTGTGACTAATGTTTTTAATCGTTTTTGGTAGTCTTAAAAGTTCTCTTTATTACAATTAACATTGCTACTAAAAATTTTATGACTAGCCAAAAAGGACTGAAACATGTAACTAATGTGTTTAATCGTTTATGTTATCTTTAAAGGTTTTCTCCTATTACAACTAGTGTTACAACTAAAAACATTATCACTAGTGAAAATCTTGTGACTAATGTTTATGTTTATACCTTTTTGGTATACATCAAATGTATATTTTTACTCATTCAAAACTATGCAATATGTTTATTTTTAAATCATGAAAAATACTCTTCTACATATACTATATACTTTAAGATAAACAAGTGTTTTAGGTACATTACATCCCTCAAAACTAATTTTAGTATGAAAAAAAACTAGATCTACTTAAATTATTCTTATTAATAAATATTTTCAAATGTGGTTTACAAATCTTCTTATGAAAGCATTATTATTAATGGCAATACAACATATAAGTCTCAATTGATATAATATAGATACAGAGCCATATAATACAACAATGGTCAAGTATGTTAAATGGATTTCCTAATGTTTTTCCCAATGTTGTTTGTGATGTTGGAGGGTATTTGGAGGGTCTTATAACTATTTCTTAGCATTGTACAACCTATAAATTATTAGCATCCACAATTGAGGGAAAGTTCTTTACCAAAGGATGTATATAATGCATATTAAAAGATATAGTAAAAGAAGGAGAGCATCCATTTTGTAAGGGAATGTTTCACTCCTTAAACTATGGATTTGAACCACTTAATATTGTTTAATTGGAGAAGTTGTTGGACCAACCCTTTTTCTTGGAGTTAGTTACACATGAGATCCACTTATCAAGGCAGGTTGTTAGCCTTCCTTAGAGCATGCCCACCTATAGAGGCCATAGGCCTTTTGAGGAGCTTTTATTTGGTTCATTGCACACCCTTTTATGCATGATTGAAGGGATGCCTTACTTTAGAGGCCACATGTGTGTTATTTTTATAGGGTCATTTTCTCTGAGAAGAAATTTGAGGAGTTAGTTGGAGGAGGTGCCCTGCCTTTCTTATGCTAGTTTTCAGGATTATTTCATAACCAACTCCACTCTTTTACTGTTATTGACTTGTCTCATGGAGCTAGTTATGATCTAGCACTATTTTATTGATTTATTTGGAGAGAAAAGTGGATATAAACCGTTTTATGCCATATTTGGAGAGTTTGTTGAGAAAATAGTGGATCTAGGAAAGGAAACTATTATTTTATTGTAAATTATGTTGAGCGACGCTCTCCATCAAGAGTATCCCTTTCCTCATTCATTTTCATGGCAAATATTTTTGGGTTTCTAATTGTTGTTGGTGTATGCTAGATTAGTTTCAAATAACATGCTTGAGAAGCTAAGCTTCAATGGTAAATATACCATGTTGGAAGGGTTTAATCTAAGGGATTAGTGTAAATACACTTGTAACCAACAATTCACCTTACACTCCACACCAAGATGTCTAGCACCATACCTACACCAAGTCTGCAACCAACACTGCCTACTCACTAAAATCTCAACCCTGCAACTTCGTCTCAACTTGCTCTATGCTACCTAGGAGTTAGGTCATTTTCCTTTCATTTGCAACATGCCTTAGTATTTACGAGGGCACCATCTCAACATCATTCCAAACCCTTAATAATGAACCCATGTGAATGGAAGGTGATTGGGGCGTCCAAACGGAGTTCATTGGGGTTCATTGGCTTGGATGGTCAATGTGAAAAAATGCAAATGGATGGTTATGTTCTTAATTTTGAAACGGGTTCATTGGGGTTTTGGTGGTTCATTTGCACATTTTGGGAGAGGGAAGCTTGGGAGATTGCCATGCTCTAGGTGAAATCCTTGGCAACACAATCATGAAAGCAAATCACTCAATCATTCATGCATTCAATCAATCAAAAGGTAAATGAAATGGGTACTAACCGATTTGGGAGGCATTGCGTCCTCTATGGATTCTCGACCTCCTCGACAAAATCCTTCACCTCCTCTGTGACCTCCTCAACCTCTTCGACCTTCGTTGTGACCTCCTCAATCTTCGTTGTGACCTCCTCGACCTCCTATGTGAATTCCTCGACCTCCTTTGTGACCTCCGCGGTGACCTTTGCAAGCTTCTCCACCTCTTATATGAACTGTGTGACCTCTAGTGACCTTTGCGAGCTATGGAAGGAGAGTAGAAAGGTGAGAATGTGGCTATCACAGGAGGGAACGAAATGCCAACACTTGATAGTGAGCAGAGTTACATTTGAGACGGACGCGGGTGATGAATCCTTACTATGGTGGAGCCTTATAGAATGAGTCCCTAATTTGAGAGGAGAGAAAGAACATGGAAGAAACCAAAAGGTGTAGTGAATTCAAACAATTCATATTACCCCTTTTTTATCTAAATATATTTAATATAATATAATTGAGTAACATTGTTAGGATGTACATAGGATATATAAAAATATTTTCAATAAAAAAATTAGAATATGATTCAATAAATTTTCATGTTATTGGTTGTGCAAGTTAGGGTTTTCATTTTAGTCCTCAAACTACATGTAAACATATAGTTTTAGTAAAATAGTTATATATAAATATTTCTAGCCCAAAATATAGTGTCATTGGTGTAATTATGAAATAATACAAACCAAGGTGTTTTTAGCCTACATTTCAAACATGTGAAGGAAATATTGGCACCATGGTAGTTGTAGAAGTTTTATCTCTTGAAAAGGAGTTATTTCTTTTTTGGGGGGGGGGGGGTGGGACCAATGGGTTCTTATAATTCCACCATAATATTTTCTTGGTTGGTCAAAATTGAGTGGGGTTAGTGGGATAAAGATAGCATTTCATATAACATCTTGTATATATTTCATCAATAGAGGATTGAAATTTCTATATTTGTAATAATTGTAAATATAGCTAGTAGAGTAGTCCCCAAAATCAGGGATTTACTAGGGTTTTGAGGAGACCCGAATTTCTTCTCTCTCTTTTTTTGCAAAAATTAGATTGATTAGGATAGAGACATGTACCAACGTACTTAAACATTTATATTTTTTCATTTAGCAAGTATACATCCAACTAAGAAGTATGCACACAAAACATACATGTGGGGTCATATTTGGATGCCCTTGGATTCCTTTGCTAGTACCCCAATAGTAGTACTGATTAGAAAGGATATATATAATGTTTTATCTTACATGTACCCTAGAGTATATCAAAATATCTAGAGGTATACTTGATACAATACTTAGGTATCATTTTAATAGTTTGTATCTATAGTACAATAAGCTCAACACTTTTGTAGATCACTCTCAAGTACTTCGGATTTGGGTAGTACAACTAAGGACATGGTCCATTTCTCTTAGTTAGAGCTAGCTATGAAAGACTATTCAAGTACTAATTTTGGAAACCAGATGGTGGATCAAATACTTATACATCATAATACTCTGTTAACCATAAGACCTTACAAATTCCTATGAACATCATTTCTAAATTTAATAAGTAAAATAAAATACTAGAAATGTTCTTGAAAGCTCATCCTCAACACAAGAATATAATGAAGAGGTGAATTTTAGATTTTTAAATTGGAAGAGGTAATAAAGAGTATGGATTCTATAACGATAAATAAGATTAACATTCTGAAAATGGTAACTAAAACAAAATTATAGACTTTCAAAGATGATCTCAAAAATGGTCTCCAATGTAATATGAAAGAGAATCTCAAAGGCATCATGGAAATTTTTAAAAAGAATTAATATGCCTCCTTACTCTAAACTCACCTTGTCAAAAAGAGGATAGGGAAAATAATATTTTAGGGTCCTAGACACCTAATCATTCATCACTCTAAGGTCCATATCATTGTGGGTTCAACTTAGATAAAGGAACTACTTCAATCATAATATTGATATAAGTTTGAAACTGTAATAATCCAATAACATGAACATTTCATATGGAGAAATTATTTGGTCTACACAAACTTGTCAATACATAAAAGTTGATGCTGAAAGGGAAAGTATTGCAAATGTCTCTTCGTTGATTTTAAATTATTAAAGGTTTGAAGTTTGTTCAGGGGAAAGGGGAAACTCCAGAGATACTATCAATGTCCAAAAATTGAATGAAGATGGCTCCTCACGAAGACGTGTGGGGTGGAATGGAGTCTCTAGGGCAGTGTTCAACACTACACCAACAAGGGTGTATCCTAATTGTTCCTTGAGGTCGCCTCCCAGTTGTTCCCGCTTCTTCTAAGAAATTTTCCCATGCAAAACTCAATGAACTTAGTGTCGGATTTTCACTATGTGAGGGGTTGTTGCGTTTATTAATATGAGTCATTAATTAAAATGTGGGAACTTAGAGAATGGTTACAACTCTTTCCGATTTCCCATGGGGCCAGGAAAATGCCCGCAAGGGCAAAGAGCATACTTTGAGTTGTAGACCAAATATTTATTTTGATTTACGTGTAAAAGATTACAAAAAATGAAAACAAAAATGTTATGCTAATTACTACGGGAAAAGAGTCTCTTTTCTGATCATCCAATCATGTACTCAGGCAAATCCCTTTATGTGATGGCGAGAGCATACTTCAGAAAAGCAATGCCAATTTATTTCCTTTAATCTACTTTGCGAAATGAAAATAAAATAAAAGCATAAATGAATTATTTGTAAGTATACAACCCTGCAGTTAAACGTGTTTTGTGTGTTTGTGCTTTGTCAAAAAAAATCACACCACAAAATTGACACTGCGAATCCCCCTGGGGGGATGGGGCATGGGCACTGTGTATCCCACTTGCTCTCGTTTAAAAATTATTACAATGCTTTCTCAAATAAGTGCCTCTTAGTCCATTTAATATTGGATCTAAGGGATTACAATTTAATAGAATGATGTACAAGTGAAAGGGGTTCCATGGAGAGTCTTTTTGGCACTTTCAAACAAAACTTTGTCAGAAATTATTTCTCTTTTCTCTTGGACCTACTAAAAACCAACGAATTAAAAATGAAAAGTTAGTGGGTTAAACATAAATGAATACACAAAAATTTACAAAATTTGTACTTGCAAAAATTATGGAAACTTTGGGCAATTGCAAGTATGGAAAGACTAGATCTAGATCTACAAATTTAGCTTTAAATTGAAACTTTTTCTAGATCTAATTAGGAAAAAAGAAGCTTTAAATATTCTTTAGATCCACACTACTTGTTTCAAACAAAAAATTGAAAGAAGAGATTTTGATTGAAAGAGGATGGTGGAATAAAAAACAAAGCTTGATAGCTCTTGAAGTCTAGAAGAAGTTTGATGCCTACAAGAAAAACAATATCACTTTGAAAAGAGGTAAACAACCACCAAGCATGGAGGAAGATTCAAGACAATATCTACACCCATAACTTAGCACCAAATCCTGTAAAACATCCAAACACTCATACACAAAAGGGATTAAATCTAGTAAATTAAATGGAAAGAAATCAAAAGGGCAGTGTACAACCAAATACATATGCTTCTTCTATATCTCTAAACAATTCAATAAACATAAGCAATCACGAACTATGAATGCTTACCCTAATATAATCCAAGATCCTTACCAAGCTAGATCAATCCACTTTGTATATGAAAGAAAAATTGGGAAATCTACAAATTTACCTCAACCAAGTGCATGCATGAAGAACAATAGACACCAATTTGACCTCCAAAGTCTTCAAATATTATTGCTCAAAGAGAGATTACACATTACAAGAGAAAAGGTTCAATGCATTCCATCATCTCAAATGAGGAAGCTAGACCTCGCTTTTATAGCACAATAGAGAGGGAGGGATAATTCATTGAGGAGGGGGCGCATTCCATGAGAAGGGGATCTCATATATATTGATTTGATCTTTTATTGATACTTCAATAAATGAGAGGGATGCCACATAGGAAGGGTTCCTCCCTTCCAACATTGTAAACTCCCCAATATAACACAAGGCTTCCACATGAAGGAAAGTCGCCCAAGTGGAGGAGGGTGCATTCTCCAAGACATTACAACTCATTACCACTCAATCCTTGATTGATTCTATCCAATATTGCATGATATATTCCTTAAATGTCCCTTCCAACTCAACTGGGCCTTCACCAGACCAAATTCCACTGAAATAGGAATTTTATTTTCTCTCATATCTTTATTTTTTTAATTAAATAATTCCCCAAAATTAATTTTGAGAGAATATTTATTTAAGCGAATAATATTCACTTAGAACTTAGAAAAAGTGGGTTTAGGGGTTTTGTGGGTGCTCTGGGTTAGAAAACGAGCACCCCCATGGAAAATTTCACCTCCTAAACCACACTTTTATCATTTTTTTTTTTTTTAAATTAAACTATTAAAAAATCTCACTAAATAGGAAAAAATTATTTTGTCCGAATTAACTAAAAATCCTATGGGACCTAGTGCATGTTCGTATGACTCAATACTGATGGCTATCATGTGAAAAATACATAGACACGTAGGATTTAATAACCTCCCTAAATTCGACCACCATGGAAAATACTCTAGCTTTGGAGGTGTGAGTGAAAAACTTAGGAATTATATGCCATTGAAGCGCAATGCATAATTCCTAAGAAAAAAATGCTCTAGAGTATCCCCTTGATAGCTAAACGTAAGGTAGGCCAATCCTTTTACAAAAGTATCATACTTAGACCAAATTATTACAATTCCCCCATGGGGTTTGGACATGCAAATTTTACAAAGGGCCAAAAATTTGGCATGATGAACTTCTGATCTTTATTAATGAACAAGGTGAGTTGTTCAAGTTTTCAGAGGTTCACAAGGAGTCCACCTAAGTACAACTTAGGTGGTAACATATGGCTCCAACTGGGGATGTGTGCTCGATCTATCCTTCAGGAAAGGAGAGGATGCGAGAACACCATAATCTCTGATTTCTATAACCTGTAAAAAAATCTCAGTTTGACAAGAAAAACCCTTAGTAGCACAGGTTTTATGAAAACGCCAATGAACCACCGGTTGTATTTGTTTGAAAAAGGAAACTAAGAAAAAATTCTAAGTACACAAAGGAAAATACTGAAAATGAATGCAGAAAGTAAAAATGTTCGCTTTAAGGAGCTTATTTTCCTACTTTAAACATAATATAATAAAATGCTAAGTAAAATTAAAAATCCATTGTAATCATCTTACCATTTCATCAATATAACAGATTTTTGCCTTGTCTTTGGTTACTAGCCAAACCAAGGATACGTTTATCGGGAAGTGCAAACCTGAATGGATATTCTGGATGGGAAATCATAGGTATGTGATAGATCTTTGAAGTGATTCCCCAAATGGTAAGTCCTCTTGCATGCTTCCTCTATCCAAGACTGGATAGGGTTAAGAGAAATTATTGGATGATAAGGTAGACCAACTACCTCATCATATCGATCTGAAGGGCCCTTCTGATGGTAACTTTCTGTGAAAGCATATTCCCAAGTTGCTCCAAATCATAAGGAACCTTTGTACGCGGAGACGATGGCTGATATTGCTCTTTAATTAGCTGTATTTGATCTAATTATTTACTACACGGCTTCTTTAGGTATTCCTTGTTGATGCTCATGCATGGATTATACTGATCATGTAAAAAGATTTCATACTCCAAGGTCTTAAGGTCCATGCTTTCTGTGAAAACCTCATAAATAGGTTTTTCAATAAAACCACCAAGAGACTCAGGCTCAAACTTCCTTTCCTCAGATATGTCATATACGGGATTTTTAATTATGCTCTCAAAACATTTAAGCGCATCATTCTCTTCTTCAGACATGGCATAGATATAGGGTTCTCTATAAATGTCCAGTTATCATCATCAACATCCATGTCAGTCATGAGGGACTCTTCATCACTTATATCATGATCCAGGATATATTTGTCCTCTTCATGCTCATAATCCTCCTCCTCGGAAAAAGGTCATAAGGAAGTAAACCTTCCAAGCCTTTATCATCATAAACATTACAAAATCCATCCTGGATTTTTATATGGGATTCTATAATGGTTCCTTGTGAAAGCAGATCAAGAGTACAAATGCGCTCATCATCACTGAAATAAACTTAAGAAAATTCTCAATCTTCAATGTCTTCTGTTATGGTGGCATGAGGAGGGTTTTCAACAACATTTTCAATAACCGGATCTTCATGAATCTCTTCAATAGGGTCAAATTGTGCTTGATGGAAAGAGGAAAGATATTTTTTAATAAGCTGCCCAAGCTTCCCTTTATTAGCATAACTCAGAGGCAACTACCAATATTTTTCATTTTCTACTATGATGACGCGAGGAGCATTAGGGTCATACTCATGATATTCTATTCAAGGCAGGAATATGGGAAAGAACTTCTCAAGTATACTGTCCAAAGCTTCCATAAAAAATCCTTTATTATGCCATTGTCTTAAAAATATTCTAAGGAAGCTCGGAAGGGGAGTAATACATTTATCCGGGAGGCCCTTAGAATACCAATAATGGACATTTATTCGCAGAGTACTAACAAACATCTCCATCATCTTATCTAATGAATATGATTATAATTGATGACAATACATTAATGACAAACGCAAAATTGGTGACATGGCTTGAAACAAGAAGGACAAGATGACATGGAATACATGATCAATGACAAGGAAAAGCATGAGAAAAGGTTGATGACAAGTAGAACACACATGGAATACAATGGCATTTGAATGAATGACAACATGGGAAGCATGACATGGCCAAGGAAAGACACCTGCGTGCATTTTATCATGCCCCTACGGGAATTTTTATAACTAGCTGCAGGCATCCTTTGATGCACTCTTGCGGGAATTTTATATAGCCCATGTGGGCATAATTCAAGAATCCTACAGGCATAATTTACATGCCCTTGCGGGCATATGTGTGACCTCATGCGGGCATTTGATAGAGCCTTGCGGGCATATGTCAAACCAGCTGCGGGAATCTTGAAGAAGACCTATTGTGGGCATCTTGGTGGCTCATGCGGGCATTTTTTTAAGGACATTGCGGGCACATGGAAGGCTAAGTAAGAAGGGGTAAAGTGGTGTTAAGCCCACTTTGCTAATGTGGCACAAAAGACCAAAATTATGTATATATATATTTGTCGATGATAACATGGAATAAAATATATATATCATTTGATAAAATAAGATTAAATTTTGACAAGTCGGCCTCCCAAAAACATGGATAAGTGAAGTATAAATAAATTTCAATTCGTTGGTTTGAAGTGAATTTGGGGAAGATGGTGTGGAAGATTTCGGAAGGTAGAGGAGCTCTGATTTTGGGGTTTTGAGGAGATGACTGAGGAAGGTTCAGTGATGTAGCAATAACAACAGGAGTAAAGGGAGCAACAATGAAATATTTTTCCTTTTATCTTCGACTCTGGGAAGCAATGATGAAGACATGCTGGAGACAGGACATCAGTAAGGGCAGTTTTTGATGTGCTTAGAATAATGACATGAAGATGTATTTGATTTGCTCATGGACCAAATTCATGTAATAGAATGATGATCTGTATGATGATGTAATGTGATAAATGTGTATGTTAATTACAAGCTAGGTCTTGTATATGTTTTCTTAGTTGGAGCTAAGAAAAGACCAAGCTAAGTCTTGGAATAGAAGTTGGTGCTTCTAAATTCAGTTGTAGTTGATTAAATCCTGGTTGTAGCCGATTGAAGAAATACAAAAAAATATTACAAAATATATCTTATGTCTATTGCAATGTGTTGATGACAATGTGTTTTACTTGATGAATGACATGAGTCAAAGTGATCACTGAAATATAGTTTAGTGTTGAATATGATATAGAAGAGAATTAGTAAATGATGATATAAGTTTTGAAGAAGAAAGTGAAATTGACAATAACTGTTCACTCGTTGATTCACCCCCCCATCTCAGCGAGCCATCGTGTTCAACAATTGGTATGAGAACCAGGGTTCTTCATAAAAGCTTAACTGCTTGAAGAAGATCCTTAAGAACACACAATGGTAGGAGATAAGTTCAAGGATGTTCCTATATTTTGTGGAAGCAACTATGTTTGCTTGAGCAAAAGGATGACTGCCTATCTAGTCTCTCTAGGGTATAATATTTGGAAAGCTGTGAAGGATGGATACAAGGAACCAAAAAATGGTCCTACTTTTGATGACGAAATAGAAGACTATGAGAATAACTCTAGAGCTATAAATGACATTCTAGCAGGCCTAAGTAAGACAGAATTCTTCAAGGTTATGAATTATACCACAGCTAAGGAGATGTGGGAAAAATTATCCACTATTTATTAAGGATATTCTAAAGTTCAACAAGCAAAGATCCAGACATATAGAAGTCAATTTGAAGGTCTTAAAATGTCAGAAGATGAAAATATAGCGTCCTACTTTCAAAGGGTTGAAGAAGTTGTGAACACTGTGAAGGGCATTGGTGAAACAATGGATCCAAGTTTGGTGGTTCAAAATATTCT
This sequence comes from Larix kaempferi, assembly GCA_027924585.1. Lineage (NCBI taxonomy): Eukaryota > Viridiplantae > Streptophyta > Pinopsida > Pinales > Pinaceae > Larix > Larix kaempferi. Next base: position 3,302,110 of record BSBM01000024.1, read on the forward strand.
TAGAACCTTGACCTCCAAATAAAATCCTAAGGTTTTTTCCATTGAAGATAGGGAGAAATTTGATGAGTTGAAGATTGAAGAACTTCAAGGATTACTAACAAGCTATTAGATGAGGATTCAAGAACCAAGGCAGAGTGAAGAAGCTTTCAAGGCAGCCAAGAATAAATATCAGGGTCATGAATCATGTTCATCTAATCATGAAATCTCTGATGAATAAATGGTCAAATTCGTTAATAAGCTGCCAAGAGGAATTGGAAGGTACAGAGGGAAGCTTCCATTTAAATGTTTTAACTGTGACAATATTGGACATTTCACTGCCAAGTGTCCCCTCAACAAAAATAAAAAAGGAACAAATTCACAAAGGAACTTCAAGAATAAAAAAATAGCAAACATGCAGACTATGTTTACCAAAACAAAAGAGGAAGGTGTCTCTGATTTTGAAGAAGAAGAGGAAGAATTTTCTGAGGATGACAGAATTGAGATTTTGTTTTTAGCACAAGAAAACAGCAAAGATTAGCCTGAATTAGAAGAAGGAGTTGTAGATCTTGAAGCAAAACTGATTGCAACCTTAGAAGAGATTGAGAACCTGAAGAATTTTAATGAAAAACAAGAACAACAACATCAACTTGCAAAGAATATTTTGGTTAAAAGATTAAATGAAGCAATTCAAAAAAGGGAAGTGGAAATCAATTCTCTCAAGGGAGATCTTCAAAAGTCAAGAGTGTTGAGTCAAAAATTTCAAAAGAGTTCTACCGAACTGGACAACATGCTCTTACAACAAAGAAGAGATGGAGATATAGGAGGTTTGGGATACATCCCTCAGTCAAATGAAAGCAAGCCAAAATTCTCTATAAATCAAGAAATTCAGACAATGAGCAGAACTATCAACCAAATGAAGGTGAGTCTAGCCAAGATTCATGAGCCCTTGAATGAAGCTTAAAGACAACTAGTTCTGAGAGAGAAAGAGGTTGAAAAACTTCAAAGTGAAGTGATCAGCTTGAAGAATCCAGACGATTTACAAACAAACAGAAGATTTGAAGATGAAGACAGAAAAGTCACAAACAACTTCCAACCTCCAAGAAGACAAGGATATCCCTGGTATCAAAGTTCCTTTCTAGGTCACTGTTATAATTGCTACAAATTTGGTCACAAGGCAATTGATTGTAGAGGACCTAAAAGAACTTTCAATTTTCCTAGAAAGCAACACAATGAGAAGAACAATGCTCAAAACCATAATTTCTTCTATGTTCTCACTCAAGAAGTAGAGTGTTAAAAGTGAAACAACTTTGGATGCACTACTGAAGAATGCAAGCTGAGGATTAGTCATGATAATGACATAACAAAAGATATATGTGGTTTGGATTTCTATGCTCATAAGGATGAATCTAAATGGTACATTGACATCGGGTTTACTAAGCATGTGACTGGAAATAAGGACAAGTTTCTCACTCTAAAAAGGAAGAATGGAGGTGAAGTATCATTTGGAGACAATGGAACAACCAAAACACTTGGAAAAGGGAATGCCAAAGCTCAGAATGTTCTCTATGTAGAAGGATTAAAGCATGACCTACTAAGTGTTGGACAACTCTGTGATGCCAACTTTAATGTCACCTTCTTTACACATCATTGTGAAATAAGAAGAAACGGATCCAAACGAGTTACAGGGAGAGGAGTCATATCACCTGGAGGAGTTTATGTTTTGGAAGAAATAGAGGGTGAAAGATGCTTCATCAACCAATAGTTGGCTTTGGCACAAAAGATTAGCCCACCTGTATTTTGAAAATATAGTAAAGATTAGTCAAACTGAAGTTGTTCGAGGGATGCCAAAGATATCGAAACTTGCAAATAAACTATGTGGCTCATGTCAACATGGGAAACAGGTAAGAGAAAAATTCAAAGCAAAGTGCACCAGTCTACTTTACATCCTCTGGAAATTATTCATACAAACTTATGTGGACCTGCAAGAACTCAATCCATTCAAGGTGAGCTATACTTCATGCTGTTTATTGATGATTATTCCAGAATGACTTGGGTCACCTTTTTGAAAAACAAATCAGAGGCTTTTAGGAAATTTAAACTTTTTAAAGCTAAGGTTGAAAATGAGAGTGGACGTAAGATCAAATGCCTTAGATCAGACAATGGAGGAGAGTTCACATCAGGTGAATTTAAAAACTTTTGTGATGAAGAAGGTATCAAGCGACAATATTGCACATCCCGCACCACAACAAAATGGCATAGCTGAGAGGAAGAATCAGACTGTTCAAGAGGTTGCAAGAATGATGTTACTTGAAGCTAATCTGATTGAAGCCTTCTGGAGAGAGGCAGTAGGAGCAGTTGTTTACATCATAAATAGAGCACAACTAAGAGTCAACAACAATAAGACTCCCTACGAATTATGGACAGGAAGAAAAGCCACCATAGAATACTTAAAAAAATTTGGAAGTAAATGCTACATAAAAATCATTGATGAAAATTTGGGTAAATTTCACGCCAGAACAAAAAGAGCCTACAAATGTTACAACAAATGACTAAAGTGAATTGTTGAAAGCACTGATGTGACATTTGATGAAGACCTAGCACAAAAAATATCAAATCCTGAACTAAAGGATGAAGAAAGAGATTCCTCAGATGAAGATACTATTATTGAAGTAAGTGAGAAGGTTACTCAACAATAGCCTGAACAACAACCTTCGAAAGAAGAGAAAGCAAGTACTCCATTTGTCAAAAAACCTTCACAAAGAATAGTAATAAGAGACCATCCAGAGGATCTTATCATTGGATACATTGATGAAGGCATGAAACTTATACAACACCCCCAAAAAAGAAATCTAGCTCTTTTCTCAACCGTAGAACCGAAAAATCTCAGTGAATCTTTTGAGGATGACCACTGGAAAAGTGTAATGAAAGAAGAATTAAATCAAATTGAAAAGAGTGGAACTTGGGAATTAGTCCCAAGACCTGAGGATAAAAATGTCATATCCACTAAGTGGGTCTTCAGAAATAAACTAGATGAGGATGGAAAAGTGATCAGGAATAAAGCAAGACTTGTCTGCAAAGGGTATGCCCAAGTGGAGGGCATTGACTTTGATGAGACATTTGCACCCATTGCTAGAATGGAGCTTATTAGAATATTCCTAGCATTTGTATGCTACAAATAATTTAAAGTCTACCAAATGGATGTCAAATCAACATTCCTAAATGGAACTCTGAAAGAAGAAGTTTATACAGAACAACCTGAAGGATTTGAAGTTCAAGGAAAAGAGGACTATGTTTGGAGATTAAGAAAATCTCTTTATGGGCTCAAACAAGCACCTAGAGCTTGGTATGACAGATTGGACAAGTACCTAATTCAACAAGGATTTCAGAGAGGAAACACAAATAGCAATCTGTACTTCAAAGTAAAAAACAATGGGTTGCTGATTACTGTAGTCTACGTTGATGATATAATCTTTGGTAGCAATGAAGAATGTCTTAGTCAAGAATTTTCCAAAGCTATTGCAAAATAATTCGAAATGTCAATGATAGGAGAATTGACTTTCTTTCTTGGAATCCAAATCTCTCAAAAGGATGAAGGTATTTTTATTTCTCAAACAAAATATTTAAGAGAAATACTTCAAAAGTTTGGAATGATCGAATGTGCCCCTGTAAGCACACCTATGATAACATGGTGTAAATTAAGTAAAGAAGACGAATCTCCTACTGCTGATCAAACCCTCTACAGATCCATGATTGGAAGTCTGTTATACCTTACTGCATCTCGTACAGATATTATGTAGGCTGTTGGTTTAGTAGCAAGATTCCAAGCAAATCCAAAAGAATCACATGTAATAGCAGTTAAGAGAATTTTTAGATACCTCAAGGGAACTATTAAGTACGGTCTATGGTATCCTAAGGATGAAATTTTTTATTCTTGCAGCTTTCTCTAATGTTGATTGGGCAGGAAGCCTTGATGACAGGAAAAGCACAAGTGGAAACACATTCTTTCTGGGAAATTGTTTGGTAGCATGGTCAAGCAGAAAACAGTCCTCTATCTCTCTCTCTACCACTGAAGCAGAATATATATTAGCTGCAGAATGTTGTACTCAACTCTTATGGATGAAACAAACTTTAGAAGATATCAAGGTAGAATATGATCAACGCTTGATAATTTATTGTGATAATACAAGTGCTATTAGTATATCAAAAAACCATGTTTTGCATTCTAAAACTAAGCATATCCCTATCAAGTATCATTTCTTGAGAGAACATGCACATGATTAAATGGTCAAATTGGAATATGTGAATTCTAAAGATCAAATTGTTGATATCTTTACCAAGCCCTTACCAAGAGAAGCTTTTGAAAATCTTAGAAATAGACTAGGAGTAATTTCTTCTCCCCAATAGAAGAAACATTAAAAATATAAAAACACCAAAGGAAGTGCAGGACAACTGAGGTAGGGGGGGCGAGACTAGAAAATTATTAACAGGTCAAGGGGAGCAATGTTTATGGAAAGCTCCATTTTCATTAATGTCAAAGGGGGAGAGAAAGTTTGGTTTCAATCAATGACAAAGGGGGAGATTGATGAATATGATTATCATTGATGACAATACATTAATGACAAAGGGAAAATTGGTGACATGGCTTGAAAACAAGAAGGACAAGATGACATGGAGTACATGATCAATGACAAGGAAAAGCATGAGAAAAGGTTGATGACAAGTAGAACACACATGGAATACAATGGCATTTGAATGAATGATAACATGGCAAGCATGACATGGCCAAGGAAAGACACCTGCGTGCATTTTATCATGCCCCTGCGGGAATTTTTATAACGAGTTGCGGGCATCCTTTGATGCACTCTTGCGGGCATTTTATATATCCCATGCAGGAAAAATTCAAGAAGCATGCGGGCATATGTGTGACCTCATGCGGGCATTTGATAGAGCCTTGCAGGCATATGTCAAACCAGCTGCGGGCATCTTGGTGGCTCATGCGGGCATTTGTTTAAGGACATTGTAGGAACATGGAAGGCTAAGTAAGAAGGGGTAAAGTGGTGTTAAGCCCACTTTGCTAATGTGGCACAAAAGACCAAAATTATATATATATATATATATATATATATATATATATATATATATATATATATATATATATATATATATTTGTTGATGATAACAATGATTAAAATATATATATCATTTGATAAAATAAGATTAAATTTTGACAAATCGGCCTCCCAAAAACATGGATAAGTGAAGTATAAATAAAGTTCAATTCGTAGGTTTGAAGTGAATTTGGGGAAGATGGCATGGAAGATTTCGGAAGGTAGAGTAGCTCTTATTTCGGGGTTTTGAGGAGATGACTGAGGAAGGTTCGGTGATGTAGCAGCAACGGCAGGAGTAAAGGGAGCAGCAATGAAATATTTTCCTTTTATCTTTGACTCTGGGCATCAATGATGAAGACATGCCGGAGATAAGACAACAGTAAGGGAATTTTTTGATGTGCTTAGAATAATGACATGAAGATGTATTTGATTTGCTCATGGACAGAATTGATGTAATAGAATGATGATGTGTATGATGAGGTATGTGATGTAATGTGATAAATGTGTATGTTAATTACAAGCTAGGTCTTGTATATGTTTTCTTAGTTCGAGCTAAGAAAAGACCAAGCTGAGTCTTGGAATAGAGGTTGGTGCTTCTAAATTCAGTTGTAGTTGATTAACTCCCGGTTGTAGCTGATTGAAGAAATACAAAAAAATATCAAACTATATCTTGTGTCTATTGCAATGTGTTGATGACAATGTGTTTTACTTGATGAATGACATGAGTCAAAGTGATCACTGAAATATAGTTTAGTGTTGAATATGATATAGAAGAGAATTAGTAAATGATGATATAAGTTTTGAAGAAGAAAGTGAAATTGACAATAACTGTTCACTCACTGATTCACCCCCCCCTCTCAGCGAGCCATCGTGTTCAACATTATCTTCATATAAAACATTGAAGTAGACCAGAACCTTAAGAAAGGATATGACACGCTGGGTCTCTGAATCACCATTTCCCCAAAAGATTGGCAAATGATCAGATATGTCTCTACCATTATGATAATTAGGGAAACCTAGAATGTTTGAGAAGTCAATAGGAGGATATTCATTTGAAAATTCATCACCAGACTCTTCATCATTGACAGGTTAACTACCGGATTACATTTCTATTCACCAAGCATTTGAATATATACATAATTTTGTGACCTTTGGTTTCCAGTTTCCAAAGGGTACGTTAGTGACTCTTTGCCTACCTAACTTATTCAACTTCCTTTATTTACATATGTACATGTGGATCTATAATCCGAGGATTAAGCTTCCAACATCCCCCCCCCTTAATCCGAAGGAGAGTTTGTAAGACTGAGCATGGTCCTAAATATTTCAAACTTTTCTCGTCCAAGTGCTTTGGTGAAGATATCTGCAGTTTGATCATTAGTGGACAATGACGTAAATGAACTGTCTTGGCCTCTACATGATGTTGAATTAGATGAGACTTTGTGTTGATATGTTTGGTTTGATCATGGAATCTAGGGTTCTTAGCCAACTTGATTGTAGAAGTTTTGTCAATCAAAAGTGGAGTTGAGTCTTCTTGTTTCTCCTGTAAATCTTCAATTATCTTCCTAAGCCACACAATTTCTTTGGTTGCTTCTGCTGCTGCTACATATTATTCCTCTGTTGTCGAATCTACTGGAACTGATTTTTTGCGTGATATCCAGGAGATAGCTGCTGATCCAAGACTCATTGTGTATCCAGAAGTGGATACTCCTGTTTCCTTGTCACCATTGAAGTCTAAATCAGAGTACCCAATAAGTCTGAAGTCATCCACCTTAGAGTATTTGAGTCCAAAGTCTTGAGTCCCTTTCAAGTATCTTAGAACTCTCTTTGTTGCAGACCAATGTCCTTCACAAGGTTTGTGCATAAACCATGAAAGAATGCTAACAACATAAGAAATATCTGGTCTAGTGGTAGTAAGGTAGATAAGGCTTCCTGCAAGCTGTCGGTACTTGGTTGCATCCTCGAATTCTTTTCCTTCACTTGATGTGAGCTTTAGCCTTTGTTCCATTGGAGTTGAGAGCAGATTGTAGTCTGTCATCCCAAATTTGTTTAAAATTCTCCAATATACTTTTTCTGAGAAATGAAAATGTACTTAGGATGTTGAGTCACTTCAATTCCTAAGTAATAGTGAAGATGTCCCAGATCAGTCATTTCAAATCCTTTCCTTAAGTCTTTCTTTATGGATGCTATATAAATTTCATTGTTCCCTGTCATCAAAAGATCATCCACATATACTACAAGAAACAAAACGGATGTTCCAACTTTCTTTACAAATAGCGTTGCGTCATCAAGATTGTAGTGTTTGAAATTCAACTTTAAAAGATGCTCGGTTAGCTTTTCATACCATGCTCAAAGTGATTGTTTCAGGCCATACAAGGACTTGACAATTTTGCATACCTTGTGTTCTTGTCCCTTCACAACAAAACCTTTGTGTTGAGACATGAAGACATTTTATTTCAAGTCTCCATTCAAGAATGCAGTCTTTACATCCATCTGATGAACTTTCCAACCATTTTGTGCAGCCAAGGAAAGTATAGTGCGGATGATGCCCCATTTTGCTGTGGGAGAGAACGTTTCTTCATAGTCAATTCCTTCTTTCTGTGCATAGCCTTTTGCCATGAGCCTTGCTTTATGTTTTTCAAGTGAGCCATCTGATTTGTATTTTTTCTTGTACACCCACTTGTTTCCGATTGGTTTGGTTCCGACTAGAGGATCAACCAGCTTCCAAGTTCCATTCTTTATGAGTGGATCATACTCATTCTGCATGGATTATTTCTACTCATCACGAGTAGTATCCTCTTCAAAGGAAGTTGGTTCAATGTTAGCAGAAAAATTCAATTCACAATCAAATGAAACATCCATGTCATCACCTGAGTTCTCTGCATTTCCTCCATCTTCTTGTCTGGTTAAGATTCTTGTTCCCATCTTTCCTACTTCATCTGCATGGACACTTTCAAGTGTCTTTGTGGCCCATTTCAGAATCCTCCTTGATGGCCCAGGTTGATTAGCTGGTGGTGCATTATTCTCTTCTAGGTTCAATCTTACAATCCTTTCAATTACATCATCCAGTTGAGTCTCCTGTTCAGTTGAAGTGGCAGGAACTTCTTCTTCATCATTCTCTTCATCGGGGGTTGTTGGTGCTGCTTCAAATGGAAATTCCATGGATTGATCCAAGATAGGGATCCCCCCTTCAATATGTGGAATTTCATTATCACATTCATAATATGTCTTTAGATGAGAAAACCTCTCCAGACAATCAAGTTGTCTTTCAATAGACTTGTCATTTTTATTAGTTTCAAGCAAAATGACATCTCTGGAAATAACAAACTTTTTGTTTACCTTATCATAAAGATGATATGCCTTGGACGTTTCTGAGTATCCCAAGAAAAGACATCTTCTGCTTCTAGCTCCAAGCTTGTTTCTTTGCTCCTTTGGTATTAAGGCATAGCAGACGGAACCAAAAATTCCGAGATGCCTAACCGAAGGAAGGTGGCCAAACCACATTTCATGTGGAGTCTTATCTTCTAGAACATGAGAAGGACTTCTATTTCTCAAATATGTTGCGCATAGGACTACATCACCCCAAAACATTAGCTTCACATTCTTTAAAAAAAATCATTGATCGTGCTGCATTCATTAGGGTTCTATTCATCCTTTCTACTACATCGTTTTGTTGGGGATTGTAGGGAACTGTTGTTTGATGTTTAATTCCATGTTTGCAAAGATAGTCTTCAAATTCCTTAGATTTATATTCTTTTCCATTATCAAATCTGAATGTACCAATACGTACTTGTGCTTGATTTTCTATCAATGCATGTAACTTCTTGAAAGTTTGAAATGCTTCATTTTTTGTCTTCAACAAATACACCCAACACATTCTACTATAATCATCAACAAATGTCATAATGTACTTATTTCCATTTGCAGACGGAATAGGCATGGGGTCACATAAGTCAGAATGCACCAGTTCTAACTTTCTACATGCTCTAAATTTTGACTCTAGAAATGGCTGCTTACTATGTTTTCCTAGTATGCATGCATCACACTTGTTCCTTTGCTTCGGAATGGTGGGAAAACCAAATACACCATTCTTTCTTAACAATCTAAGACTGTTGTAATTAAGATGACCAAATCTAGCATGCCATGATAAACTAGATGACATATTACCTTCTTCATGCTGAGAGATATAGGCAAAGTTATGAACTCTTGCAGAAGAGCCTCTCAACTTTAATAGATGTCCATCTTCATAACCAGTCATGACGAACTTGTTGTCAGAGGATTTTCTTATCTCCACAATCCCATCAAACATGTGGATTGAATGGCCTTGTTGTCGAATCTACACCAAGGAAAACATGCTTCTCTGCAACTGAGGAAGATAGAGAAATTTTTTAATATGAAATCAGGGAATCCAGGCAACTTTAGTCTAATTGAGCCAATTCCTTGCGGTTTGAGGCTTGACTTATCTGCAAAATATACTATGCCATTTGCAATGTCATTCAGTTCTACAAAACAATCTTTTCTAAATGTCATATGAGATGTTACACTAGTATCAAGCAACCAACAATCTTTGTAAGGTGAAAGAGAAGTCATTTCATTAATTCCAAGATTACAATGTGCAACAATAGAATGAGCAGAATCAGGGGTTTTACTACCCTCTTGGTTTTTATTCTTATCTTCTTTATTCCGTCAACCTTTGATGGAGTTCCAAGATGCCCAACACTGATCTCCGTCATGTCCATTCCTGCCGCATCGTGTGAACTTCACATCTGATCTTTTGCTTGAGTTGTTTCTTCCTCTTCTTCCTCTGCCTCTTTTGCTGCTGTCTCCCCTAAACGAGTCTTTCGACTTGTTCTTTGCTTTCTGAGCAAAGCAAACAGATTATGTGGTACTTTCACTTGTTCTCTTTCCAAAAGCTTTCTCTCTGTCTGCAATCTTTTCTACCAGAACTTCAAAGGTGAGGTCTTTGAACTTGTCGCTTACTTGTAGGGATTCAAGGTAGTTTGAATGTGTGGGATACAGAGATTTTACAAATGATGCAAGTGGAAGGTTTGGTTTCATACAAGAAGCTTGAATCTTATGCATGATGGATTTTATTTTTGATGCTATAAGCATGGGGTCATTATTTTTTACTTCAAGACTGGATAACTTTAACATCAACTGAATGATCTCCATTTTTTAGTGTGAATCATACAAGTCTTTCATATTTCTTATGGCTTCATAACATAACTTTGCAGGAAGAATATGCTGGCTCACCTCTTCACTTACTGTGGCAGAAATCATGGCCAATGCTTTTTTGTCTCTGGACTGCCAAATAGAAAGCTCTTTTTTCTGATGTTGGAGGCTTTGGCGTTGAAGAGATGACAGTGTTCGTCAGTGAGTGTGATCTTTCCTTCGCAAACACCGTCCCACAAGTCATTGTAGACAAATGCAACTTTGATCTTTCTCCACCATTCTGGAAATGTATCCTTTCCAGTGAGTGTAGCACCAACAACTGATGCTATAGAGTGCATTTTGAACCTACAACTTATACAACTCTGGGAAAATATAGGATGCAGGCTTAAAAACCTGTTCCTGGCTTACAAATTTTAATTTTGCAGCTTGCAAAACAATTTTGCATCTCTATTCTACAGCTTATACAAATTTATTTTCACTCTAAATACAAAAGCCCTCTCTCATAGGACAATGACAAACTTATTACAATGGCGCCTTCCACGGAATGAATCTACCATTCACACGAAAGTATTTTGACACTCTATACCTTCAAGAACAAATTAGGTCTTGTAGCATCTCTATGCAGGTAGCTTCCAATGAGCGCAGAGGTCGGACCGGTCTGCACAATATTTGATGATGTCTTGGTCTTATAGCAAGACCAGATTTATGCAACATTCATTGCTCAAACTCTCAGGTCATGGAACAGACAGCTTCAAAGAGCATCGCAGGTCTTCAACCACGAGCAGACATCTTCAAAGACTATCGCAGGTCTTTCTCAGTCTCAACGAGGTCGTGGCTCTGGCATGGGCGGTCTCGCGGGCTCACAATTTTTCAAGAATATGTCATCAATACAATACAACTTCGAATAGTATGTAATAAGATGCGAAAAAACCTTTATTTATACAACGACTTCACAATACCATCACAACAATCAATTGTTGGGGAACACCGCTAACATGACAGTCTCAGGGTTCAACGCACTGAGATCATTCCAACGCAGAGATCTCAATACAACTTGCAACAGCTCCACACAGCTCAAATGCAGAGATCACAAGAAAACGACGCCTTTCTCATCCCACCACAGTATTGGCAGTTTCCAAAAAGTAGTGAATAAATAATACTTGGCTGCAGCAGTTCCAAGCGAGGTGGACACATCCTTCAATCAATTCATCGCAGAAGAATCTTGTGCAACTTCCACGATATGGTTACGGCTCGAATCTCACAATCGCAGCTCACACACAGCTTAGACTTCGAAGTGTCCACAGGTCACAAAGCCAGCACCAGTCTCCAACCTATCAACGCTCTTCCAAATTCGTGATTACGGCACCAAAGCTTCACCACGAGCTTCAAATAAAACGTTCAGTAGTTATGAAAAACACAACAGTTCTCATCTCGGTGTGAGCCCCATTGGTGATCAACTCGCACTCCAAATTGAAAATTCACTTGAAAACACAGCTCCAACGCAAACTTCACTTGAAACACAGCTTCAACGTGATGATCAACTCGCACTCCAAATTGCAAACGATTTCAGGTTGAGGATTCACGAAATCGCATCACAAGAGAATGCTTCGGTGGATAGTTCGACGGACCTCAATGGTAGCAGGCTGGCAATGGCAGGAGCAGAGGGCAGAAATTTGGCAGCTAGGAGGGCGCACTCAGAAATGCAGGACTGAAAATGCCAGGGGCAGAAGGCAGGCAGTGCCAGCTCTGGAAAAATGGCAGAACGAACAGAATACTCTGATACCAATTGACCGGTTAACTCCCGGATTGCATTTCTATTCACCAAGCATTTGAACTAAATTATTCAACTTCCTTTATTTACATATGTACATGTGGATCTATAATACGAGGATCAAGCTTCCAACAATCATTCATATCATCCATACTCAGCTATCAGAAGCATATATTTGAAATGATCAATGGAAAGTATCTGCCTTAAATAATGAACTTTAAAGATTTTATGTGTTGCATGGGCTTATCTACACACAACAAGTCTCAACAAATTTATGAGAAACAAGGGTTTTATCCCTTCAGCCTAGTTGCCATGTGAGAATAAAAATATTCATTTTAAAACACTCACACAAGTTCTATTTTCTATTTTGAAAATTTTTATAAAAAAAGAAAAAATGTTAGTGGAGTCGCTAGATAAAAAAATTAAAGATTAGATCTAAGGATTCATCAAATAAAACAAAAAACAGAAAGGGTAAAAAAATCAAAAGTTGTACCCACGGATAGAAAGATTTATCCCTGGCAACGACGTCAAAAATGTTGTCGTCGGATCGCGCACCTGGTTAATGGAGCATAAATCTATGCTACTGCTCAGTGCGTCCTTGGGGGCAAGTCTCGAGTCAAGGATGTCACCTGATCTTGACTCCTCCATTTAGGCCAACTCCTAACCGTAGCCAAGGGAGGTAGTCCCTGTAGAATGTTTCTAAGGTTAATTTAAAATGTTTTAGAATATTAATTATGGATTTTTTTAGGAGTTTTAGGGAGTTTGATTACAACAGTCCAAGTTCATTTGCAAAAATGTTTTAAAGAGATGATTTTCAACAGTAGAAAATACAAGACCACCTATATATAAAGCTACAACAACAGATTACTGGTATTAAGCAAAATATGAAATGATTGTTGTTGTGGACTAGTGCCAAATGGAGTCAATACATAAAACTTGTTGCTGAAAGGGAAAGTATTGCAAATGTCTCTTGGTTGATTTTAATTTATTAAAGGTTCGAAGTTTGTAAAGGGAAAAGGGGAAACTCTAGAGGTACTGTGAGATACAATGAGCAATGTCCGGAAATTGAATGAAGATGGCTCCTCATGAAGATGTGTGGGATAGAATAGAGTCTCTAGAGCGGTGTTCAATACTACACCAACAAGGGTGTAGCCTAATTGTGCCTTGAGATCGCCTCCCAGTTGTTCCTGCTTCTTCTGAGAAATTTCCTCACGCAAAACTCAATGAATTTAATGTCGTATTTTCACTATGTGAGGGGTTGTTTCTTTTATTAATATGAGTTATTAATTAAAATGCGAGAACTTAGAAAATGGTTACAACTCTTTCTGATTTCCCATAGGGCCAGGAAAATGCCCGCAAGGGGAAAGAACATACTTTGAGTTGTAGACCAAATTTTTATTCTGATTTATGTGTAAAAGATAAACAAATGAAAATGTTGGAAAATTGGTCAATACTGAGAGGGGGGATGAATCAGTATTGTTATCTTTTTAACAATTTAAACAACTTTTTAATATTAATTAAAACATGGAATCAACAAGATACACACATCACAGATTTTTATCGTGGAAGCACAATTGGGAAAACCACAAACTCTTTCTATACTGCAAAATTATATTTACAATAGTTTTTGCAAGCTACAACTTACTGGAGAATTCAATCCCCAAGTTTCTCAGCTACAACTGAAGGATGCTACAACACCCTGATTTCTGTCTGCTATAACAGACAAGGATGCTACTACACCCTATTTACCAGCTACTACTCGAAGGAGGCTACAACCCCCTGGTTTATCAGCGACTACTAAAATGATGCTTCGACACCATATTTACCAACTACTACTGGAAGGAGGCTACAACCCCCTTGCAGGCCTGTAGCCTGCCCTAGCACCACCCTACCTCCCTATTTTTATTTTATAACTTCAATGGGATATACATTAGTTTATATTTTCTCTGTCCTATATTTTTTATCATCAATCCAAGCTCCAGAGACTGCCCCTGTTCCTTTTATTCTTTCTCTGATATCTATACTACTTCGTATCTTTATCTAAGTACATAGCATACACTCTCATTTTCTTCAATTTGCTCCTAGCATCACCCGACCACCATTTTTTCTGTCTTCTTCAGATTTCCATAACTTATTTGCTTTAATTATGTTTCTTCATTTCATTGGTCTCTGACTGATCTTTCTTTTTCTTTGATCTGGGCTACTGAGACATCTTCCTTCCATTTCAAATGTTGGTTTATATATTATCTATCTCATTTTTAATCATTGCATCTCTTCAAAATGGCTCGTGTCTTTTCATACTCACGCCTCTTAAAAAAGAATCAATTTTATGTTTATTAAATAATAAACCCTGTTTTTTAATTAAAGATCAATTATGTTTTTAATTAGAAATCAATTCTATTTTTTAATTAAAAATCAATTCTATTTTATTTAATAAACTCTGCCTCATTTAGTTTATTCATGTAGCTTATCATCATGCATTTTCAGCATCACACCCTTTCCATAATTGTGTCCTTCAAATCTGGAAATTGCATTTTTATCAAACGCACCACTTCAAAAAAATATTTCTTGATTTAATTAGTTTGCTTTGATAACTAGCCGGTAATTAATTTCCTCTATTTCATAACATCTTAACCATTCCTTATTTTTATTAAATTGACTTAGTTGGGCAATTTAAATAAAAACGTGTTAACATATATTTTCAGGCTTATTGCTGCCATATTCACATACTGTGTAACAATGATTTTTCCTCAACTTGGCAACTCAATTTTTCACACGTGTGACTACCAAAGAGGAATCTGACACCATGGCTAGATGGCCAGTTCAGCATGGAACATACCCATGCCATCTGGAGGATTTATCAGCACAAGGACAATTTATGGCGAACATTTCCAAATGGCCCTTCAAACTTTATTTAGACATAAAGACAGACTTTTTCTCAATTTTCCAGGCTTGTATTTTGCGCGTGTAACCTCCAGAGAGAAATTTGAGCCCATGACTAGATGACCAAACCATCAAAGAAAAATCCCATGCCAATTGATGAATTTATCACCACAAGGATAGTTTATGGTGGACATTTCCAAATGGCCCCTTAACCTCCAGTTTTCAACACTTGGACAAATTTCATTTGTTCTTAATATGCAAAACACGATTTTTCTCACTTTGGCAGATTGATTTCTTGCACATGTAACCATCATAAGGCAAACTGAAAACATGACTGGATAACCACTTAAACAAGGAACAGAGTCATGTCACCTTTTGAATTTGTTGATACACACACATCATTTTTTGGGCATTTGAAAATGGCATTTCAAACCCTAGGTTAACATGAGGAGATTTTTATTTTTATGAAATTGGAAGTATGAGACATCCAATGAATAAAGGCCAACAAGGTGATTCCATCCAAACCAATTTGATCATTTGAAACCTCTTTCTCTCTCCTTGACGGACATTTTTCTGGCGCAGTGCAAATCAAGCTAGGAGGCACTTTTGGCAGATCAATATCTTCACCTATGGAGCTTTTTGGACAAACCAATTCTATGATTGGATGCACCAATCAATACTCTAAAGACCCATACCCTCAAAATACTTTAAGACATCAACCACAGGAAATGGCAAACATTTTACTGAGGTCAAACATTTTTACCAGCATTTTTATACTTGAACAATTTGTGCAACCTCCAAGGTGGATTTTTTATTTCACCAAAATCTTGAACCAATTGTACTACATGATGTAGTACATCTCACTGAGCACAACCCAAGTGATTTCACCTTCAAACTCATCTTCTTCTGACCTAGGTGGACATTTTACTAGACTGGTGAAAAACTGCTTAAAACCTTGTTTTGGCAGACCTATAACTTCCTCCTCAGACACTCTCAAGACAAACTGAGACCATGGTCAAGTAGACAGATCAACAAGCTACAGCTTGGTGCTTTCAGATAATTTTTATCATTCTCCTATGAGGTACAGCGGACATTTTCCCAAGGCCACTTGGACCAATTTACCAACACTTAGTCAATTTCTTGAATAAATTTTTCTCCAAACTGACAAATCTCTATATAACTAGGTCAAATTGTAATAATGACATCATGAAGGTACTAGAACACAATTAGGTGGATTTGCATCTTCATCAACCATGCTACATCATCATACATGCCATGTCATCACTTCCTTTGTTATTCCTTTGTCTTCCACTAAGTTTGCCCTGCCATCATGTCCTTGGTTATTCCTCTGTCATTATTGAACTCTTTTGACATCAATGACAACCACATTCAACAAAAAACATAAATGTTATGCTAATGGGAAGAGTCTCTTTTATGATCATCCAATCACGTACTCAGGAAAATCCCTTTGTGTGATGGCGAGAGCATATTTCGAGAAAGCAATGCCAATTTATTTCCTTTAATCTACCATGTGAAATGAAAATAAAATAAAAGCATACATGAATTATTTTTAAGTATACAACCCTACAGTTAAATGTGTTTTGTTGTTTGTGCTTTGTAAGAAAAAATAACACCACAAAATCGACACTGCAAATCCCCCTTGGGGGGATGGGGTGTGGGAGTTGTGTAGCCCACTTGCTCTCGTTTAAAAATTATTACAATGCTTGCTCAAAGAAGTGTCTCTTAGTCCATTTAATATTGGATCTAAGGGGTTACAATTTAACACAATGATGTACAAGTAAAAGGGGGTGCACAGAGAGTCTTTTTGGCACTTTCTGACAAAAACTTGTAAGAAATTCTTCTCTTTTCTCTTATACCTGCTAAAAACCAGCGAACTAAAAGTGCAAAGTTAGTGGGTTAAACATACATGAATACAGAAAAATTTACAAAAAATTGTACTTGCAAAAATTATGGAAACTTTGAGCAATTGCAAGTATGGAAAGACCAGATCTAGATCTACAAATTTAGCTTTAAAACTGAGACTTTTTCTTGATCTAATTAGGAAACAAGAAGCTTTAAATATTCTTTAGATCCACACTACTTGTTTCAAACAGAAAATTGAAAGAAGAGCTTTCGATTGAAAGAGGATGGCGGAAGAAAAACCAAAGCTTGATAGCTTTTGAAGTGGAGAAGAAGTTTGATGCCTGCAAAACAAATCAATATATCACTTGGAAAAGAGATAACCAACCACCATGCTTGGAGGAAGAGTCAAGACAAGATCTACACCCAAAACTTAGCATCGAATCATGTAAAACATCCAAACACCCATACACAAAAGAGATTAAATTTAGTAAATTAAATGGAAAGAAATCAAAAGGGCAGTAGTACAACCAAATACATTTGTTGTTTCTAGATTTCTAAACAATTCAATAAACATAAGCAATCACGAACTATGAATGCTTACCCTACTAGAATCCAAGATCCCTACCAAGCTAGATCAATCCACTATTGTATATGAAAACAAAACTGGGAAATCTACCAATTTACCTCAACCAATTGCATGTCCACTATTGTATATGAAAACAAAACTGGGAAATCTACAAATTTACCTCAACCAATTGCATGGATGAAGAACAACAGCCACCAATTTGACCTCTAAAGTCTTCAAATCTTATTGCTCAAAGAGAGATTACAAAGAGAGATTACACATTATAGGAGCAAAGGTTCAATGCATTCCATCATCTCAAATGAGGAAGCTAGACCTCGCTTTTATAGCACAAGAGAGAGGGAGGGTGAATTCATTAAGGTGGGGGCGCATTCCATGAGAAGGGGATCTCATATCTCTTGATTTGATTTTTGATTGATATAAATGAGAGGGTTGCCACATAGGAACGGCGCCTACCTTCCAACATTGTAAACTCCTCAAGATAACACAAGGCCACCACATGAAGGAAAGTCGCCCAAATGGAGGAGGGCGCACTCTCCAAAAGATTACAACTCATTACCACTCAATCCTTGATTGATTCCATACAATATTGCATGAGATATTCATTAAATGTCCCTGCCAACTCAACTGGGCCTTCACCGGACCAAATTCCACTGAAATAGGAATTTGATTTTCTCAAATATCTTTAGTTTTTAATTAAATAATTCCCCAAAATTAATTTTGAGAGAATAGTTATGTAAGTGAATAATATTCACTTAGAACTTAGGAAAAGTGGGTTTAGGGATTGTGTGGGTGCTCTGGGTTAG
Organism: Larix kaempferi; assembly: GCA_027924585.1. Lineage (NCBI taxonomy): Eukaryota > Viridiplantae > Streptophyta > Pinopsida > Pinales > Pinaceae > Larix > Larix kaempferi. The sequence goes on from BSBM01000024.1 coordinate 3,320,272, forward strand.
AAAGGGAGCATCCCCATGGCAAATCTCACCTCCTAACCACACTTTTTTTATTTTTTTAATTAAACTATTAAAAAATTTCGTTAAACGGGGAAAATTATTTTTGTTCGAATTAACTGAAAATCCTAGGGGACCTAGTGCATGTCTATATGACTCAATACTGATGGCTGACATGTGAAATATACATAGACACATAGGCTTTAATAACCTCTCTAGGTTTGACCACCATGGAAAATACTCCAGCTTTGGAGATGTTAGTGAAAAACTTAGGAATTATATGCCACTGAAGCACAACGCATAATTCCTAAAAAAAAAACACTCTGGAGTATCCCCATGATAGCTAAACCTAAGGTAGGCCAAGCCTTTTACAAAAGTATCATGCTTAGACCAACTTATTACAATTCCCCCATGGGGGTCTGGACATGCAAATTTTACAAAGGACCAAAAATTTGTCCTAATGAACTTCTGAACTCTAGCAATGAACAAGGTGAGTTGTTCAAGTCTTTTGAGGTTCACAAAGAGTCCACCTCAGTACAACTTAGGTGGTTAAAGGGAGGATAACATTCCATCCCACAACCACTCAAACTAAACCTAATTCACTACTGAACCTATTAATTACTTTGATTTATTATGTTATTTCTGTAATTGAATAACTTGCAAATGAAATTTCTAAGTTCCCTCTAATTTTTAAAGGTAAATAAGCTATAAATTTTGATTTTATTACAAATATTTTTAAGAATTAGATCTAATATCTTTGTAAGTTGGGCATTCCAAAAACATGGGTTTTCATCATTTACTTCACATTATAACTAAGTAGAATTCTACACCACTAATAAAAAGTATAGAGAGCAACATACATCAACCTAGGTCACTTGGTTCAAGCTCGTGTTTGAACTCAATGACAATGGAATAAAAAAATATCACCAATGTAAAAATATATAATAAAATTTGGCATTAAAAACTAAGCAAATTTTGTTACAATTGATAGAATGGAGTTTTTTACATACATATTGTGTGTTTATTTTGGATAACATTGTGTATGAGAATTTCTTCACAACATTTCAACTGAATGCTTCACTCATTTTGATCACTTTCTTATTGTTATTCTTTCCGTGAAAATGAATGATATAGTCAAGCTTCATTGGCAATGTCGAGCAAGAAGAGCTCAAACACAATTTGTTTCAACTGGCTGAAAACATAACATGTTATAACGTTATATATTGCTCAAAAACATGTAATACATATATTAAATTGCAACAAAGAAGCATATCTCAATTATTTTTTTTGTGAATTCCACATAAATTCACCATTAAATTTGCCAATACTCGAGAGTAGGCAAATTCCATGCTTTGTTTGAAAAAAGATCTCCAAATGCAGTGACTAAGATCCTAACAATTAGATCCGTTCTTTAATTGGGAAACCGAACCCCCATTTTGCAATATCATTGGCCGCTGTCTTCCCTGAATAAACTTACTAAACTTTACTCTAAAACTAACAGAACTAGAAGTAATGTATAGTATCCTCTGCAATTTACAGTGTGCATAAAGAGATGCAAATATGCATCTTCAATAATCTCCCGATACAGTTCTAGTAAAAACCCTTTTAGTTTATATTTGAAAACGACTTAAGAAACCAATTGCTGTCCAAGTGAGATGCACATTCTTCCTGTTTTTGTACTCTTCTGATTGATTTTCTTTATATACATTATGTCATTTCTCATTTCTCACTCGTGGGAATTTCCTTTTAACAGATTATTTGTAATATAGTTGATTGAGATGGGTTCCCACAAGATGTTCCTTTAGCTTTTCTTCCAATTTGCACAATAAAGACATGCTGAGCACAATAAAAACATGCTGAGCACGGTGCAGGTCGCCTACCCAAAGAGACTAAAAGATCCAATTCCCCATGAAACCAAGCAGCCATCTTCTTTATGGTCATTAAATCTATACAACATAGCAAAACAATGAATAAGGTTAAAATTAAGCAATCACCCATGAATCAGCATAGGCAAATTTCCGAAATAAATGGTAGCTGAAGATAGTTAAAAAAAAGGATTGCAATTACCAAAGTAGTCATGCAATTAGTAATAATTGCTTCAGTTCTTTCTTATTCACCTGTGTAGTATTGGCCATAAATTGTTAGGACTGTTAAACTTCTAATGATAAAATTAAAAAGCAATCCTGTTTCTATGATTGCAAGCTAAAGAGCAATCTTGTTTCTAGAAATGCAAGGAGAAATACAAACTTGAGCAGGCACTAGTAAGATGGAAGAGGCAACCTACTTTGCTCATAGCATTACGAGGCAGTGATTCCCATATGTGCAGTCTTTGAGGAATCTGCATGTAGAAACAGCACTTGAAAACTTATAGAAAGCATTTATTATCCATTGTGGTTCCAGAACAACTACCTATTAAATTCATTCAACATTTATCTTTGTTGTCCTCGTTAATGTGTCATCGTGGTAGACAAATAATACATGTGAACAAGAATTTTGGCTGGCATAAACTTCCATATGTAATATGCATAAGCAATGAGATAAAAAAATGGAATTCTTTTTTCATAAATTGATAGTAAATTGTAATTATACCAATAACAAATAGATGGAAAGAAAGAAAAGAACAATGAGAGACGAGATAAAGAAAGAGGAACAGAACAATGAGAAACAAGATAAGTAAAGACAAAAATAAGAGCAATTTAATTTAAAAACAGAGGATGAAAAATTTTATGGAAGGAAAAAGCAAACCTTGTATGGAGCAATTCTTTCCTTGGCCCATTTTTGAAGATCCTTAATAGTGAAAACTGGTTTTGACTCAGCTACTGCTTTCAGTGCCTCAGCTTTTAGCACGATTACTGCACATATGATTTCCCCGTAGTCTGTATCTGGTAAACCAAGGACACAGCACTCAGCTATGTCTGGATGCTGAAACAAAGGAAAGTTAATAAGTTCTCTTAACTCTGCAATGCAAAATTCCAAGTAATAAATGTCAAATACATACAGACTACATACTAAATAGGCAGAAATCATACTTTGTATCTCTTTCAATGCATAATATGTTTAATACTCATTTAATTTAGTAGCAAGTTTTCCCATATGTATAGCCAAATATAACTTACATGCAAAGCAATATTTCAATCTATTTACAAGGAAAATGTAAATAAGCTAAAGCCTAACTTAAATAATTGCCAGCATAAATTCCTTTTAACTTCGGATCTATTAAGCATTGAGATGATTCTAATTTCTAAATAATAACTGAAATGCAAATCTCTCGATGTTTAAAAGATCACGAGTTAAGATGGATCTATGCAGGTGTGCTTTATATCATAGTTGCACGGATACTGTTTGCGGGAGTTGAGCAACCTGTACCCAACGTTTCCTTGCTCCCGGGAACTTGGGAGTTGGTAAGAAACACTCCCTTTTTGTTGGGAGCTTCTTTGGGAGCTTGGGAGCTGTTATCACACAACTTGTAGTTGCCCCTAGAGGTATCCCATCCGGGACGGTAGAGGAGACAGGCAACTAAAGAGGTGACCCAAGAAATGCCACGGTTCCCAAGGCAAGGTGGGAGTCACGTCAACCGAGGCACTCTTCGCTTTAGGTCAGGGTGTAACTAGACCAAGGGGGAGACCCTATACCCAATCACAGTTGATTGGACCTACACAAAGGTTTCTAAAGGTAAGTAAATGATGAATTACGGAAACCAATGCAAGGTTAAGTGGACCTAGAAGTTGAGGTATGGTTGAAAGGTGGTGTGAGAGACTGTTGGTGTTTCAACCTACATATGGTTTAGGCCACATTGTTTGGTATGTTGTCAAGGTGTGGTACCATGTGTTTACACAAATGGGTCTTGTTTTCTTGGGAAGTGTGAAATGGTTCTAAGTAGGCCCACAAGGTGAAACTAGGTGTGAAGTTGGTACTATAGGTTAGATAATGACTAGATCTATAGATCTAAGTTGATTCTAAAAGTACCCATGTGCTAGATCTAGGTTTTGACACAAATCCCAAGGAGTGCGACTTGCTATGAGGATGACTAGTGCCTTGTTAGATGGACTAATGGGGTCAAAAAGTATGTTAAAGTGTAGATCGGGACACCTAGGAGCCAAGTCAAGTGGGCTAAATAAGATCTAATGGTTGGATTTTGCTAGATCTAGGTTTTCAAGAAATGACCCTAAGTGGACCATAATCCCTTGAAACAAGGAATGCTACCCCCAAGGCAGATCGTCACAAAAAGATAGTCTAGACCTAGGTTTCAAGGTATGGCCGTTCCAAATCTCCAAAAATCCCAAACACCCACTTCCTCAAAGTGGACAAACTCACCTTCCCCAGGTAGTGCGACTTGCTCAAGGAGGGCTAAAATGAGGGTTTGGTGGACCAAATCAAGTCCAATGGCCACCAAACTATAGATCCAAGTAGCTAGTACCCCGATCTATGTAGATCCCAAAAATCAAGTCAATCCAAGGGTTAGATCTTAGTAGATCTGAGTTTTGAGGTGCCAAGAAATTCAAAAGGGGGTTTTGACCCCATAAAACATGGAAAGATGTCCACAAGGTAGAATTTACCAAAGTAAGAATCTGGGGGTAGGTTATCAAGTGTCTAGATTGCAAATCAAGTGGGATCTTACCTACCCATGTGCTAGATCTAACCAAACAAGCCTCTTACTAGGAAGTGCGATTTGGGTTCAAGAGGGCTTTTTGCCTTGAAAAGTGTGTCAATTTTTAGCCAATCACCACCAAACTATGGATCCAACTAGGGGTGGATGCTATAGAGGTGGGTTTTCAATATCTCTTCAGAAGCAAGGCTAGATCTAAGTAGATCTAAGAAATACCAAAAAACAAGGGTTTTAATCAATTAGGGTTTTTATGATCTAGAAATTATGGAAGATTCAAGGAAGAAGAAGATCATACCTCTTGGAGCATACCTGGATGAAGAGATGAATGCTAGTTGAGACGAGGATTACTTTGCCAAAGATCAAATGGAGAATTGTTGAAGCCCTCTTGCCAAATCGATTTTCCCAAGCCACATGTGATTCCCTCTAACCTGTCAAACCAAGGAGCAAAGCATCAATCAGTTTAACATGTTGAAGGTAGATACAAGCAAGAGAGAGATAAACATAGAATAGTTGACACAAAGGCAAAACTACTCCCTGTCAAACCAAAACGACTTCTTCCAAGCTTGAAGGGCAAGCCTCCCCACCAATTCGCCCTTGTCCAAAATCATCCTCTTAACCTGTAAATAAGATATGGCAAATATGCAAAATAGCTACAATAGATCCTCCAGTGCAATGGACAAAAACATTTACAATCGAAACAACCAATATCCACTCCAATCCAAGCATGTACTCCAAAAGATAGAAATTTTATTCCAAGAGCCAAGACCCAAAAATCTCTAGATGAATTTTACAATGAGAGGCTCCCTCCTTAAATAGGATGGGGAGAGAGTACAACCCTAACCACTTTTTACATGAGTGGCTAAGATTAAAAGATCATAAGATCTAATCAACGACTAACAATAAATCATAACAATATATCACATGGATCACCCAACATAATGATAGCGCCCCCACTAAATGGTACAAAAAGGGGGTGACGTCATCCACTAGAGAAGAATAGGTGCCAAAATCCACCTCATGATTGTTGGACACACGGAGCACACTGAGAGGGGGGGGGTGAACAGTGTGTGTAGCTTTTATTACTTTTTCAACTTTAACAATCATCAGCAGCTTATTCAATACATCATTCATTAATGCATTATCACATTATCATTATATCATCAGCATTATTAACAGTTACAGCTCATCATATCATCATCACATAGGAAGCATAGAAAAACACAGTACACAAGATTTTTACGTGGAAACCCAAGTCCTGGGGGAAAAACCACGGAAGCCTTTATAATAATAATTTACCAGCAACTACTGGAAGGAGGCAACAACCCCCTTTGTTACAAAGACTTCAATTCTCCAGCTACAACTGGAAGGAGGCTACAACCCCCTGGTTTACAGGCTACAACCTGAAGGAAGCCTTAGCTCCCTCAATTTCCTTGCCCCGTCCTGCCACCCTGATATGAAGATAGAAACTGAACTACTGAACCACAAACTGCACTGATCCTGCGGACCTGCTATCCAACACCTGCACCACACTGCACAACCACTGTCACTGCTCATCAACTGACCACTGTCATCAATTGTTCACTGCTCATTCACTGCTCATCAACTATTCACTGACCACTGCACCTCAACTGTGCAACACTTCTCATCAACCTGTGCAATCAACCTTTCCAATCTGGCTGTACCAATTAAGTTGTACACATCATCCCACTCTGTCAATCCCACTCTGTCAATCTGAGTTTAACCAACTATACACGAGACTCAGTCCACCTGAGTCAAACCAACTGCTCATACAATTCAGCCAATCTGAGTTAAGGAATCTGCTCATGTATCCTGAATCAATGTACTCACTGCTCAATACCACCGTTCATCATTTCATCAATGTCATCATTGTATCATTGTTTCTATATATCACTACATACACCACTGAGCATACATAATCCTGTGTATCATCACACTTTACTGAGCATACAGCAGTGTAAACATCACTAGCACATCAACATACACTGAGCATGTCACTGTGTAAACATCACTGATCATATCATATATAAGCTGAGCATATCTAGAACATGACTGTGTAAAATTCTTTAGCACATCAACATACACTGAGAATAAACAACATTAAGCATGTGTATCACTGATCATTTCTCTGTTTGCTGCTAGATTTGTATATCACTCAGCATATCACTATCATATCACTGAACATTTAATCACTTAAGCATCTGAACATCTTACTGAGTAAATTGGGCATACACATCATCACTTATGCACATAATTGTTCACACAATGTTCTTACCTTGAACTGTGTGTATACTGTAGAAGAGTTGGTTGTATCATCACCCAAATACATGTATCTTACCAAAACATGCCTGATTGCATACTTCTCCAGCATATAGCTGTATGAACTTCTCTAGAGCATACATATATTTCTAGGGCATACATAACTTGTAGGTTTTATCGCCCATCCCAGCATTGTCATCACCAGTCTAGGTAAACACAGTTTGGTTCACAAGAGAAAAGGAGCACAGAACATCCACTCAAACAGTCTTCTCTTTGGCTGGGACTCCGTCAAACTTCTACAGCAGCTCCATCGAATTCATTTCACCGAAATTCAGAGGTATGTATCTCCTTACTTCCCACAGTGATCTGTACATTCGCTGCCACAGAGAGAACTGGATATCAAAATGACAGTCCACTCCCCAAATCAGAGTTTCAGAACTGGAACTACTTCACTTTAGTTATGTGTTATTTAACATCAAGTCTTCCTCCTTGTCATAGATATTTGCAAGCATCTGTAAGCTCTTAAAACGCAGTGGATTATGTATCTTGAGGAAGTGTTAAGCCAAACAGTCATCAAAAGGTAGTTTCCATGCCTCTACCAATGGTTTATAATAGTAACCAGCCACCACCTTAAGGGCACGTGAAGTGTACAACAACTTTAACCATGAGGTGTGAATTCTGCAGCAGACCCTAAACTCCTCAAAAATAAAAAGGAAAGAATAAATGAAACTTGTCCTCTTCTTCTGCGTTTTGCTCAGAGTCCCGAAATCACCTCAGTCCATTGTTTAACTTCTGCTGTTGCAAATGCAAAAAGGAAAAATCTCTGCTGCTGCTACCACTGTTAAATTCGGATGCCCTTGACTGTATCAGACTGCTGCCACTGTAAAATTCTGATGCCTGTCAGAAATATCAGACTGCTGCCACCCGAAATTCAGAGCATAAAAAATCAGACCTTCCTGTGGCTGTCTCAGTCTACTGTGAATCTGAATGTCAGAGCTTAAAAATCAGACCTTCCTCTGTAACAACTGCCATCCGAATTTCCTCAGTAGCTCCCTCAGATAAGACCGAATTTCAGAGCTAGTTCCTCCATACAAATTCCACATACCCAAAAATAAAAAAAAATTGTTCACTGTAGCTGCTACAGTACCCGCGAAAATTTCAGAGCTCCACGAAAAATCTCCACACCCAAAATGACTAGTTTTGATGGGTTATTTATAGTAGTTTATCTTGAAAAAAATATGGAGCCGACCTTTAATTATGTAATTTTTAATTTTTAATTTTAATTTAATTTTAATTAAAATTATGGGGCCGACCTTGCAAATTAATTTTTTAATTTGAATTTTTGTTTAATTTATGGGACCGTCCTCCAATTAAATTTGATTAAATACCATCAATTTTATTCCAGCATTTTCATTAATAAAAAATGTATAATTAAATTTGGTTTTCATTAAGCTCATGGTTATGTTGAGAGGGATGCCCCCAATATGTTCGCAAGGGTTTGCAATCTTCTGAATGGTGGGGTACACCAACTTCAAACATTCATATCTCTTCAACCGTAAGGAGTTAGAAGATGCTCCACATATCAATGGAAATGGCTTGATGAGGACTATCTCCCTATGATGGGTTTATTTGCAAATTCTTGGTATAATACACTTAAATTATTCAATATGTCTAGGACGTCAAAGACCCCACACATGAGGGTGCCAAAGACCATACGACTAAATACAAGAGTTTCAAAGTCTTCTTCAACATATCAAGGCACGTCCGTGGGATCTACCTCCATCTACATCCCAATATCCATACAACCACAAATAGGACCATACATCACCATGGTTCAAGACCCAAGGCACCACATGCAAGGGTTTCAAGGACTCTTTCAAGGATATCATATAATATTTAAAGATACTTTCCATGGACTTCAAGCCCATCACATAGGACTCCATCACCAAGTGATGAGGGCATCATGACCAAGGATTCTATCATATCAAAGGCTCCAACAATCATGGGATTACAAACCACCATATGTATGGATTCCAAGACCCAAATCATTTCCAAATGCACCATCAATGATCATATAGTGTCCAAGGGTCATCATGCCGCCATTTATGTGGGTGCCATACCTTCTCATGCATAATGACCATCTCCAAGGGTTCCATGACCCCAACAAGGGATACACGGGAATCAAGATCTTCGTCAAGGGTTCCAAGTCTTCATCAAGTCATTAATGACCACATCATCACCTTTAAGGGGACAAGGACCATTAAGCCATCAAATGTGGGTCCAAGGACTTCTTCATCAAGCAAGGGGATTCATAGGCTTCTTCAACCACCTCAACCACACCAGGAGACCTCCAAGGGTCAAGATCCATCATGACATCACCTGTGGGGTTGCTAGACTTTCTCTTGGGGTACCATGACCTCAATAAACACAAATGACCACTGAAAGGGTCATTTGGACTCTTGCAACTTGTTCAACACTTTTGTAGCGTACTGGGGCATAAGTTGTGGTACTGGGGAAACAAAGAAACAATTGGGGAAACGCAAAACCTCTTTGGGGTACTTAAACACTCTACAGGGTGTTCAGGGCTTTTGTCATTGTCCCAAGGGCTCCAAGGGCTTCAAACTTGGGCTTGGACAAGATCAAAAGGTCTCCTTAGACACTGACAATTACTTAACCCTCAGGGGCTCCTCAAGGGGCACCAAGACATGTTGGCATCAATGACTATACACTGTTGGCATCAATGACAACTTAATCAACAATGATGACTAGGACGTGACAATATAAGCACATGGTGGGGCTAGGAGGCATCAATCCTTACTAGCTCATCCCCAAGGCACAATAAAATAATAAAATATGTCCAAGATAATATAAATGATCAAAACTGTCCTCAGAATCCATGACAGTCAAGCAGTAAATGACCTCCTGTGATCAATGTGGGCCTACCCACATGGTGAAAACTGACTGGAAGGTAGTGATGCCACCCTGGAAGACCTCTGTGAAGACCAAATGCCAAAACCTTGCCTCAATTGCCCAAATCGATTTCCTCAGTGACCACTTTATCCCATTTTTTAACTGCCTCGGTAACTGTGAAAGTGCCAAAACTGCCTCCTAGGGCACTAACGCTGTCCATCTGAGCCCACCAGGCTCTCCAGAAGGGGGGGTAAATGGTAAAAACAAGTGGCTGGACCACCCCCTTCATCATCAGCGCCCTAGGTGAACTGGCCAATCATGGCCCCTGCTGCTCAGGCTGGGAAATCAACCCCAAATCTGGTCAACAAGTGTAAAACTGCATCAATCACTATCAGAAGTGCCTGGAACTGAAAGATAAGTGTCTCAATGGATCCAGAAGACCCAAATCCACTAGAAATGTGTACTCATACACCATGGGTTGCCCTAATGGGCCAGCTGTAGGGTCCACCATATATGGACAATGTATAATCTGCTGATCTGAAGTAGTAATAAAACCTGTTGAACTGGATCAATCATCATCTGCATCATATGTCCATCATATGATATCATCATAAAGCATGTGGGACCATCAATCATCATCAATAGGCATCTATGCATGGCCCACATCATCACAGATCCCCATAATATATATAACTAAGGATAAATCACATCAGTAAACTAAGACATGCTTCTCTAATCATTTTCACAGCCTAGCTCAAAGTATAAGATCCATTCAATGGCATTAATCAAGTTAGCATATTCCTTCATTATATAAAATTACTTGCACAATAGTTCAAATGACAAACTCACCCATTGGACATGGTCAAACTGCTAGTGAAGGATGAAGGCTAGGAACAAGGTTGGGCCAAGGGGTTGACTTGTCTAACTTAACTCAAAAATACTTTGGACTGGGAGAAGGGGGAAGCTACAAACTCTGTGTTGGACAAAAGAACACGGGGGATGGCTGTGCCTCACAAATGGATAAGTTGTTTAGAGAGTGCTTATTCAACTTAGGCATCATGTCTACATCAAGTTGATCCAGGTTCATTAGGATCATTCAATTTTATTCCATGGCCTTTTTGGCCTACATAACCCTTCGGATCTCAGGTGTGCTGATAAGCACAACTAGTTGCAGCTTTCATCCAGGGCATGTTTTTCCAATACATACAAGGTCAGCAATTGTTTAAATAAAGCTTTTAAGAACCATTGCTTTTTGGACCTTTCTTATACTCTTCGAGGAGTATTTTTAGCTGTTCATCGCTCTTGCCCCTTTTTTTTGTTTTGTTTCCATGGGCGAATTTATAAGTTTCCATAAGTAGAACATGAGCTTTCAGTTTTAGCCAACAACATCTCAAGTGACTAGGGGGAGTTCGAGCCAATGCCAAACATCGGGACAACCGACCAGAATGATTTAGGCCTACAATCCAACTCACCAAGGGTAAGTTTTGTCACCAACTCAGAGCCGAGACACTGAATATACAGGGATGCGGTCCAAACACAGAGGTAGAAAAATGGGGAAGTCCTCGGTATCAGAAAGTCAAATGAGACAGGTCAAGGTCTAAAGTCAAATAGGAAGGTCATGTATGGATGGAGTCAAGTGAATATGGAGCCTACACTAGCAGACAACTGGTGTCGGGAAAGACCATATCTATGTAAGGTGAAAAACCAGTGGATTTTGTTAAATGACCTAAATGTGCAAGCAATTGTCCATTTTATGATTTTACAGTTCATTTTAAATAGTTTGCCACATCAGGAATAATATACCAAGCACATACTATGATCATGACTAAATCAACAAGATAATAATCCACAGTCAGTGATAACATATCCATAGATCATACAACATCATCATAATAATAATCATCAAGTATCATCTGGAACACTGCTGCAATACATCTCTAAGCACTGAACTGAAACTGTATGGGATAAAGGGTCACATCAGTCATCAAATCTGAACTCTCAAGGCTCAGCCTTGACACAAGGTCTAAATAATATACTGCTCTGATCATGAGTGATCCAAAATATATAGCCATGCTTTGGAATAATGGAAGCTCTGGAATATGCAGATATCTGCTGAACAATAATAGTAGCCCTGCTACTATGGTGTGATAACAGGAGCATTTGGGGAATTTGCTTTGGCCACTCCATTTTTTTTGCAGCTTGTAAAACCTCCCAATCTGTTTAGGAGCTTCCAGAAGCTCCTTGACAAGCAAGGAGTTTCCGCAAGATCCCAGCCATGTGGCACCCAAAACCATAAGAAATATGCCAAAAGTCAATTGAATGATCATTGATTCTCCTGCCAAAAAATCACCAACAATAAAAAAAAAAACAATTGAATCTATTAATCATGCCATTTTTAAAATTTTCAAGGTTATAAATTTTAAGAGGGCTCATGACTCTTAGCTCTTTAGATCTGTTCATACTCAAAATATAAGCTTCCAGTGTACTTCAATGAAGCTTGGGAGTTGGTAAGAAATCCTCCCTTTTTGTTTGGAGCTTCTTTGGGAGCTTGGGAGCTTGGGAGCTTTTGGGCAATTTGCTTTCGCCACTCCAATTTTTTTGCAGCTTGTAAAACCTCCCAATCTGTTTAGGAGCTTCCAGAAGCTCCTTGACGAGCAAGGAGTTTCAGATCCCAGCCATGTGGCGCCCAAAATCATAAGAAATATGCCAAAACTCAATTGAATGATCATTGATTCTCGTGCCAAAAAATCACCAACAATAAAAAAAAACAATTGAATCTATTAATCATGCCATTTTGAAAATTTTCAAGGTTATAAATTTTAAGAGGGCTCATGACTCTTAGCTGTTTAGATCTGTTCATACTCAAAATATAAGCTTCCAGTGTACTTCAATGAAGCTTGGGAGTTGGTAAGAAACACTCCCTTTTTGTTGGGAGCTTCTTTGGGAGCTTGGGAGCTTTTGGGGAATTTGGTTTGGCCACTCCAATTTTTTTGCAGCTTGTAAAACCTCCCAATCTGTTTAGGAGCTTCCAGAAGCTCCTTGATGAGCAAGGAGCTTCAGATCCCAGCCATGTGGCACCCAAAATCATAAGAAATATGCCAAAAGTCAATTGAATGATCATTGATTCTCGTGCCAAAAAATCACCAACAATAAAAAAAAACAATTGAATCTATTAATCATGCCATTTTTAAAATTTTCAAGGTTATAAATTTTAAGAGGGCTCATGACTCTTAGCTCTTTAGATCTGTTCATACTCAAAATATAAGCTTCCAGTGTACTTCAATGAATAAACATGGATCTTTCTACACCAGTACTAAGATATTTAACAACTCTAATTCATGTCTCATATTTATAGCTATCTTACATTATTCATATTGATTGATATAGCAATTTAGGATCATAAACAACATCAAATGCAAAATACCAAAGACTTTGAAAGTTTGATGTTAGTTGAAACTTGAAAAGATCAAGTTCATTCACATGAGAAGTAGTGGTTACCATCTAACATGGATCTTTCTACACCAGTACTAAGATATTTAACAACTCTAATTCATGTCTCATATTTATAGCTATCTTACATTATTCATATTGATTGATATAGTAATTTAGGATCATAAACAACATCAAATGCAAAATACCAAAGACTTTGAAAGTTTGATGTTAGTTGAAACTTGAAAAGATCAAGTTCATTCACATGAGAAGTAGTGGTTACCATCTAAAAAAATGCAAAGGCACCCAAAGACTAAGCAATAACAAAGATGGGGTTGAAGCAAGGAATTAGAAAAAATATTGAATCTCATGGTTTATGAAACTATTGGTGCTTCGTACATCTCTGTAGATATGCAAATTGCTCTTACAAACTCATAACATGGGATGAAGTTGTAGGTCAAATTTACAAAACATACCATGACGCTAGAGTCATGTATTGTTGGCGAAGGGTTGACTTTAGGTAACATCAACCCAATTTATGTTTAACATGGACCCAGGGGTGTGGCAAATAAAACGATTGAATTTCATGACACTACTAAAGGCTTAAGAGGATAAAATAGTTTAAGTTATGAAATCAGTCAATTATGTTCTACTTCAATTTTTTTTATTGTTTGGGTTAAAGTACACACACACATTATTGCCGCCCAAACCTGTCATTAGGTAAAAACTTGCATGACGCTTCTAGCCATATCAGATATTCATGTCCACATACCCACATTCTTGAAACTTATGCAACATAGCTTTATATCTATATATATATTAGTGTTACAAAACTCGGTTGAGTTCTCGCAAGTCGCCGAGAACTCGCGAGTTTTTCCAAGCTCTGAGTTTTACTCAAAAAATCGGGCCCCAGTTTTGTCGATTTATTGCCGAGTTTTTGGCCGAGTTTTTCCGAGTCGACTGAAAAACTTGGATGCACCGAAAAAAGAGGAAAACGTTGGGGCTTAAGATCGCGGATTGGCCATTTTGGCCTCATTTGGACATTGCAGCGACGGAGAGAGGAGCTAAGGAGCAGGGGATCATTTCACCTAAGCCCAAGGAGGATTTTAGCCATCATTTCATTCGCCATCAAGGATCTAATTTGAAGATTGGAGCTTGCAATTTGGAGATTCCATTGTTATCGAAAGTTTATTTACTTTATTTCATTGTAGATGACTCGTGAATCATGATGAGGATCATGAGATACATTTGTTATATTTTTTATGACTCAGGCTTCAGGACATGATCTAGTTTTGATGTGTAATGTATCTCTAGACATCTTATATATCTTATATATCAGTTTTCTTTCCATATTCATGTGGCAATGTGTTTATTTGATGTTATTGTTGCTTTAGATGTTTAAAATTTAAAAAAAAAAAATTGCATTTTTTAATTTTGCCAAGTTTTGTAAATGTGTTGCCGAGAAATCCCGAGACGATGTTTCCTAGACCTTGCCGAGTTTTTCACCGCGTCAAGTTTTTCACCGCATCAAGTTTTGTAACATATATATATATATATATATAAGTTACCAAGATCCGGATCCGGATTTGGATACGGATCCATTAAGTTTTTGAAAAGCCAAGATCCAAAGACGACAGAGAAATGACAGGTACAAATAATATAAAAATATTTTTATAAAATTTTAAAAATAAAATTTCAATCAAATTTAAAAATATATATATTTTTAATTATATAATATAAATATATAATACTATATAATTATTTATATAGCTTGTTATTACTTATATATAAGTTAATTTAATTGATATTGATTAGAAAATGTTAAAGTAACTTTATATTAACAACCCAACTCGCATAAAAAAACTACCACCTTATTTTTACTTCATAAAGTGGGTTCTAGGCCGACGTGGGTTCGCAGTTAATATATGTTCGATTTAATTACTTCATTAAGTGGGTTCTAGTCCAGCGCAGTTTCGAGGCTAATCGAGGGTTCAAGGCCGGTGTGGGTTCGCAGTGGAATATCCGAGTTAATTACTTCATAAAGTGGGTTCTAGGCCAGTGTGGGTTCTGTAAATTTTAATTAATCTAGAGATCACAACTCCCTCTAGATAGCCCTGAGATCTCAAGCGGTTTGAGTCTTGTATATCAATAAATACTCATAAAGACATAAACTCAACAACTAGATCTCTTTACAACTTTGACACACATGCAATCACACAAATAACACTGCATATACCCTGGAAACCCCAAACGGGGAAAACCAACAATCCTATGGGGCTATCTTCTCTCTCGAGCCCAAAGCATATATATAAATAAGAAAATACAATACAATTACCTTAGATGTAACTCAATCCTTGAACGGGTCAAACTCTAGATCTGCATGCATCAGACGATGCATGCACAGGGAGAATGTGCCCTAACTGTCAAACAAGATCTGAGAATCTCTGCAGGTGCCCCTGATTGTACTGCCCCTCTCGATCCTCTGCTCTGCAACAAAAGACAACCAACTGCTCAACTGGAAGAATGCGCCCTCCTCTGCATGGAGAAATGCACCCTCCGCTCTGGATGTCTAATGCTTGTACTGTGCCATAACTCAACAAATCTGAGCTTTGATCATCACTAACCTTCCTCGAATGCTGAGGCAAGGCTATCCTAAACGTCTAAGACTCTGAATCGGTCGATCGGGCTCTAAATGAGCTCCTCTCTCCTCAGGTAATGCGCCCTCTTCCTCTGTGGAACACGTCCTCCTCAAACTCAGCAGAAACCACCTCAGTGAACTATCTCAATCCACAGAACTGAGAGCCAAGTGCCTGTTATCACATATATAGTAGCCGAGCTACCATACATTATTTTTCTGATTCCAGTACACTATTCAGCCAGTTCCCTTGCATTGAGATGCTAAGATGAGCATCTATTTATGGATCATGATTATTATGGAGAGCAATATATTCCCTATGCCATGACTGAGGCTCAGGATACTCAGAGAGATGACCGATGTAGCTATCTACCCATTTTTACAGAGCAGTCAGTATTGCCCAGAGTTACAACAACAGTTTCAGAGGACAAATGTTGGTTCAGATGATGAGCATTCAGGTATATGGCTCAGCAGGTATATTATGGTGTCATGGTTATATTGCTTTTATTTTCATTCTTATAGCATGTCTTAGCATTTAGTATCATGATCTGGCGATCATATAGATATGTGGACCTGGTTGTACTTTTATATATATATCATATTTGTCCCTACTCAGACTTAGAAGTTCTTGACCTATACTCATTGGTTTTACCCACCCTAGGGAGAATAGAGGTGATTATTCCCACCATACTTTGGCTTTCTAGTGTTGGTCTCATTATTCACTATCTTCATCCATCCATTACCTACCTTGTTTGTTATTTACCTTGACTTACTACTTGACTAGTGGCATGGAGGACCTACCCCCGCTATAGCCTCTGTATTGGATGAGCTTCCTTGTTTATTGTGTCTCGGCTCTGAGTTGGTGACAAAACTTACCTTTGGTGAGTTGGATTGTAGGCCTAAATATTCCTGTCGGTTGTCCCGATGTTTGGCACCGGTTCGAACTCCCCTTAGTCACTAAAGATGTTGTTGGCTAAACCTGAAATAGATAGTACTGCCATGAATACAAATTGTGAAAATGATATGCTATATCTATTGCAAAGAGCCAAATGAAACTGGCAAAGAAATATCAAATGTTATATCTATTATTAAATGTAATACCCAGGTAAACAAGTTGTCTAAAACACACCTGGAAGTGCTCAGGTAAACAAGTGCCTTAAAAACACACCTGCAGCAAGAAGCCTTATGCAATGTGTTTGTAAACACACATAGATCAAAGGCTATGGAAACTAAAGGCCCCCCCCCAAAAAAAAGCAATGGAACTTAAATTCTATATCAAAAAGATTGCCGGCCTCATTTGTATTATGGATTGTGAGCATCTGTCAAGGTGAATAAACACTCTTTGAACAACTTACCCATTTGTGAGACACCGCCATTCCCTGTGTTATTGCTCCTTCAGTATATGCTATGGTGTGTATTCCCTTTCCATTTCCAAAGTGTCACAATGTTAAGTCAGTAAGTCATTCCCTCTACCCTAGCCTTTGCAGTACAAAGCCTTCACCCTTCACTAGCAAAATATTCACAACTATGAAGTGAGTATAATAATTAATGACTTTATATATTTGGATTTAGATCGCCAGTAATGATTACTTTTTGTTATAATTGCTATTTGAATGGATTGTAAAGCATGCTTTAACCTTTGACACATTGCAGCATTATGATGATAGCCTGAGTTATATTTTGGGTCATTGTTGTTGGTAGTACGACTGCCGTTACACCAAAACCCGCAGGTGATTGGTAAACTCACCACCGCCAGATTTAAGGATCCACGAGAGGCAATCAGTCCCTTGTCACAATACACCAGGGAGCGCTGACTACTTGCAAATTCGTGCAACAATCTCCCCCTCAACGCGAGCCGAGTGTGTATCGAACTCGTGACCTCTAGCTCTGATACCAATTATTGGTAGTACAGCTGTCGTTACACCAAAACCCGCAGGTGATTGGTAAACTCACCACCGCCAGATTTAAGGATCCACGAGAGGCGATTAGTCCCTTGTCACGATACACCGGGGAGCACTAACTACTTGCAAATTTGTGCAACAATTGTTGACTTGGTCAAACACAGTTTGACCAAGAGTTATCCACAGGACATGAGGTGGCAGACCTCAGATGATGCAGAGATATTATATATGGTTTGGTACAGGTCACCATGGTGGTTCTATGCAGTGGTTTCAGGCTTATGATGATGATTTTTGCTTTTCAGCACTTTTACAGATTATTATTAGTTGGTCTCTGGGATATGATGAGTATTTATTTTCGACCATGCAGAGGTCTATATGGTGCATGAGTACACATCTTAGATGGATTTGGACCTTCCGAGTCCAATGAGACAGTTTGTTTTCAGTTCCGAGCAGTTACAGTGATTATTAGCCTCAGTTGGCTATCCTAGTGCAGTTTTGGTCTATCAGAGGCCCTGTCAGAGCAGTGATGAGATTTGATGGGTTCACCTAGGGCACTATGCATGGACGGGGTGGTCCAGCCACTTGTTATTACCATATTACTCCCCTCCCAGGCACACTGGTGAACTTACCTTGACAGCACAGGCACTCCAGGAGGTAGTTTGGGCAGTTTCACACTTCCCAAGGCAGTCCAAAAATGGTAAAAATGGCTACAAAGGAATTCGATTTGGGCTACTGAGGCAAGGGTATGGCATGGGATGATGTTTGATGATGAGTGGGATGTCTTCCACACCTTCTCCAGCAGTTTCAACTTTCAGTGGGACCCACACCCATCACTCCGACATTTTATATGATTTTTTGGAGCCTCCTAAGGCTCACGACTTTCCCAGAGGCACGATTTGGTGTCTAGATGGATTATTTTATATTATTGTGCTATGGGGATTGACCAAGGGTGTTAGAAATTACCCGTTGGACCCACCATGAGCTAGATCTTATGTTTTATCATTCACTTTTGGTGGGATTCCCTATTATGGGTGATTTGTCCATTATTATATTATTTTATTAGTAATCCATGTATTATATTGTTGAGCTCATCTCAACCATTGATTAGATCATTTGATCTTTTAATCTTAGCCACTCATTCAAAAAGTGGTTAGGATTTTGATGCCTCTCCTTCCTATTTAAAGGAGAGAGCTTCTCATTGTAAAGGGTCTTTGGCTCTTGGAATCTTGATACGGAAAAACTTTTCTGTGGAAATTCTTGTGGTCTCCTTTGAATCTGGTGTTCTTAGATGGTGATTGAAAAGTCTATTGCATCCTAGCATTTGGGCATTTGTGGAAAGATCTATTTTTCGTGGAACTTTGTCTTGTCTACAGGAGGGCGAATTCATCTTGGGCATTTTTGCAAGGCTTCCTCAACTTGCTTGGCTTGGCATTCGCTTGTATCAGGGGGTTATCATTAGTATCATTGTGATCTATGCTATTCTCTTGTTATTTCTTCTGTTGCATTAGTCTTTATCTCTTGATGCAGTAAATCTGATATTGTTGACGTTTATTGTGCAGGAGAGAGGGCACATTGGCTTCCTTGGGCAAATCGATTTCATAGAAAACTACTTCAAATCGCTCCAAATTGATCGGGTTTTCATAGATCATCATCATCAAGGCATCTAAAAGGTTATCCAGGTAAGATCCACAGGTTTGTTCTTCTTGCCTTGGTTCCAATCCATTGGCATAGCTACTTCACTATTAAAACCCTCATATTTCAAACCCTCATTTTACATTTTTTCAGATCTACTTAGATCTACTTGGCTTTTGGGTATAATATTTAAAACCCACCTCTATAGCATCCATGGCAATTCAGATGTATAATTTGGTGAGGATTGGCTTTCATCTGACCCATTTCCCAAGGGAAATTAGCCTCTCCAAGTGAGGTCGCACTTCTTGGATGAGTGAGTTTGCTAAGATCTAGCACCTGGATAGGAGAGATCCCACTTGATCCTTAATCTCCACAACCGATAATCTACCCCTAGTGCTTCACCTTGTTGATTTCTACCTTGTGGGCCCCATTCCTCATTTTGAGAGTTGAGCCCCACTTGGGTCACGTGGTGATGCATTTCTATCTCAGATCTACTGAGATCTAGCCATCGGATGATCCTAATTTTCAAAAATGACCTAGCTTTACACCTCAACACCCTTGATCTATAGTTTGGTGGACATTCGACTCCATTTGGCCCATTTCCCAAGGCACTGATCCTTCTCCAAGCCCTCATGACTTTTCTGGGTTGTTGCGTTAGCTTGTGGTTTGATCTTTGTCTTACTGCTTGAACACCTAGACATTGTCATATCCACTCATCAAGCCTATCTTTGGTACTGGTTAGCCCCAATTTGGTCCTTAACTACTCTGCATTGGACACGGTTCCCAAGGCAATGGATTTTCTCATCTTTGACTAGTACCCTAATTCTAGATCTGGTTTTAAATCTCATAAGTTACTTACATAACCAAGATGGATTAAATTTACATCGCTTAAACCTCTTGATCCAATCCATTACTCATCTTGTGACTTCATCCATAGATCTAGGGTTTACCATACACCTTATGTACTTCATCCATACTTGATTTGATCTGGTGTCTTGGTCTAATCTCTCCTATCGGGAGTAGATCTAGGTCTCCCCCTTTGTTGTCTTGGGCTAGATAACATAAAGTGAAGATTGCCTCGATTGGCGTGACAACCATCCATTGGGAGTCTAGGCTATCTTGGTTGCACCTCCTTGGTTACCCATCCCCTCTACCATCCACCTTGGATCCATCTCTAGGGGCAGCTACAAGTTTGGTGATAACATTTTGGCGTCGTTGCCGGGGAGGTAGAGGCTTACCTTAGGTGTCTGCGATTATCCATGCATAACTCATATCTTATCGCATCCGGATTAATCTAGATGGGTATCATTTCAATTCTTAATTAAACCATATCCATCTGTTTGTCACTCACTCTCTCCTTGCACTTTAAACGACATACATCTTGGTAGAAGAGTTTAAAAGTCTACCTGGCGACTCCAAATCGTGACTTTGTTGAGGAGCGAGCTCATTTCCATCCTTACAACACTAGAAGTGTAAACCCTAAGTTCTAGAGTCATGCCTTACATTAAAGAAAGCGACTCAAAAAATGATATGATCATGAAAAGGATGATTGAGATGGGCAAGCTGATACAGAACCTGTATGGCTTGGTTTTAAATCAACAAAAAGAGAATATAAGACGTGATGAACATCTTCATAAACTTTCTAAGAATGTGTACACCAATGATTACCCTCAGACTAAATATGTAAGAAAACCTTTAGATAATCAAGTGGTGACAAGGTCTCAAACAAAGAATAACCCAAAGAATCTAGACAATGTCAAGCCGGTTATAAAAGGAAACTCTCCTGACCATAGAAACATTATATGCAAAGCTCCTTCACAATCGCCAAATGTTCCTCCTAAGGGTATCCTAAAGGGAAATGACCAACCTCGAAGAATAATTTCTCAAGAAAATAGGAAGACAACGAGTCCAAGTCCTGCTAAACCTCAAAGTAAAGAACTTGTGCAAAGAAAACAAATAGGCCTTCCTAGCAAAGAAGTTTCTCCTATGATGCAAGATAGTTTGAATACAAACCTACTAGGAAAACTTTCTGGATCTTCAATCATGGTGTCTCTAAAAGAGTTGATAGTCATCCCTACTATGAGGACTCAAGTAATGCATTTACTAGGTTTGAAAACAAATGCCAAAGACCAAGGAGAGCCTAATAACTTAAAGGTTGATCTAAGCAATTTCTTTTCTAAACCAAATATTCTTGTGCCTCTTGATGAACTCCTAAAGATCCCTTCCTTATTTAACCAAGCTACCCAATTTTTAGGAATCAAACCTAAGGCCAAAGTTCCCAAGAAATTAAAAATAGAGGAAGACCCTCCTGTCATGATTCAGAGTGTAATTGATAGTGGTAGGGGTCATCCACCTTTTTACATAGCCTTAGAGATAAACCAATTGATCCTACACAATTGCATGTTAGACTTGGGAGCGGAGGTAAATATTATGCCACTTAAGGTCATGGAACAATTAGAGCTAAAGCCATCTCGGCAGTTTAAGAACGTGTGTGGGATGGACTCTAGACCTGTTCAGTCGAAAGGGGTGATTGAAAATTTGAAGATGAAGTTGGCAGCTTATCCGAAAATTGAAATCAACATGAATGTGTTGGTCTTGGACATACCCGATGCATGGGGAATGTTGTTGTCCAGAGAATGGGTTGCTAAGTTAGGAGGGAGTATCCAAATGGATCTTTCATACGCTACCATCCCTGTAGGAGGAAATGCTTTTTAAAAGCTAGTAAATGAGAAGCCTATGACCGAACAAGTAGAGACCCCTGAGTATCTTTTTGAAGAAGCCATGTGCCCTACAGAAGAAGTTGGAAACTATAGGGTATTGACAAATTATTGGGAAGAGCCTTGACAACATCCTTTTCCTCCTAGTCAAGTATGGAAAATGCATTTTGATGGAGCTAAGTCTAGGCATGGTGTTGGAGCTGGAATTGCCCTTACCTCTCCTTCTGGGGAAGATAAATTATTCTCTTTCCGTCTTGAATTTGAATGCACTAATAATGTGGCTGAGTATGAAGCGTTGCTTCTAGGTTTGGAAATTGCCTGCGAATAGAAAATCAAGTGTTTAAATGTAACAGGAGATTCATATCTAATCGTATCCCAAATTAAGAATCAATTTGCAGCCAAGAACAATAGACTTAGAGATTATAGAAATGTTGTTTGGGATACCATTGAGATGTTTGATGCTTTCGCAATTCGAGCAGTTCCAAGAGAAGAAAACACATTGGTTGATGCATTGTTGGTAATAGCATGCACTTTTGAGATCCCAGAATACCTTAAAAAGAAGAAGTGCAAAGTTGAAGTATTATTTAGACCATCTGTCCCCGATAATCAAGATCATTGGCAAGTTTTCGATAATGATGCACAGATCATTGCATTTTTGCAAAGAACAGATAATTTTCAAAATTGCAATGTTAATTTGGAAGACAAAGTAAACAACTTATCTTTGCAAGATATTGATATTATGAATTTGGCAATTCCCCTGGAGAAAAATTTCAATAGGCATGATGAGTATAAATGTAAAAGAGTTGAACCAGTAGATGAGGTCATAGAAATTAACCTTGGATCCTCAGTCTCCCCTAAAATGATTAAAATCGGAAAGAATGCTTCCCCAAAGGAAAGAAAAGCTATTGAAAATTTAATCAGAGAGTACAAGGATGTCTTTGCTTGGACATATGATGATCTTAAAACTTTTGACCCTAATATTATTGAGCATACTATCCCTCTGAAAGATGGAGCAAAGCCCTACAGGAAAAAATTACGAAATGTCAATCCTAACCTCGCTCCCTTGATTAAGAAAGAGATTGAAAGATGTTAGCTGCTGGAATCATCAGACCAGTCCGACATACTACCTGGGTGTCCAATCCTGTAATTGTGAGGAAAAAGAGTGGTGAAATTAGGAAATGCATAGATTTCAGGAATCTGAATCAAGCATGCCTTAAAGATAACTACCCTTTACCAAACATGGAAAATTTGTTGCAAAGTGTTACTGGAGCAAGAATGTTGTCAATGTTAGATGGTTTTTCAGGTTACAATCAGGTGCGTATTAAAAAGGAAGATAGAGAAAAAACAACTTTTACAACTCCCTGGGGAACCTTTGAATATATAAGAATGCCTTTTGGGTTATTGAATGTTGGTTCAACTTTTCAGAGAACCATGGATCAGGCTTTTAATGACCTCATTGGAAAACTTATTGCCATTTATCATGATGACCTTACAGTTTTCTCAAAGAGCGAGATGATCATGTGAAACATTTGAGAAAGGTTTTTGATCGGTGTAGGAAGTTTGGCATATCCCTTAATCCTAAGAAATCTACTTTTGGAATTGATGAAGGAAAGTAACTGGGACATATTGTGTCTAAAGAAGGCATCAGAATTGATCTTGAACGTGTCCAAGCCATTAATGCCATTGTTGCACCTTACAATGTAGCTTCCCTTCAATCTTTCTTTGGTAAAATAAACTTTGTTCGTAGATTCATTCCAAATCTAGCAGAACTAGCCAAACCTTTAAATATGCTTCTAAAGAAGGATGTGAAATTTGTGTGGGATAAAAATTGCGAATTATCTTTCACCAAGCTTAAAAAAGCCATATCCACTGCCCCTGTCTTAGCATGCCCTGATTATAGCAAGGAATTCCTAATCTATTCATACGCTTCTGAGGATACCATTGCGGGGGTTTTATTGCAAAAGAATGATGAAAACCATGAACACCCCATAGCTTTTATGAGTAAAAACTTGAGAGATGCTGAATTAAAATACACCACTACTGAGAAACAAGCTTACGCATTGGTCAAGGCATTGAAACATTTTAGAACTTATGTAGGGTACTCTAAAATTAAAGCCTTTGTGCCTTATCAAGCAGTAAAAGATGTCTTGTCGCAAGCTGATGGTATAGGCGTTCGAGGAAATTGGATTTCACGAATCCAAGAGTATGATTTAAAGATCAAACCTATTAAGATTGTGAAAGGTCACGGTCTTGCTCAATTATTAACAGAAAAAGGTAGCAATCAAGCAGTTAATCTTGTGGATGAACAAAAGTCTTACGTTATGCATCTTGATGAAGAGCATAAATGGTATAAAGACATTATTTATTTCCTAATAAATCTATCATGCCCTGATTACTTAGTAGACCATCAAAGAAGAGAGTTAAGATTAAAAGCTGAAAAGTACATATTAACTCAAGATGGTCTTGGTTGGAGGAATCCGGATGGAATAATCCTAAGATGCGTTAATGTGGGAGAATCTAAAACCATCATCAAAGAGATGCATTCTGGTGTATGTGGTGGACATTATGCACCCAGAACAACTGCAACAAAGATCATGAGAGCAGGCTATTATTGGCCAACGCTTTTTAAGAATGTGCATACCTTTGTTAGAGCATGTCAAGAGTGTCAATTCTTTTCAGGAAAACCAAGATTGCGAGCCTTGTCTTTAAACCCAGTTGTAATAGAAACCCCTTTCCAACAATGGGGTATGGATTTCATTGGGCTTTTTGATCAAAATTCAAGTAATGGATATAAATACATTTTGACTTGCATGGACTATTTCACTCATTAGGTTGAAGCTGCACCTACTAAGAAATGCACAGCCAAAGTTGTTGTTAAATTCCTTGAAGAAAATGTTGTTTCTCGTTAAGGCTGTCCCATAAAGATAACCACTGATAACGCCAAGGCCTTCAGTAAAATAGAAATGTCAGCCTTCTGCCCGAGCCATGGAATTACACTATCCCACTCATTCAACTACTATCCTCAAGGAAATGGTCTAGCTGAATCTAGTAATAAGAATCTGATCAAGCTATTGAAAAGAATGGTTGGAGAAATAAGAGAAGTTGGGACGGCAAATTAAAGTATGCATTATGGGCTGATAGAACGACAGTTAAAAGGATCACAGGTAAATCCCCTTTCGAACTAGTCTATGGACAAGATTGTAGGCTCCCAATTAATCTGCAAATCCCAATATATGAGTTATTGCAACAATGTAATTCAGATCAGGAAGCATTTCAAGCAAGAATTGATAAGCTAGTGGAACTAGATGAAGTAAGAAGAACAACATTTGACAAAACTGTCATTGAGCAGGAAAGAGTTAAAGGGACTTTTGACCAAAGAACAAGAGATGTAAGATTTGGAATTGGAGACATCGTTCTATTGTGGGATAAACATAAGGAGAAACCTGGAAACCATGGAAAATTTGAAAAAATATGGATGGGTCCTTATCGAGTGTCAAGGATAGCTGGAAAAGGATCGGTTTATTTGGAAACTTTAGATGGAGATGAACTTGAGCTTCCTGTAAATGGGCTCTTACTAAAGCATTATTTCCCTCCCATTGCATGAGTGCTTCTCTGCTTGCCTTGCCTGGTAGCTAAGTTGCATGATACGGGGAAACGGAAACGCATTGGAAACACGACCCCCCAAAATTTAGGAAACGAGGAAACACAATATATATGTATATATGCAAATTAGCAAGGACATTAAAAATTAAATGTGAAACATAAATGACAAGTGATAAATCATAATTTCAAACATCTAACATCACATTTTACTCATAAGTCCACCTCTACATCCTTAATAATTGTCATAGATGATTACACGATGCAAGTTGCCAAGTAGTAATATCCCAAAACAACCTTGGCAATACAATATATTCAAAATTTCAAAATCAACGTTTATGTATGAGGCTACAATGCTACATATATCAAAATGTGAATAGTCAGCATAGAACTAAAACATAAGATAAGTCAATTTGCACAGTGTTGTAGCTGATTGTCTTCAAATCGGATTTCTCAAGTAACCCTCGCTTGCTCAAATCACCGTGTGAGATGAGGGAAGTAAAATCCTCCTTTTATAAAAAAAAATGACTTTTAGAGGCTTCTAGAGGTTTCCTAAACCATCATTAACCCATTAATTAAGCTAATGGGTTCTCTTTTTGGATGGAAAAGCAAGAATTCGGGGAGGAAACACGCCATATGGATGCGGATACAACACGGAAACGCGTTTCCAACCGTACCACCCAAGTTTCCTCCACATGAAACGTGATGGCACGGTCGGGAACGTGTTTCCGGGGAGTACCAAACGCGTTTCCGAGTTTCCTGCCTGGTACGACAGTGATACGTGGCCTAGTACCAAGTTTCCTGCAACTTAGCCTGGTAGTTTAGAGTAGGTAGGAATGAAATAAGCCTGCTTGGTAGTAGTTAGTCTTTTAAGCCATTGAATCTGGCACCCTTTTGTCTTTTTCCTAAGCTCACTTTTGAAGCTCTTAGTGTAGTCATGAGTACTCGTCATTTTCTTTTCTTGCAAAATAAATTCAAAACTTTGCAAGTTATGATTAGTAGATTAATTTTCTTTTACGCATTTTAAATTTCTGTTATAGAATAGATTTTATTCCAGTTTTATTTTATATTTTTCCCATACATGCTCCATGAGGTATTTTAGTGTTTGTGAGCGCAGATACAGGTGCAAAAATAAAATGCTGAAAGAAAAGAGATAGAGTGCTGGATCGAGGATTCGAGTAGCAGAGTTCGAGGACCAGAGATTATGAGGTTCTCAAGCGCTCTTTTCAGCAGAGCACTTGTCCCAGCTGGAGCCAGATGTTCTCACATATATAGTAGCCGGGCTACCATACATTATTTTCCTGATTCCAATACACTATTCAGCCAGTTCCCTTGCATTGAGATGTTGAGATGAGCATCTATTTATGGATCATGATTATTAAGGACATCAATATATTCCCTATGCCATGATTGAGGCTCAGGATACTCAGAGAGATAACCGATGTAGCTATCTAGCCATTTATACAGAGCAGTCAGTATTGCCCAGAGTTACAACAGTAGTTTCAGAAGACAGATGTTGGTTCAGATGATGAGCATTCAGGTATATGGCTCAACAAGTATATTATGGTGTCATGGTTATATTGCTTTTATTTTCATTCTTATAGCATGTCTTAGCATTTACTATCATGATCTAGCGATCATATAGATATGTGGACCTGGTTGTACTTTTATATATATATCATATTTGTCCCTAGTCAGACTTAGAAGTTCTTGACCTATACTCATTGGTTTTACCCTCCCTAGGGAGAATAGAGGTGATTATTCCCACCATACTTTGGCTTGCTAGTGTTGGTCTCATTATTCACTATCTTCATCCATCCATTACCTACCTTGTTTGTTATTTACCTTGACTTACTACATGACTAGTGGCATGGAAGACCTTCCCCCGCTGTAGCCTCTGTATTGGATGAGCTTCCTTGCTTATTGTGTCTCGGCTCTAAGTTGGTGACAAAACTTACCTTTGGTGAGTTGGATTGTAGGCCTAAATCATTCCTGTCGGTTGTCCCGATGTTTGGCACTAGTTCGAACTCCCCTTAGTCACTAAAGATGTTGTTGGCTAAACCTGAAACAGATAGTACTGCCATGAATACAAATTGTGAAAATGAAATGTTATAACTATTGCAAAGAGCCAAATGAAACTGGCAAAAAAATATCAAATGTTATATCTATTATGAAATGTAATGCCCAGGTAAACAAGCTGTCTAAAACACACCTAGAAGTGCTCAAGTAAACAAGTGCCTCAAAAACACACCTACAGTGAGAAGCCTTATGAAAATGTAAATCTATGCAATGTGTTTGTAAACACACATAGATCAAAGGCTATGGAAACTAAAGGCCCCAAAAAAATAAAGCAATGGAACTCAAATTCTATATCAAAAAGATTGCTGGCCTCATTTGTATTATGGATTGTGAGCATCTGCCAAGGTGAATAAACACTCTTTGAACAACTTACCCATTTGTGAGACACCGCCATTCTCTGTGTTATTGCTCATTCAGTATATGCTATGGTGTGTATTCCCTTTCCATTTCCAAAGTGTCACAATGTTAAGTCAGTAAGTCATTCCCTCTAGCCTAGCCTTTGCAGTACAAAGCCTTCACCATTCACTAGCAAAATAATCACAACTATGAAGTGAATGGTCTTGAAAGTCTAGTCTGAGTAATAATAATAATTAATGACTTTATATATTTGGATTTAGATCGCTAGTAATGATTACTTTTTGTTATAATTGCTATTTGAATGGATTGTAAAGCATGCTTTAACCTTTGACACATTGCAGCGTTATGATGATAGCCCGAGTTATATTTTCGGTTATTGTTGACTTGGTCAAACACAGTTTGACCAAGAGTTAACAACAGGACATGAGGTGGCAGACCTCAGATGATGCAAAGATATTATATATGACCTGGTACAGGTCACCATGGTGGTTCTATGCAGTGGTTTCAAGCTTATGATGATGATTTGTGCTTTTCAGCACTTTTACAGATTATTATTATTTGGTCTCCAGGATATGATGAGTATTTATTTTCGACCATGCAGAGGTCTATATGGTGTATGAGTACACATCTTAGATGGATTTGGACCTTATGAGTCCAATGAGACAGTCTGTTTTCAGTTCTGAGCAGTTACAGTGATTATTAGCCTCAGTTGGCTATCCTAGTGCAGTTTTGATCTATCAGAGGCCCTGTCAGAGCAGTGATGAGATTTGATGGGTTCACCTAGGGCGCTGTGCATGGACGGGGTGGTACAGCCACTTGTTATTATCATATTACCCCCTCCCAGGCACACAGGTGAACTTACCTTGACAGCATAGGCACTCCAGGAGGTAGTTTGGGCAGTTTCACACTTCCCAAGGCAGTCCAAAAATTGTAAATATGGCTACAAAGGAATTCGATTTGGGCTACTGAGGCAAGGGTATGGCATGGGATGATGTTTGATGATGAGTGGGATGTCTTCCACACCTTCTCCAGTAGTTTCAGCTTTCAGTGGGACCCACACCCATCACCCCAACATTTTATATGATTTTTTGGAGCCTCCTAAGGCTCACGACTTTCCCAACGGCACGATTTGGTGTCTAGATGGATTATTTTATATTATTGTGCTATGGGGATTGACCAAGGGTGTTAGAAATCACCCCTTGGACCCACCATGAGCTAGATCTTATGTTTTATCATTCACTTTTAGTGGGATTCCCTATTATGGGTGATTTGTCCATTATTATATTATTTTATTAGTGATCCATGTATTATATTGTTGAGCTCATCTCAACCATTGATTAGATCATTTGATCTTTTAATCTTATCCACTCATTCAAAAAGTGGTTAGGATTTTGATGCCTCTCCTTCCTATTTAAAGGAGAGAGCTTCTCATTGTAAAGGGGTCTTTGGCTCTTGGAATCTTGATACAGGAAAACGTTTCTGTGGAAATTCTTGTGGTCTCCTTTGAATCTGGTGTTCTTAGATGGTGATTGAAAAGTCTATTGCATCCTAGCATTTGGGCATTTGTGGAAAGATCTATTTTTCGTGGAACTTTGTCTTGTCTATAGGAGGGTGAATTCATCTTGGGCGTTTTTGCAGGGCTTCCTCAACTTGCTTGGCTTGGCATTCGCTTGTATCAAGGGGTTATCATTAGTATCATTGTGATCTATGTTATTCTCTTGTTATTTCTTCTGTTGCATTAGTCTTTATCTCTTGATGTAGTAAATCTGATATTGTTGAAGTTAATTGTTCAGGAGAGAGGGCGCATTGGCTTCCTTGGGCAAATCGATTTCATAGAAAACTACTTCAAATCGCTCCAAATTGATCGGGTTTGCATAAATCATCAACATCAAGGCATCTACCAGGTTATCTAGGTAAGATCCACGGGTTTGTTCTTCTTGTCTTGGTTCCAATCCATTGGCATAGCTACTTCCTGTTAAAACCCTCATATTTCAAACCCTCATTTTACATTTTTTCAGATCTACTTAGATCTACTTGGATTTTGGGTATAATATTTAAAACCCACCTCTATAGCATCCACGGCAATTCGGATCTATAGTTTGGTGAGGATTGGCCTTCATCCGACCCATTTCCCAAGGCAAATTAGCCTCTCCAAGTGAGGTCGCACTTCTTGGATGGGTGAGTTTGCTAAGATCTAGCACCTGGGCAGGTGAGATCCCACTTGATCCTTAATCTCCACTACTGATAACCTACCCCTAGTGCTTCACCTTGTTGATTTCTGCCTTGTGGGCCCCATTCCTCGTTTCGAGGGTTGAGCCCCACTTGGGTCACTTGGTGATGCATTTCTATCTCAGATCTATTGAGATCTAGCCATCGGATGATCCTAATTTTCAAAACCCACCTAGCTTTACACCTCAACACCCCTGATCTATAGTTTGGTGGACATCCGACTCCATTTGGCCTATTTCCCAAGGCACTGATCCTTCTCCAAGCCCTCACGACGTTTCTGGGTTGTTGAGTTAGCTTGTGGTTTGATCTTTGTCTTACTGCTTGAACACCTAGACATTGTCATATCCACTCATTAATCCTATCTTTGGTACTAGTTAGACCCAATTTGGTCCTTAACTACCCTACATTGGACGCGGTTCCCAAGGCAGTGGATTTTCTCATCTTTGACTAGTACCCTGATTCTAGATCTGGTTTTAAATCTCATAAATCACTTACATAACCAAGATGGATTAAATTTACATCACTTAAACCTCTTGATCCAATCCAATAGTCATCTTATGACTTCATCCATAGATCTAGGATTTACCATACACCTTACGTACTTCATCCATACTCTATTTGATCTGGTGTCTTGGTCTGATCTCTC
The DNA here is from genome assembly GCA_027924585.1 of Larix kaempferi. Lineage (NCBI taxonomy): Eukaryota > Viridiplantae > Streptophyta > Pinopsida > Pinales > Pinaceae > Larix > Larix kaempferi. Next base: position 3,351,284 of record BSBM01000024.1, read on the forward strand.
CTATCGGGAGTAGATCTGGGTCTCCCCCTTTGTTGTCTTGGGCTAGATAACATAAAGTGAAGATTGCCTTGATTGGCATGACAACCATCCATTGGGAGTCGAGGCTATCTTGGTTGCACCTCCTTGGTTGCCCATCCCCTCTGGCATCCACCTTGGATCCATCTCTAGGGGCAACTACAACTTTGGTGATAACAGTGCCTCTGGAGCTAATGGTGACTGATCCAGCTCATATCTAACTACCCTAGCTCCTGCAACAGCTCCTCTCTCTCTCAGAAAGTCACCCTGCATGCGCTAAAGCGCCCTCCTCACTCCTGATCTATCATTCTTTGATAAGTCAACTGAGCAACCTCATCCGGGGACCCCCTACCTCTATAAATAATATCACCGATGAATTAAGTTTACCAAAAACCTAATCTCACTGCATGCAAAAAGTCACTTTTGCATGCATCCTATAATCACTGACAGGTCATGCATGCAAAGGTCAAAACACCCCGGAAGGTCTGCATGCAACCACCAATGGACTCATGCCACTGAGTAGAGTGTATCTCACCCTCTACTCCATACTGATGCTTATACTGCTGATGTACCTCCATGCAAGGCATCTGAACCATGGAGGACATCCCAAGATACCATAAAAACTAACACTCCCTCTTAATGAGGGATGTCCTACCACTGATGCTTGGATCCAACAAGTCCTCTACTGCTGACACTGAACCAACTGTCTTGTCTATCACTGCTGCCCTCTAACCTGAAGTGCCTTCATCCAGCTCCATCAAAGAAGCCCCCTGATCTGCCACTGACTCTGTCACTGTACTTTGATTCAGACTCCCTCTGAATCTCTGCTGTAACCAGTCTCGAAGACTGTTGTCAAGTGGATCCATTGGTATGTAAGTGGGCTCCCTCTATCTCTAAGCTGACTCAGCTCTCTCCTGAGCTAAGTCCATCTCTACCATCTCGTGCCAACTTAGCCTCAGCCTGGTGCTTGTATGAGCATCATGCTCATCCATCTGAACTGAATCCAATGGCTCAATCCCCTGAGTCTCATCATCATCATCATGACCAGCTCGCTCATCCATCTCATAACCAGAGTCACTCCTCTGATCCTCATCATCATGGTGAGCATCTCGCTCACCCATCTGCTGACTGGACTCACACCTAGCATCATCTCTGTTGTGAGCATCTCGCTCACTATCCTCATCTGACTCAGACGATGATGCACTCAGCCAACCTGATGTGCCAGAAGTGGGCTGTCCCTGAATCAAGTATTCACCGTCGATCCTGTGACCCATCAAAACTGGGTCTACTCCTCTAGTATAGGTGAAAATCAAATCCCGTTGCAAAACAACCGAGTAACCAACAGCTCCCAAAGCTGCCACTGAGAGGATACTCCCTCTAAGTCCTAGAACGAACAACACTCCTGATACCTCCAGGAGCTCTCCAAGGTCAAGTAGAAATCTCACTCTACCCACTCTGGTGACCAAGTGATAAGTCCCCTGCACATCCCGAACCATCTGCATGGGTGTGTGCTCTAGGATAAGGAATGCATCTCGCATCCCTGTCATGTGACTGTTGTGCATGCAGTCAACCCTCCATCTCTAATCAACCTAAGCCTCTGGCTGACTACTGTCATGCCCTGACTGATATGAGGCTAATGAGAACTCCCTCTCAAACCGAGAGGTGAACTCATCAACCTCCTCTGCTGCTGCTATCTGCTCATACTTTGCCTACTTCCCTTTCTTCTTATGCGGACATTGTCCCGCATAGTGTCCATAATCATTGCAGGCAAAACACTTGACCTTGCTTAGATCCTTCTTCTGTTTGAACCTCTGTTTCCTCCTCCTCTGGAATGGTTGAAGCTGATCCCTGAATATATCCTCTGCGGATCTCCTCCTGGGTGAAGTCATTACACAGACGATCCCACTTGGGAAGGTCTCTCTAGCAATAATGGACTGGAAAAATACTGCCCATGGCACAGTCACGCCATTCAGGGCTTGTCTTAGCAACTTGTTGTCCTCAACCTTTTCACCCACATCTCCTAACTCATCCCTCACCTGAGTGATCTTGGTGAGGTATGTGGACATGCTCTCATCCTTGCCCATCTTGATGCTTCTCAGTCTCTCTCTGAGAACCATCTTCCTGTTGGCATTGGAACTCTAGTACAAACTAGTCAATGCATCCCACATCTCATAAACATTGTCTTTGGTCGAGACATGTGGAATGACATGATCCTTGATAGCATCAAGAAGGATCCTCTAAGCTTTCACATTCTTTTTATCATATGCAGCTTTAGCAGTAGCATCTAACGGAACTGTGATTGGATTTGCGACTTTACTGTTCACAACATCCCACAATTCGCACTCTTTCAGCAACAGTACAATTCGTGCCCTCCATGCATTGTAGTTGGAGGCACCATCCAACCGGTCCTCCACTCTCAAGCTAGTGGCCATACTCTTTGAACTAAAATACTGTAACCCACAGTGAAACGAGACTCTCTCCTAATCATAGATCTGGTAGATCTATCTCACATCTAACCACTGAACTCACGGATCTAATAGATCTGACCTCTAGGGAAGCACAGTGTCTCACAAATGGATGAAGTGCTTGTTAGAAATTTAACTTAGGAGGTCCTCCTTATGTTTTTTTGATGTTTTGACATGGAGGGGACTATGTTATGTTCCCTAGGTGACTTTTTTAATGTAAGTGATGTTATGTTATTAAAGTGAGTTTATACTTTATGATTTTAAGTTGTAGGACCCAATGCATTTAATGTGCATTTAATTATTAAATATATTTATCAGTGAAGCATGACTCGGTAGGGGCTCGCGGGTACTCACAAATCTCCCTGAGTGGCCTGTCGGAACGAGTAATCACACAAGACTCGACCCTATACTTAGCGACTCTGCTTACTCGTTGACCTCGGCAGATTCGGCATCGAACTCGGTGAACTCGGCATTGAACTCGGTGAACTCGGCATCAAACTTGGCATCGGACTCGCGAGAAGGAAAAAGACGGACGCCCCGCGGAAATGGGAAGAGCAGGTCGTGAGTAAGAGCAATCCGCCAAGCTCATGTGGAGAATCGTGTCACTTTTTTGAGACATTGGTATTGTGGCTTCATCCAATCGTGGTCAGACGGTTTCCCTCTGAGCGGCCTATCAATAATTTGCTAATCGTGGTTTTATCCAATTACGGTCAGATGGTTTCCGTGGTCATGCACCTTGCTATCGTGATGATGGTGGCAACGCTGGTCGTTGTTGCCCTCCCGATAATGTATTTAAATTTTAATGTATTTGTTCACCTCCTTTAATTGTTTAGATATTTAATATTTGTTGGCTTTAAGTTTTAACAATATTGTTATATTAGTTTTTTTTATGTGTGTTCGTGTTTAGATAAAGGGTAAATAGGTTAGGAACTTAGGATAGCTAAGTTATAAAAAAGATTATTAATATATATATGTATATATTTTATGTTTAGTGGTATATAATATGTATTATATACATAACTTAGGATTCTATATATATATATATATATATATATATGAATGGATTATAAAATATGATTGAAGGATAATATATATTATATGAATGGTCCAAAAGGTGGAGCGCTTCCTAAAAAAGTGAACTCTCTAAATGAAAAGGCTCCCAAAAACACACACAACAAAACTATGTCGCGACACTTTAAATGACAATTTTGGATTTTCCAATTTTCTCAATATTTATCGAATTTTCTATTATAACCACCTTTTAGAAATTGCGCGGTCATTTTGCATCCAACGGCATTGGGAGAGCACAATTTTGGACACTCTGCCAAAAGATAACTACTCCTAAAGTTAGAATGCCCCTCCAAAAACATCATATCAAAAATGCCCTATACGTGTGACAAGGGTAGCAATCCTCATGAGATACCTAGCCATCGTCATAAAACATCATACCAAGTGCCATAGCATGTGTAGATAAGTAAATGTTCTAGTGCTAAAGGTTAAACCAACATATAACTTAGGAAATATTCACAAATATCAAAGCAATACATGAAATTAAGTTACAATTACACCCTTTTAACAACTCAATGACTTAATTAACCTTTACTTACCCAAACTAGCATTGGTGTGACTCTATTAAAGTCCGTATTACATGTGAGACCCCTAAGTTAAGTTGCATAGCCTAGATTCCTAAAGTAAGTGGGGGTAAATAAAGTGGATGTGAACTTAGGGAAAGATAGGGGTCTTTGCAAATTAACCATCATAGCAACTGAGTGTGATTAGTCTACCCTTAAATTTCAAGAGTTAGAGTTAAATATGTCTCTCCCACATGTGTGCCTTCGAAGGAAGTGTTGATATGGACCTTGCACCTCTTTTTTGTGATCCTTTTTCTTTTTTTCCTTTGATATTTCATTTATTTGCAATTCTTAGCTTTCATTGACTTCATCCATTTTTCTTTAGATTTGACTTTGATAAGTTGGGACAAGCGAACCTAGCTTTTTGCAATGAGAGTATCTCCCATATTTTTCCATTTACATTTATCAACATCGACCTTAGAGTACTAAACTCTTTTAGCTTAATTGAGAGATTCATACAAGGGAATAGTTATGAGACCTTAGGTTGTTACTGATGATAGATCATTTACAAAGGGGAAAGTGAGAGGGATGGATGAATTGGCTAGCGAGATGGAAAATGACTAGGCAAAATGCTATGAAATGGATGAATTCACTCAATTTAATTCACTAGGGTACAAATTAACCTTTGGGCTAACACACTTCTATGGCAGAATATACCAAGGTTAAACTATGACATAAGTAATTGTTTTAAGTGTTATGAATTATTATACGAGCATAAATGTAACATCCCATGCAAACATATCGTCATACAAGAAAACATTCTAAATGTTTATGAGGGTTTAGAGATATCGCAACACATATAACATCTGACATTATCTCTAGCTAGGCATATACAAGGCATATGGACCATCTGACCCTGCTAAAGAACCTTTGACCAATGACCTATGGGGAACTACAAATCTCAACTCGGGCACAAATGTTTGTGTTACGATCACAAACCACATATGATCAACATATTACCTCTTACTAAAAGAGGGGTAACACAAGTAAAATAACAATGAAGATTATGATAGAACTTAACACACCGTACTCTTCATCCAACAAGGTAGTAGCACCCCTTCAATGGCCAATCATAAAGAAAAGAAATTGCAATGCTATTGTGATATTAACTCCAACAAGAAGCATGAAGCAAGAAATGAGCCACACATACACAAGTAGATCCCAAGAAATTTCCATCCAAATCCTTTAGATTGATATTCAATGAAGCTCTCTAAATAATACATGATAGACTAACAACATCCAACAAAAGAAATGAGAGAGGAGGTCTCTTTTTATAGGACTTGAGACTCCACTTCCTTCTCATTAAAAAGTTATTTCTTTGTCTAAAACCCTAGATCTATTCTAGAACTAAGTAAACTAGACTTTGTCCTCTTTACATGATCAAAAAATTAATAGAGTAATGAGGTGGTTCTAACAAACGTTTTACAGGTCAAAAAAAAGAGGGCACATCACTTGGAGGGGGGACGATTTGGTTAGAAGAGGAACAAATTAGTTAGAAAAGGGAATCTTCTAGAAAAGGATGGCACGTGTCAAAAAATGCAGTGCAGCTCTTTAAATGGCAGTTCTAGATTTGCTAATTTCCTCAATATTTATCAGAATTTCTATTATAACCACTTTTTGGAAACCCCTCGGCCACTTGGCATCTATTGACATTGCGGTGGCACAATTCTGGGCACTCTGTCAAAAGATAACTGCTCTCAAAGTTACAATGTGAGTCATCCAAGTGGCTTTCATGGATCGATGTCAGATCACATAAAAATATGTTGACATCTAACATAGGAAAAGGGGGAAAGAGGTTTTAAAGGGTAATTGAAAAATAGAACATAAACCCCAAAGTTTGAGCTAGGGAAAGGCGCCTTTAACCATCGAACCTATGATTTAACCACCAACACACATTAATAATCATGACCAAATGCAAGAACTCCTAAAAGACACTAGACTAACTAGGATTGACTTGACGCATGTCCATGGTGACCCACAAGAGAGATGTAATAGACCAAGGGGCAAGGGCTAAGGAAGCTCCATGACTAGGGTAGTTATACTAGGACGAGCTCACAGCTTTGGAAGATTTTTAGAGTGAAAAAAATTCAAAAGATTTAGAGGATCTAAACTTTTCTCAGTAAAAAAAACACTCATGAATCACTTGTCGAGTACAACTATCATAGCCAGGCTTGTTATACATTACAGACTAGCCATTTATAAACAATTACAAGTGCTATCTCACTTTTTACAATATCTTACAACGACCATGGACAAACAGATACAATGATGACTGTAAGACACTAAAATTTTGCTTGACGAAGCCTTGCCAGTACAGATCTTTGGTTCACCATCATCTTCAATCCCTCCACTAACCCTCATGCAAACTGAGGGGTACATAGAATGGAATATAGAGGGAAACCAGCAGGTTTTATAGAGGTAAAATTAGCAAAGTTTAGACCTTATATAAAATCAGCAAAATGCTTGGCTTAGTTAGAATGGATAAGCCTTAAAGGCAAGAATCTAAAACATTTCACTTGCATAAATCCTATATAGTATAGAAAGAAAAAAAGGACCATAATTCTGCAATATCAAAAACCACCTTGAGTTCAGCTCCACCCTGCCAGGAATTCACAAATTCCAAATACCACTGAGAGAAAAATAAAAGTGTGTGGATTGTATACTGTGAAATTTTGATGGACCTTAGTGTCAAGAAAATAAGCCTTTGGGGTGTTGCATTGTAAGTGGCTCGCATAGACTTAGAAATGCAGCAAAAAAAACATGGGATGATCTTGTGGATTGTAAGAAAGGAAAACAAAAGATGGTACGGTACCTCTAAAAGTGCAGCTTCAATTTCAAGTGCTGACACCTTATATCCACTGACCTTGAGGATATCGACACTTGTGCCTGTAAGGAAACAGAAATTACTATCCTTGAGCTATCTAACATTAACAATAAAGACAATGTCTATGCACTGAAAAAAATAAACTCAATTACGAAATGGAGAAATCAACAAGCTCTCCAATAGGCTCTCATCACATAGAAGGAAAAAACATGCAGCTTGAGGCTGCAGAAATCCAGGCAGGTTTGACAGCTTCAAGGTTTTATTGATTTTTTGACTAGGTTTTGCACAAGAATATAGTTAATAAGCTTCAAAGCACAAAACACAAGAGCTTGACAGAAGGAAAACTTTATTTCCAAATGAATCGCTCAAACCAGGGGTATCCAGAAACATTCATTTGTTTTATGACTGACAATTTGTATGCTATGTTATTTTCCAGTGATGAAACTCATTCTCTGTCATCTTCAAATAAACAGTGAAAATTGCAATGAAAACCAAGGGAATTGTTTAGGGAAGTAACTATAGTAGAGGCAATGTGAGAAGGAAGAGAAGTGCCAAGTTTAATGAAGAATCATAAGTTACATACGGCCTAAGATCACAAAGAAACCATCCTCGTCCACCATTGCTGTATCTCCTGTTTTAAAGTAGCCATCATCTCCAAAAGACTCCTTTGTAACCTGAAAGATCCTGTGATCATATCAATTGGAAATATTGGGAGAAAACGTTGAATTTAAAATAGCCAGAAACAAGAATATGAAAGAAGAGATTTTCCACAAATTTATCCATGAAAAGTACAACATAAACATAGAAATACAAATGAGCTTATCCTCACTCGCTATTCTTCTGCCACACTTGAAATCAAAGAAAATAAATCCTAAACCTGTCATCTCAAATGCTTCTTCTAGATCTTGTTTAGCACTCCTACTTTGTATTGACATCCTGGCACTACACAGCCCCATTGACCTACTTTTGTGATCATTTGTTGGACATTAATTAAATTATCTTATCTTACCTTATTACCGATTGAACTTGCACTTAAGCTACAAAATCCCAACAGCAAGTGCAAGTCAAAGAGTAACACAAGAGGGTTATTACTTTCACCACGATAACACCTCTTCTCACTTAAGACTGGCTCTCCTCTAGCACAAGGGGGGGTCCCAGGGTATCACTAGGGTTAGGATTACTAAGGCTTATGCAATGAAGGCTTCAGATTTCACAAAGAGTTTCCTTAGAAAAACAGAAAATTAAATGATTTATTAGATTTATTTTTTGGGTGGTTGGAGGTCACTAGTACCAATAACCCAATTGGGCATATGGAATCTTAGAGTTTCTATGAGGCCTGGAAATTATGAATGGATGGGGGTAAATATGCTGTTCAAACTTCAAACACGCAGAAATTTACCTATGAATACAAGATTAGATGGCTAGAAATTAACAGATTTGTAGGACCTTACTAAGTGCTCTACTTATGCACATGCTAATACAAGAAAGAGATTTTATTACAAGCTGAAATACACCATGCAATCTTTCAATGAAATGACATAACAATAACATCAATGTTTCCAACTTGAGATAAAAACATCAAAGAGAAGAATAGATAGCACCTCATTCACTTTACTGTTGCAATGACATAGCCGAGCTATTATGGTGTGCTGACTGCTTACTGCAGCAGATTTAGTAGAAGATTCCATCACATCAAAGCAGCAAGATGAATATAATGGACAGCCACACATATGTAGAAAACCTTTGCTTCACATAGCCTTCATAAGAAATTAAGTATAAGCCAAACACGAGTAGTTTCTCCAGTTCTCCAACAACCATTACAATGTGAGGGAGAGTTGACCCCAACTTGTGCTTGCACTACTGGAGGTTTAAGATCCAGCAAGATTCCATCAGGCTGGCTCCATTGCATATTGATCTGAATTTCTTCCAAAGCTAGCAGAGTCCAAGACTGCTATTTTTAGTGGTTTTCCTTCTTGTAGGAACCCAAGATCTGAGGGTCCCACATGACAGTGATATTCATACGTTCATGCTTCTTGTAAAAAAACATGTCCAGTGAGACTGCTTTTTGCTTTTTTTGCAAGAAGTTAGATTGATGCTCTTTCCCTTCGGGATCAGTCTTTCCCTCTTTAGGCTTTTTGATTTTTCAGGAAAGACTGCCTTGTTGGCACATCTATACTTAGTTGTTCAACTTCATATGTATGACAGGTATAGGTTAGATGTCATGGTTCCTGAGCATGTTGTGGTGGAGTGGTCCAAGGTCTCAGTGGATGAGAAAGTTGTGGTAAAAACAGTAAGGAACAGGTTGATGGTCTTTTCAGTGAGACACGTGGCAGCAAGCTTATTGGTTTCCGTTCATATGAAGTCTCAAGTTTGACTTATGCTATAAGAGCTAAGCCATTTCCCTAAGCCTTCAGTTGACTTTTTGTTGCCTGGTTGGTTTGTATGGAAGGTTAACATCCTAAATCGCCTTGTTTAATCTACTTGTTATGAGGGTTCTTTTATTTCTAAGGCCCTAACTCATCTCATCATCCTGGTCAATGCTAAACCTTAGGTCAACTTATTATTTGTTAAATATTGCTAACCTCAAACATTATTACGACCCATTCTGCATGTTCTCAAAGTTGACAAGCCTTAAAAGCTTAGTCTTTATTTTTAACCAACCTTTGCATGCAAAGCAAGTTCGACCTCATCTAATCTTACATGCAAGTCAGTTTGACTCCTAGTTCAACTTCCTTAGCACAGTCAGCAAAACTGCTAGTTGATTAAAGCCTGAAACTTAACATGGAGTGTGTTTAAATCAATCTGACACGCAAATCAGTCTTGAGGGCCTGGTTTAATATTCTTGGCAAAGGAAATAAGAAAAGCAGCTTTGGAAGCATCAGTTTCAAGAGGCAATATGCTTGAATAACTCACTGTCGGTAGCCTATACTTCAAGCAGGAGGTTGTTTTCCCAAGTTCAGCATGGATGTGACCTTCTATGTGTGATGGAAGAAATATATGGCTGCAGAGACACAGTGCAGAAAATCAGCAGATTGATAATTGTGGTATTCTTTGGAAAGGGTGCTACATTAAGAATAGTTCAGCCATTCCCCTGTAGGATACGAATGGGTATAAAAACATATTGCACATGCTGCACAGAAAAAAAACTCTGAGGTAGTGTATTTCACCTACAGGGTAACAAACTCTAGTGTATTTCATCTACAGGGTAATAAACTCAGAGGGAGTGTATTTCTCAGCAGAGTTTAGTGATAAGATTGATGATCAACAGTTAGATCAGCGATTCAGCATGCCATGTGAATTGTAATATTTCCTTCATCTTTTTGACACATAGAAATCGAAATGCAGCCAGCAAATGGGAGACATGCTATAGGATGAGGCTGACTGGGATCAGCCCATGGGCCAAAAAAGCTTCCAGATAAAACAAGTGACATGATTTGACAATTGACCTCCTTTGTGATAATGGCATGTTGGTGTGCAGGGGGCAGACCCGAGTTCTATCATGAAAAGACCAACAAATCCCCTAGATACCAGCCCATACGGCATCACCTGTTAAAGAGATGAAGTCTCACCCGAGGCATCGGAGAGGGGAATGTAGGAACCATGTTTCTACAGACATGAAGGGTCAGGAGGCAATTGCATCATTTATGCACACAGACATCAGATCTCTAACAACATAATAAAGTATAAACATAAACATATTCAGATATATCATTCTGAAACACCATCCATAATTAGAACTAACATTCATAACATCATATTCAGAAGCATTCAACAGTGCACAAAGTTGATCACCAAAACATCTTCATTATATTATCAATTATCCATAACCGTACATCTCCTGTGCACTGCGCAACAGAAACCCCAGACAAAAGAATATCACATTAGTTCTCATCTTTCTCCCCTATATGCTCTCTTTTCCACCTATCTCTTTCTATCTCTCTATCTCTCTATCTACTACCTATTTATAGTTTTTCTAGTGGGGGTGTTGTCCACTAAGTTGCACTTAGGTGGACTCCTTGTGAACCTCAGAAGACTTGAACAACTTACATTGTTCATTGCCAGAGTTTAGAAGTTCATTAGGCAAATTTTTGGCCCTTCGTAAAATTTGCATGTCCAGACCCCCATGGGGGAATTGTAATAAGTTGGTCTAAGCATGATACTTTTGTAAAAGGCTTGGCCTACCTTAGGTTTAGCTATCAAGGGGATACTCTAGAGTGTTTTTTTCCTTAGGAATTATGCGTTGCTCTTCAGTGGCATATAATTCCTGAGTTTTTCACTCACACCTCCAAAGCTGGAGTATTTTCCATGGTGGTCGAACCTAGGGAGGTTATTCAAGCCTATGTGTCTATGTATTTTTCACATGCTCGCCATCAGTATTGAGTCATATGGACATGCACTAGGTCCCCTAGGATTTTCAGTTAATTCGGACAAAAATATTTTTTCCCGTTTAACGCGGTTTTTTAATAGTTTAATTAAAAAAACCAAAAAAAGTGATAAAAGTGTGGTTAGGGGGTGAAATTTGCCATGGGGGTACTCGTTTTCTAACCCAGAGCACCCACAAAACGCCTAAACCAATGTTATCGGAACCGGACCGGAACCGGCAAAACTGGCCGATCAGACCGGTTCACAGGCTTGGCCGGTCCGGTCCGAGCAAAAAAATTTAAAAACCGGAAAAATTTGCAAACCGGCCAGAAAACCGGTCGGTTCCGTACGGAACCGGCCGGTCCGTACTCTGCCGTACGGCCGCGGCCTGGGGACCCACGAACTTCAAATTTTAAAAAAAAAAACAAAACAAAAATCCTAAGCTAAGCATCTAACCTAACCCTAAGCCTATCCTAACACTATTTAAAGACCCCCCCACCCCCTACATCACTCACACTATTCATTGGTCATCTTTTGCCATTCTTGAGAGGACGGTTTGGCATTCTTGAGAGGATAGTTTTACATTGTTTCTCAGCTGCATTTTTTCATTGGTTTGCAGCTACAGTTGGGGCAGCTTAAAGTGTGTTTTGCAGGGAGGTTTTGGAGGAGTTTGCCTTCATTATTTTTTGCAGCTGATTAAGAGCTACTACGTGGACTGTTTTGGAGGTTTTGAAGGCATTTTGTGCAGAATTTGTGGACTGTTATAGCGGAGCAGTCTCTTCTTTTTCTCTTGGCAGCGACAAATTTCTCAAGCTTTCCTTCATTTCTTCTTATTTCTCAAAGGTATGTCAAGTCTCAAGACTTTTCTCTTTAAATTTTTTTTTCCTTAGTTAATTAGTTATTAATAAATTAAAAATTGCATTTCCAGCTCTTGTTTGCAACTTTGCCATGGCTCCAAAAGAGAGGAAGGATGCGGCATGGGTTCATTGCCAATTGGATGAGGGTGGGAAAAAAGTATGCAATTATTGTGGGAAGAAAATAGGTGGGGGGGGTATCCATAGGTTAAAACAACACTTAGCTGGTGCTAGAGGCAATGTTGAACCTTGTAGGAAAGTCTCTGATGATCTTAGAGCAGAGATGCTAAGTAGTATTGAAGCCTACCAAGAAGAAAAAGCCAAGTCAAAAAAAATTCAAGAAGACATAGGGAGAAGTTCAATGCCATTTGAGGATGAGATTGACTATGATCCTGAGGGTGGTGATCCTGAAACCCCTCAAGGTCATTTGACTAGTTTTGAAGAATCCTCCAGTTTTCCTGTTAGGGGGAGAGGTGGACGTAGAGCATCCAATTTGAACCTGAAGAGGCCACGTAATATTACTACCCCGACCAACAATAGAGGGCTTGACTCTTTCTTTGTGCCCCGCACTACCCCTGGTGCTCAGCCCACCATTGATGCTAAATGGAAGAAGATGGAGAAGGAGGCTGCTTGGGAATGCATAGCCAGATGGTGGTATGATGCAGACATACCCTTCAATGCAACCAATTCTTCTTATTATCAACCTATGATAGATGCTATAGCTTCATGTGGTCCAGGCTTCAAAGGCCCTAGTTTCCATGATATCAGAGGACCCCTTTTAAAAAATGAAGTTCAAAGAATAGATGAATATCTGATGGAGTTCAAGCAGTCCTGGAGTAGAACAGGGTGCACAATAATGTCTGATGGATGGAGTGATGGAAAATCCCGCACTATTATCAATTTCCTGATTGCTTTCCCAAAAGGAACCATGTTTCTTAAATCTGTGGATGCCTCTGATCAGGTGAAGGATGCACAATTATTATTTCATCTTTTGGATGGAGTAGTTATGGAGGTGGGGCCAGAGAATGTTGTACAGATCATCACTGACAATGCCTCAAACTATGTTGCAGCGGGAAGGATGTTAGAGGAAAAACACCCCACCATTTGGTGGACACCATGTGCAGCCCATTGTTTGGACCTCATGCTGGAGGATATTGGCAAAATTGAGTGGGTGAAGAAGTGTGTGGAGCAGGCAATATCAATAACCAGGTACATCTACAACCACTCATGGGTTTTGAGTCTTATGAGGAAGAACACTGGGGGTAAAGAGCTTGTTAGATCAGCCATTACACGATTTGCAACAAACTTTCTTTCGTTGCAATCCCTTGTTGATCAAAAAGCCAATTTGCGGAAGATGTTTTCCTGCGATGAGTGGAATGAATGCCAATGGAGTAAAAAGGCTGAAGGGAAAGATATAGCGGACAAAGTGTTTGAAAAAACATTTTGGAAAAAGGCAGAAGAGATAGTTTTATTCAGTGAGCCTCTTGTGAGAGTGTTGCGAATGGTAGATGGTGATAAACCCGCTATGGGTTTTATTTATGAGGCCATGGATCAGGCCAAAGAAGCAATAAAGAAAGCATATGGTGATAAAAGGCAGAAGTATTTTCCTATTTGGAATATCATTGATGACAGATGGAACAGACAACTCCATCGTCCTTTGCATGCAGCTGGCTATTACTTAAACCCAAGGTAAGAAATCTCTAAATTCCTATTCAAATTTCAAAGTTATAAGTTTTCTTTTAATTTCAAACATTAACTTTGAATATTTTTTGTCTTTGACTCTTTTGAACTTTGAACTTTTGAAGGTACCACTATACAAAAGACTTTGAAGCCAATGATGATGGGGAGGTAAAAGAAGGATTGTATAGATGCATTGAGCGCATGGTTCCTGATGCCAGGATACAAGATGAGATACACAGTAAGCTACTGCAATTCAATGAGAGTATGGGTAGCTTTGGCATGAGCATGGCCATACGAGGCAGATCCAAGGATCCACCGGGTAAGAATTTTCAAAGTTTTCAAATTATATTATCCATTGTAAAGAATGAGTTAAATTTCCAAAGCCATTTGCTGAAACTTGTTTGCATTCAACTCTTATTGCAGCCTATTGGTGGGGTCAGTTTGGTGGGAGCTGCAGTGATTTGAAAAATTTTGCAGTTCGAATATTGAGCCAGCCATGCAGTGCTTCTAGATGTGAACGCAATTGGAGTGTATTTGAGCGTATACACACCAAGAAACGAAACCGTTTGGAACACAAACGGTTGAATGACATGGTCTATGTCCAGTACAATCTTAGACTGAGGCGTAACTAGTTGTTGAACAAGACACCAGCATCAGGCAACATAACCTTGGATGACTTTGATCCATCATCAGAGTGGGTTGTGGAGACTCAAGCACCAGTTTTTGATAATGAAGACCTTTCTTGGTTGGATTTGGACCCACCTCTAGAGGTTCCACCTTCAGGGACAGGGGAATCAAGTGGGGCTCAGAATCCCACTCCTGAAGAGGATGAGGATGACGATGAGGAGGATGATGAGGAGGAGTCCGAGTAGTAGACTACTAGACAGTAGACACTAGTAGGGTAGTGGCATATGATCAGTTTATACTTTATTGTTATTCATTAGTACTATGGTTTATTTTTGGATTGTAGTGGCCATTTAGAGCCTCTTTGTTGATGTACTTTGGTTCAGAACCTCAGAGATGTATTGCACTAAGAGCTATTTTGGTTATTTGCACCCATATTTGCTATATATATGAGAAACTTTGCATATTTGTGTATTAATGGTTTGGATTCATATGTATGCACATGAATATATATGTTTTTTTTACAAAATATGAATATTTTATGTATTTTTTAGTCGGCCGGTTTTTTACCCGGTTTTTTGCCGGTTCCGGTCCGGTTCACATTTTGGGCTTCGCCGGTTCGATGACCGGTCCGGTTCCGATAACATTGGCCTAAACTCACTTTTCCTGAGTTCTAAGTGAATATTATTCACTTAAATAAATATTCTCTCAAAATTAATTTTGGGGAATTATTTAATTAAAAAAATAAAGATATGAGAGAAAATCAAATTCCTAAATCAATGGAATTTGTCTCAGTGAAAGCCCAGTTCAGTTGGCAATGGTATTAAAGGCAAATCCCAATCAAACTTGGGTCAAATCAATCAGTGATTGGGTGAAGGTGAGTTGTCCTCTTTGGAGAGATGCGCCCTCTCCTCTTGGGCGACTTCTTCATTAGATGGAATCTCTTTATTACATGGAGGAGAAACCAACGCAATAGGTAGGCGCCTTCCCTTATGTGGCAGCCACCTCATTGGATCTTCTTTGGATCATGCTCCAATCAAGGAGCAATCATCTCCTTCACTCAAGTGATGCACCCCCCTCTTGGATGCGCCCCGCTCCCTCTCTCCCATTCTATAAAAGCAAGGATAATGCTCCATTGTTCACATGGATGCATTGAACCTCTGTGAGTTTGTAATTGATAATTTGATACTATTTTGAATACATGTTGAAAGGCTTTGGAGGTCCATCTTGTGCATTGGTGTTGGATATTGAGCTCATGAGGTGATATTGTGTCTTATTTTTTCTCTCTTGCTTTCAATTTTATGCATGATCTAGTTTATGTGATAAAGAATAAACATTTGCAGTTGCCAACTTGTATATTTGTGCTTAGATTTAAAGAGATCTAGAAGTAGCCAACAATATTCGGTTATATATAGGTTTTTTTGTTTTCTTTTCATTCTAACACACTAGATCTGACGTTATTTGTTACAAGTTTTGTCTCATAAGCTGCAGATCTCAAAGCTACAAAGAGGATTGGAACTCGGTTGTGTCTTCTTCTCTTTGGGCACCTTTATTTTGCTAACACTTTGCTTGTAGAGGCTTCCAAGAACGATTACAAGGATCTAGCTTTGCCTTGAGAGCTTCATCCATTTTCTCAAACGAAACTTTTCCCTCTCTCTTTCAATTTTTGTTTTGTCAAATGCTTGAGAAGTAGATCTATATCATTCATGCATATTATTTAAATCTATCTATCTTTAGCATGCTTAAAATAGTTAGATCTTAGTACTTTTAAGAAGCTTTACCTCTCACTAGATCTAAGCTAAAATATTGTATTTGCACTAGACAATTTTTCAAATATTTTCTAAGTACAATTTTTTCAAATTTTTTTATTTTTGTTTCATCTTTCCCATCATATTCTAAACATATTAGCTTCCTAGTTTTTAGCAGGTCCAAAGAAAAATAGAAGGAGGTTCTGGTCATTTTTTGCCAGAAAGTGTCAAAAAGACATTTTGTGGACACTCTTTCACCTAGCTTTCATTATATAAATTTGTAAGCCCTTAGATCCAAGTTTAAATGGACTAAGAGGCAATTTCTTTGAGCAAATATTGTAACATCTATTAAACAAGTGCAAGTGGGCTACACAAGGACCACACCCCATCCCCCCTACAGGGATTCGCAGTGTCTAATTTCGTGGTGTGAATTTTTCTGACAAAACACAAACACACAAACCACATTCTTCTGCAGGACTTTATACTTATAATATTCCATACTTTTTCCATTTTATTTTGCAAAAGTAAATTAGAAATAACACCGATCTCATTGCCACGAAGTATGCTCTCACCACAACATAAAGGCATTGTCGATTACTGGTGGTTGATCAGAAAGTGACACATAGATCCGGTGATATATCTTTCCGCTTTTTTTCTCTTCAGTATTTGTTTTATTATTTTTTTAAGTTTAAATTTGAACATACATTTTGCTATTTGCTCAAAGTATGCTCTTTCCCCTTGCGGGCATTTGCTTGGTCCTGGGGAAATCAGAAATTGTTGTAGCAACTGATTAATTCTCACATTTAATTAAAAAACTCATCTTAATAAAAGTAACAACCCCATGCATAGTAAAAATACGGCACTTAGATCATTTGAGTTTTGCGTGGGCAAATTCCTTAGAAGAAGCAGGAACAACTGGGAGGCGACCTCAGGGCACAGTTAGGCTACACCCTTGTTGGTGTAGTGTTGAATACCTCACTAGAGATTCCATTCCATCCCACACGTCTTCGCGAGGAGCTACCTTCACTCAATTTCCGAACATTGCTCCTTGTACCTCACGGTATCTTTGGAGTTTCCCCAGTTCCTATAATAAATTTCAATCTTTAATAATTTAAAACCAACCAAGATACACTTGCAAAACTTTCCCTTTCAGTAATAGCTTTTATATATATTGACTCCATTGGCACTGGTCCCCAGCAACAACATATTTTACATTTGCTTAATATCATATCAATAAATTGTTGCTTAATCCTTCTTTATGCTAGTGGTGGTTGTTTATTTTCTGCTATTGAAAGCATTTTCTTAATCTTTTGCAACGAACTTGGATTGTAATCATACCCTTAAAAACTCCTAAAAACAATCTTTAATTAACTTTCTATTAACCTTAGAAACATTCCATAGGGACTACCCTCCTTGGCTTCGGTTACGAGTTGGCCTAAACGGAGGAGTCAAGATCAGGTGACAGCCTTGACTCGAGACTTGCCCCCAAGGGCACACTGAGCAGTAGCAAAGATGTATGCTGCGTTAACCAGGTGCGTGATCCGGCGGCAACAGGGGGCACAGACCAAAGATATCCCTAACAGACCAAAACCCTAACTACTTTCCCTTGTTTGCGCTCTTCAGCCCATTTGCTTCAAGTCCACAGTCCACATCTTTGCGTGTGTTCTCCAATACTGGTCCCTTCTTGATCCCGCTCCAATAGGCCCCCAACACTCACCTGTGGCTCATCCAGAGCCACCTTGTTCACTTAATCAAAATTTGATTCTTTGTTCGTGTTCACAATTCTGCTTGCTTTTTCGGTTGCACTATTGCTGCTAACTTCTACAGCGTCGCCTGTGCAGTCGCGACCTTCTTCTTAATTTCTACTTCCGTGGCCAAAATTGCTTCTTCTATCTACTCACTAAGAATTAGCTTCAAAGTTTCTATGCATCAGTTTCCTTAACTTGCCCCTATACCTGCGCAACTTGTTCTGTGACTTGCATTGCATGCTCCTGTAAAGTCTTGTTATCACATTCATAGTAACCGGGGCTACCATGTCTTCAGACCAAATTCTAGTACTTTTCTAAGCTAATCTTTTACCATGAGATGCCTGAGATCGGCAGTTGATGAGCAGTTATTATATGATCATTCATGTTTTCAGCAACCCCAGAGCAGCCATTACAACCTTATGCCATGACTGAGCCTCATGACCTCAGATTTGATGACCGATGTGGCCATTTTCTTCCATACAGATCAGTGTGATAGTGCCCAGTGTTATGCAACAGCAGTGTTCCAGTGATAGTTGATGGTTCAAATTGTATATACAAGTATATGACCCAGCAGGTATATGGATGTGCATTGGATACCTTTATTTTGCTCTTTTGCTTAACTTGGTAGCTTGACTAGGTATCTAGTGGTCATGATCTGGCAATATTATATATAGATTTGGTTATTGGTTGACTGTTTGGAATTGAAGTGATCTAATTACTTGGACTAAGAATTTCTTGTGTATACTCGTTGGTCTTACCCTCTCTAGTAGTATGGACTTGGTCATTCCCACCATTTATGGCTTGCTAGTCATGGCATCACCTGTCACCTTTCCTCATCCATCCATTCTCTTCCATATTTGTTTTTTATCTTGACTTACACTTCAGCTTGTGATACTAAGGACTTCCCCACTTATGCCTCTATGTTGGATAGACTCCCTATTGTTTTGTGTCTAGGCTCTGAGTTGTGCAACAGAAATTACCGAAGCCTTGATCCTTTTGGGCCAGGAGAACCCACTGGTGTTGGTTCCTGAGCTTAGGTGGGTTGGATTTGAAGCCTTGACCTCTCTAGTCGGTTGCCCCCGATGTTTGGTCCTGATTGTAGATAGTCCCCCCAAAGTTGTGTCGACTAAACTTGAAGCAAATTGTACTACCATCATTACATGCATATATTACTGATTGTTATATCTTCTATGCAAGCCCAAGGTTATAAAATAAAATTGTGCTTTTAAGCACAATGAAAGAGGGCTATGAAATAAAGTGTAAAGCACCTTGGATAAAAGTTGCGATTAGTTATGCTTCTAAGCACATGCAAAATCCAAAGGGTCGTAAGGCCTAAAAATCAGTGGTTAAATGTATGCTAAATCTAAAGAACTACTGGCCATGATAAAATGTAATGATTAATTCCTCACGGAGCCTACGAGTTGGGATGTGAGATGGAGTAGGGGACAGCTAATTCTAAGTGTCCCCTAGAACCTCAAGTTACGGTTAGTTGTGCACCCAGTCACGATGGTTCTAGAAAAGATCCTCACAGAGCTGGTTCAAGCTTGGATGTGAGTTGTAGACATTTGCTAAAGTGAATAGGCACTCCTCAAATCAACTTATTCCATTTGTGAGACACTGCTTCCTTGTGTGTTTTCTATTCGACATATGCTTAGGTGATTTCCCCTTTTCCCTTTATCCAAAGTGTCACAATGTTGAAGTTTGTAAAGTCGTCCCCTTGTCCTAGCATTGCCTTTTCCACCTTCACCCATTTCTAGCAAAATGGTCAAGTCCATGAATTGAGTATACAAAAGCACCTTGGATAAAAGCTGTGATTAGTCGTGCTTCTAAGCACATGCAAAATCCAAAAGGTCGTAAGGCCTAAAAAGCAGTGGTTAAATGTATGTTAAATCTAAAGAACTGCTAGCCATGATAAAATGTAATGATTAATTCCTCACGGAGCCTACGAGTTGGGGTGTGAGATGGAGTAAGGGACAATTAATTCTAAGTGTCCCCTAGAACCTCAAGTTACGGTTAGTTGTGCACCCAGTCACGGTGGTTCTAGAAAAGATCCTCACAGAGTTGGTTCAAGCTTGGATGTGAGCTGTAGACATTTGCTAAAGTGAATAGGCACTCCTCAAATCAACTTATTCCATTTGTGAGACACTGCAATTCCTTGTGTGTTTTTTGTCCAACATATGCTTAGTTGATTTCCCCTTTTCCCTTTATCCAAAGTGTCACATTGTTGAAGTTTGTAAAGTCGTCCCCTTGTCCTCTGTCGCTCTTCTCGGATCATGCTTACTTTCGCTTGTTGTTTTCTTTATTCCCCCATCTTGGCCATATTTTCCATGACTGGTAAGGTAGTCAAACTATGGCGCATCTTCTGTTCTACTTCTTGTGCAATCTTAAACCTTTGGTCTACTTCCCTTAATTGTTCATCTGCGACCAACT
This sequence comes from Larix kaempferi, assembly GCA_027924585.1. NCBI lineage: Eukaryota > Viridiplantae > Streptophyta > Pinopsida > Pinales > Pinaceae > Larix > Larix kaempferi. Next base: position 3,371,665 of record BSBM01000024.1, read on the forward strand.
GTTCCCATAGCTGAGTGTTTATCTTATCACCTATTTTGTACCATAGTTGGATTATCTGAAGAGCCGCCATTTGACAAACACGATGAATGTTTGTACTCCAGTGTATCAGATGATCCATCATTTGTGCCTAGCCAATTTTGGCTAGTCAGTTTTGTTTTTCAGTCGACATGACCATGGCCCCACGGGGTTTCTAATAAAGTGTGCTAGTAGGATTCTGAGTGGCTCGGTTCCCCATGACTTGGTTAAGCAACTAAGGTATTCCAGGGAGTTTTTTCCCTTGTCAATTATACTTTGCCTATAGCTGAGCTATAATCAATGAGGTTTTCTCCCGCTTCTTCCAAAGCTGGAATGCCCGATTTTGAAAATTTTAGCCATGGGGGGTTATTAGAGTCCAACTGATGTATATAAGCCTACTAAACACTAGTAGAATAGGTTTTGTTCATGTCATAGGTCACTAGGACCCTAAGAAAAAAAATTCGAAAAAAATTTATCAGGTCCTCCGGTTTTGAGTTTTTAATTATTTTTAATTTTTAATAAATTTTTCCATAGTTTAAATGGAAAATTTTCAATTTGTAATATGTCAGTCATCCAGGATCCGAATTCAGTGATTGAAGGCTCCAACCTTAAGCCAAAAATCATTCATGATCCCCAGGCCAGTTTATCCTAAGTTTTGGATGTCAATTCAGCCTCATAATTAATAATTTCTAAAAAAAGTCAGTTACGGAGAAATTATTAATTAAAATATAAAAAATTGAATATTTGGAGATAATCCAAATCTCTCCAAAATAATCCAAATGGATTAAAATAAAAAGCTAATTGACATGGCATTGGGCATTAATGAAGATTCCAATCATCTCAGTCATCATCCAGTCAAGTGTACAGTCTGCACAAGTGGATCTCTCCAAGTGAATTCGCCCACCTTCCTCAAATCTGCGAATTAGTGATGTGTCAAGTGTTTAATGGGTTGGTGGGTTGCATTTATGCCTATGGTAGGCGCCCTCCTCAAATTATGCAATCATAGAGCTTGGCTTCCATTGCACACATGTTGCATTGATTACAACTCAAAGCTTGTCTCCCCTATGTGGCATTCACGCCCTCACAAAGGAGCTCACGTCAATCTCTATTGGAGCTCGAATTTACCACATGGCACATTGTTATTTGATGGGTGATTATTCCAATGAAAGATGAGGGGCACCTTGCCTAGGTGGAGGCCACCTCCTCATCTCCTTCAATGCAACTCGAACTTGTTGGTGGAGTTAGCACTCCAAAGCTTGGCTTGACATGGATGTGATAGGGATTTGATGGCAATTCGATTTGATGACTCATGCTTTTGGCTCCCCTTGAATGCCAATTCGAATTAGGGTAGGGTGTGGCTCTAGTTTGTTATATAATAAGGGCTTTTCTCCTCATTCCTCATGGATCTTTTAGCAAAGAAACTCTGGAGGATTTTTGTAATATGTTTAAGAATTAAATAAAGTTGAGACTTTGGAGGTCAAATTATGGAGGCTCTTGGTGGCCATACTTCATCTGTAACAAGGTGATATTGTGTTTTGCTTATGTACTTTCGATTTTTAAGCTATAGATTTATAATTCAAGAAGGCTAACAATCTAGCACAAGCAACTATATATCTATGCTTTTCTCTTGAGTATGTGGGTTTTGCAGGTATCTTCCCAAAGTGCAAGGGTTTTTGTTTGTTTCACCTTCACTCTACAGGTTGCCAAAGAAGTCTAAACTTTACAAATCGAGAAACAAGGAGTTCTTGCTTCCTCCATCAATCTTTCAACAAATTTTCAATCGGTTACTTGATCTACCTATCTAAACTGTGGAAATCCAAGGCTCTATACTTCTCCAAGTTTGAGATTTTTGTCTAGTTTGCCTTTGGTTTGTGGCTTGCTTGACTTTTTGCCCCTCTCGTTTTCCTCTTCCATCCTAGTCTTCTTTATCAACCTTCTTCTATTCGTCCTCTCTCCTCATCCTGCTCTCGTTTCTCCATTGCTTACCCCCCCTTGTATCCATCTCCAAAAAACCTCACCCTTTCGTCTTCTTTCCCATCTCATTCCTCTCCTTCTAGCTCTCGTCTCCCTTAGCTTTCTCTCCTCCTTCCTCTTGTCTCCCTACTCCTTCTTCCCTCCTTCCATTCGTCCCTCCTCTTCCATCTCCTCTCGTCTTGCCTTCCCTTTCTCCCTTTCGTCCACCTACAAAAAGACCAAACAAAAAACAAAGCATAAGCTTGGTTAGTGTTAGAGTTATTCCATGCTTTAGAGTTTACATTTTGCAATAGTTTAGTCTCATTTCAAGGTTCTAAGTTTTGCATTATTTGTTTAAGTCTCTAGTTTAGATCACATTGGAAAGTGTTCAAAGCTTGCACTTAGGATTTTGGCATATATATTAGATTTTAGATTTGCATTTAGTTTCATATTTTTTTATTTTTCATTAACATCTAATGGGTGCCTTGTTGAGGATTTGCTAAGCTTGTGTAGGTTTCTTTGAAAGAGAAAAAATACTTGTGAAGACAAGACTCAAAGAAGATCAAAATTATAACCAAGGAGAAGACTTGAACCAATAAGAGAATTATAAAACTACTCTCCTTTGTAAAAGCCATTAAGGGCTCATAAAGTTTTGTTTCCATAGTTGTTTATTTTCTTGAAAAGACCTTTCAAGGATTTTATTTCCAAAAGGCATTTGTAAATCGATTAATAAAAAGGCTAGGTGGGATAAGGCCTCCCACACTTTGCTTCTCCTTCCCCATTTGGGAAAGACTGTTTCATGCATGCTTTAGTTAGATTTATTTCAAGTTTTCTAGATTAAAGTTTATTTTTGTACTTAGATTAACTCTCTTCCAAGTTTTGACTTGAGTTAGCAACCTTGGGATTGCATCCCGAGGGCCACATTATTTTGTGGTAGCTTCTCTATCCCCATTAGACTCCTTGTCGAAGTTCAGCTAGCTGGAAGGTCTCAAGGACTAGTGGTTCTAGTGGTCACCTTGTTCGGAGGTTGATCCCACCTTGTTGTTTATTTCTTAGTTAGTTGTTAATTTTGGCCTTAGAAAGTGTGCACTTGTTATTTTCTTTCATTACTTGTTTTACTTCAGAAAGTGTGCTTTTTCTTTACGCAAGTTACTTCTATTCTAATAAGGAACGAAGCCTCTTGAACTTGCAATAACCCAAGTCAAGAGCACTCTCTGTCGGAGAGCATATTAAATTTGCATTTTCCCTGCATTAGGCATATAGATTAAATAAGTCTCTTGAACCTTGTCATAAGACAAAGTCAAGAGCACTCTCTATCGGAGAGCTGAACTATGTGCTTCAATAATCCTAAAACATTTCAACTCACACCCCCGTTAATAATTTACCTTGGTTGCTATCTGACACCCATATGCTTTGCCAACCTGAAAAGGTTGGGCTAGTACTCAGAAAGGTGTTGGATTTGATAAACTTCTATAACATAATAAAATTTTCACCCCACAACCAACTAACCGGCGTTGCTTTCGATAAATACTTAAAGTGCTATTCTGGGAGGTGGAGCCGGAGTGCCGTTGTTCAGACTTCGAGGGTGGTTTAAACATTGGACACTTACCCTCTTGATAACTGGACGGTCCGTCAAATCACCGTGAATAGCCACTAAAAGTATTTCTTCCGATTGGACATTTTATCCTTGTTTTTTGCCAGCCTAATAATCAAGATCATTTAAAACTTTCAAATAAACCAAGATAATTTGCAAAACGATCTCACGAACATATCTTTCGAACTCTTGTATCAAGCAACCCAAGCACTCAGGCAATTTTTGACTCCATAAGGCACTGGTCCTTGACATCATATTTTTATTTGCTTATTATCTATCTGGAGTATTTGTTATTAACTTTCCATATGTGAGTGACTTGAACTTAAAGTTCTTCAAGTGGTTGCACATCAAGTTATCTCGTATCTTGCATTGCAACGTGGATTGCTCATTTATCTTGTGTTTATTTTCAAATTACAAAATTGTGATCTTTTCATCATTTAAAAAACTCTTAAACAACACCCATCCGCATCACCATACATAAAAAAAACATTAAAACACATTGAGCCATAGTAAACTCTTTGTAGGGACTACCCCCCTTGGCTTCGTTAGGGGTTAGCCTAAACAGAGGAGCTGAGATTCAGGTGACGGTACCTGGCTCATTGCTTGCCCCCAAGGCCACACCTTCCCCACTTGTAGTGAGGGAACAGCTTTCGAAAGATTTCTGCTGCTGGTGTGCATCTCGGCAGACAACACTTCCTTCATGCAACTTCTCACACTTTAATTCCAATGTCCTAATGTTGCCTACTGCAATGTTCACTCTTTCTTCTCTTTGTTTGCGCTCTGCTCTAACCTTTGGTGGTGTCTCTGGTTGATATTTTGCTGCCAACTCCTCAATCTTAGCACGAAACCCTTGAATGGATTCCCCTATCCTTGTCACCTTCTCTTCTAGAGCGGTATCCTCTTCTATCTGTACCTCTGGTAGCTTTCTACATACTTCCTCAACTGCCTTCTGCAATCTTGTATTCTTTTGTTGTATTTCGTCTACTTCTTTCTTCAGCTCATTACAATTCTTGGCTGCCTTGTATGCCTCCTTCTGTAGTTTTGTTGTCTTCTGCGCAGTTTCCTCTTTCTCCTTTCATATTTTCTTGCATTCCTCCTCTAATGCTTCTTTCTCACCTTGGTTTCTATACCACTCTGATGTGGCTGCCTCATGTCGCTCTCGGATCTCCTGCACGATAGATGAATGCAATATATGCAGCTCCTCCATAGGTAATTGCAACAAGACTATCTCTACCAGGCTTATTGTGAATGATGACTCTTGCATCTCTTATGTGGGAAATACCAGCGTTGTTGCCAAAATCTTTACCCCTTGTTGTAGTTTCGTTGTAGCCAGCATTTGTATATCTGGTTGTGTTTGTGTGTAGTTATGTCATTCTTCCTTCCTGGTCCTTATCAATAATTGTTTTATTGTCGCAGACTCTTCTTCGACATTCATATAGATCTCCTCTTGTTTAGTCGCAAGCTCTTCTATTTCTTCCTGTTATCACACCATAGTAGCAGGGCTACTATTCTTGCTTAGCAGATATCTGCACATTCCAGAGCTTCCATTATTCAGAGCATGGCTATGATGATTGTATATTTTGTGATCACTCATGATCAAAGCAGTATATTATTCAGACTTATGTTAGACCTTGTGTCAAGGCTGAGCCTTGAGAGTTGTTATCAACTGATTTGTACAATAGTTGAAACCTTATTGAGCCGCCAGTGTTGGAACACATCAGTGTTCGCTTCCAGAGTATCTGGGTTTCATATATTTGGGTCTAGCCAGTTTTGTTTTTTGAGTTGACATGACCATGGCCCTGTTGCCAGCTAAGTTGTACTTAGATGGACTATCAAGCGAGCGGGCAAAGTTGAACATTTCAATGTTCTTTTTTCGATGATTTGATATCCAGTTGGCCTTTTAAAGGGCCCCCGTTTTAACTTTTTTCCACATGTCCATGGCCCTGCGGGGTTTGTAATAAAACGTACTAGCATGGTGTTTTGTAAAAGATTTGGTTCCCTAGGACTTTTTGGCTAAGTCAGGTATTCCAAAGAGTTTTTTCACCTATCTATTATGTTTTGCATTAGTGCATAACATAATTAATTGGTTTTTCTCCTGCTCCTCCAAAGCTGGAATGCCTGGAGAGGCTGACGGGCCTTAAGGGATTGTTAAAGTCTATGGGTCAATGTATATGAACATGCTAGGCGTTAATTTTGAGTCATATGGACATGTCATAAGTCCCCCTAGGTTGTTTTTTAATTTTCGGCAAAGTTTAATTTTTCCGTAAATTGGGCCATTTTTTAATGATTCAATTAAAAAAATTGTAATCGGCCTAGAAGTGGCATAGGGAGGTCTTTTTTGCCTTAGGGGTGCTCGTTTTCTAACTCAGAGCACCCCCTTAACCCCTAAACCCACTTTTCCTAATGTTTGGGTGCTTAAATTTTTACCTATGGCCAAAAAACCCAAAAAAGTCATGAAAAAATAAAAAAAAGTGAAAAAATGACTCATAAAAATATTAAATTTTGGGAGTGATTTATGGACTGATTTTTTCAGCTATGTTTTAGGAGTTGTAAGACCTGATTTTGGAAAGATTCCGGGCAGCTATATTAGTGGGATTACTTCCCCATTTGAGGGGAGCATATTTCCCAAAATTGGGCCCCTTCAATCATGGAATTTGCAGCTATGTTTATGGACTGTCACATGGCTGACTTTTAGCTGATTTTGGCAGCCCATTACATGGGAGTGGGCAGCTCCATTTTCTCCATGAGTTATGCCACTCATTCCACCCATTTCTCTCCATCTTTGGCTATTTAAGCATGGCTGCCCACTCCATTTTCTCTAGTTGGAGAGTGAGCAGAAATTTTTGTAAGCTTATGCTATTTGGTTGATGAATAAAAAGACTTTGGAGGTCCATATGTGTGATATTTTGTGAGTGGTTTCATGGTCTCATGGTGTGGAGTGATTTGTAGCAAGTTCAAATTTTGGGCATGTAATTTCCAGCCATCTACTAGCCTGCTTGAAGGATTGGTAACGATTTTGTGGGAAGGAACAATTAATCTTGTTTGTTTTAATTTGTTCTTGCATTTGTCATATTGGTTAGAGATTCAAAGTTTATATGTTTCATTTGTTTATGCTCATACTATTTTGATTTCTAACCATGTGTATTTCTAGTTTGATGGTTTTTCTGTGAGTTTTGTTTGCTACAGGTTGACAGGTGTGAAGAGGAGGAATGCTTGTTTGCTCTCCATCTTCTTCTTCTGTACACATTTTGGTGGATCTCACCCTCGGTTTCCCACTTCCAAGCTTCCAAAGTCTTTGGTTTCAAGGACCATTCTGTCTCTTCTCTCTTCCTCAACTTATAAAATCAAAATTTTCTTAGTCACTGGTTACGGTTGAAGAGTGATTCTTTGATCTATTTTTTGATTGATATATTCCTAAGAAGATCTGATTCATTCTTAGAGTTCTAATCTAGTTGTTTAAAGTTTTATCTTCCATTAGATTAGATCTTTCATTATCCATCATTACTTAATTTTGAAACTGGTAAAAAATTGTTAAAATCTTGAAAAGTTTGAAAGTAGTGTTAGATCTGATATAAAAGTTTATTTGGCTGTCCAAGAGCATACAATTTGCAGCTCATAAAGCTTGCAAAGACCCCAAGCAAACAAGCATTACTGCTTGTTTTACTTGGTTAAATTTTGCAATTTTTTACTTAGATTTTCACTTGAGAATTTTTGGGTTTTTTAGGTGTTCCAAAGACACTCTTAAAGTGTTTTTGGGCATCTTATACTAATAATTGCTTGCTGGTTTGCAGCAAAAGACGAACAGGTAGGAAAAGGTGCTGTCGAATTTCGAGGATCCAGGCAATCCGGAGGACCAATTTTCATATTTTTGCAAAACCGGTCAATTTTTCCTCAAATTTTGTAAGCCACCAAGTCACTTTAAGTAGACTGGGGCACTTCTCTGATCATTGTAAACAACTATTAAACGAGAGCAAGTGAGCTAGCCAGCGCCCATACCCCATCTCCCCAGGGGTGGCCTGTGTCGTCTCTTTTCATGGTGTGATTTTTAGAGTAGTTTATTTCTTTTATTTTCGGCATTTAATAAAATTAACTAGGATTAAAATTAACCTTGTTGGTCCGTTCCACTGGCGGGCCACAAGTTCACTCACAACGTAGTTTTTTTTATTTTTTTTTACAAACTCAAAACGCCCCCCTTGCTTTCCCGAAGTAGGGTTTCTGTATGAGGGCTTGCCCGAAATACGTGCCTGAAAAGAGACTCCTGGGGTTTTAAAAAGATAAAATTTGGGTTCATAAAAATTTTCTAAAAAATACCAAGGTCTTCTCCTGTATGCTCTGTGGCCGACTTGCAGCTCAGTCTGATCCAGTTGGTACACATCAGAAAGGAGGGGATGACTAGTAATAGGATCCAACACCGCCCAAATAAAAAATCTTTTTTGTGAAAATCCGGCACAACACGTACTTTGTTGTCGTGGGCAAATTTCCCAGAAGGCTTGGGACAACACTGAGTAGTGACCTCTTGGAAACCGTTAGGCTTGCCCTCGTTGGTATAGCATCTGAACACCTCCTCGAGACTCCGATTCAGCCCAAGCCTGAGAGGGAAGCCACGCTTCAAAATTCTGGACATGTTCCCCCGTACCTTGCGTATATTGGGAACCCACCTACCATAATAAAAAGATCACCATCACATAAATTTTAAAATAAACCAAGAACACTCGCACAACATCTACTTTTTCTGCTTATGCATTTGTTTATTGACTCCATTATAAGGCACTGATCTTGTTTAATGACTAATGTGCAAGTAAATGATGATTATTTTGAATGGGAGTAAATGATGAATGATTGTTTTATTTCACAAAAGTATATGCTGTTTATTCTTGGTTACCAAAAATATTTTCCTAACTCCTAGATTAGACGCCTTAGTTTCTTTTCATTTTTAGGGTCCACCCCCCTTGGCTTCGCTAGGAGAGCCTAGACGGAGGAGTCGAGTCCCAAGTGACAGCACTTGACTCTGACTTGCCCCCAAGGCCACACCAGCAGCTTGAAGACTTCTGCTGCGTTTTACCCAGGTGTGGAACCAGGCGGCAACAGGCCCCATGGGGGTTTGTATCAAAGTGTGCTAGTAGGGTCTGAGTGGCTCGGTTCCCCATGACTGGATTAAACAACTAAGGTATTCCAGGGAGTTTTTTCACCGTCAGATTATACTTTGCTTCAAGCGAGATATAATCTCTTGATTTTTCTCCCGCTTCCTCCAAAGCTGGAATGCCCGATTTTGGAAATTTGGCCATGGGGGGTTATTAGGGTCCAACTATAATATATAAACCTACTAGACACTATTAGAATAGGTTTTGGTCATGTCTTAAGTCTCTAGGACCCCCAAAAAAGATTTCGAAAAAATTTTACTGGACGCGTCGGAATTGGGGTTTTTTATTTTTTAATTATTTAAATTTTAATTAAATTTCTCTATAGTTTAAATAGAGAAATCTGAGTCTGTAATATGTCAGTCATCCGGGGTCCGAATTTAGTGTTTGATGGCTCGTTTCATAAGCCAAAAATCACACATGACCCATGGAGCAGCTAAACCCAACTTTCGGATGTCAATTCAGCCTCATAATTAATATTTTCTCTGAAAAGTCATTTACAGAGAAATTATTAATTAAAATAATAAAATTGAATATTTTGGAGATAATCCAAATCTCTCCAAAATTAATCAATTTGATTAAAATAAAAGGCTAAATGACATGGCAATGGGCATTTATGAGGATTCCAATCAACTCCAAGCCTTTCCAGTCAACTATCCAGTCACTAGAAGGTTATCCATTCAAGCAAATTCGCCCTCCTCATGCAAAACTCGAGTTTGATGTGTTGTAAATTTGTAATTGGGTGGTGGATGAGCATTAATGTTAGAGTAGGCGCCCTCATACCTACCAAGCTTGGCTCCCTTTGCTAATTCGAGTTTATACCTACCAAGCTACACATGTCACCCACCTAACCAACTCGCATATCTCCACATCCTCACGTCAATCCTCATTTAGGTTCACGTCTAGTCTTGTTGGACCTTGCCTATTGGTTGTGATACATCCCATGCTTCTACCATGCGAGTTAGCACCTACCATATTACACTTGTCTCTCCATCCTCTAACTCGCACCTTCCATTGTCCTCACGTCAACCTACCATGCCTCACGTGGATCCTTGTTGGAAGGTGTTTATTGGTTGTTGATACATCTAAACCTACCACCCAAGTCGAGTTTGCCACATATCCAATCATACCTACCACTAAAACTCGACTTTGTCCATTGTCTATTGCTCCAAGCTTGTGATTGATTGGAATTCGACTTGATTGCCTATTGCCAATTCGACCTAGGGTTTAGCTTATGTTTTTGGTATAAAGAGAGGCCCTTTGGGGTTATTATCTCATGAAGACTTTGATGCAAGATTACTCTGCAAAAATTTGTAACAAGCTTTGGCTTAATATTTTCAATAAAGATTTCGACTTTGGAGGTCCATGAACTTTCAATCTTTGGTGTGAATTCATCTCTTGTTGAGGTGATATCTTCTCTAAACCCATCTCTTGATTATGCATAGTATTTGATCAATGGCTAGCTTGTGAGGACTATCTTTAGTACAATAGAGTAACCATTTATCATTTAAGTTGGTTATTTATGCATAGTTTATCAAGATCTAAATGGACATGAGTAGTTGGTTATACAAATTGTTGATCTAATCTTGATATTTCTAGCATACTAGCATTGTTGATCTCACTTGTTGGTTGAGTGGTTGGGGTTGTGATTAGGTGTTTCCTAAAGTGAAGAAGGGTAAGAGCTCGGTTGCATCAAACCCTTGTTCATCTTCAAGTTTTGGCCTAACACTTTGTGGTTGCAGGATCTACAATAATTCCAAGATCTTTCATTCTAAGGAAGCTAGGAAGAGCTCTTCTCAGGTTTTTCATCAACCAAAACTTTACTTTCAAAACCTTGGTTACTTGTTACTTTAGGCTTCCACTTCTTCAAGCCCTCTTGTTTGCTCTTTGAATCTTTATACTTGCATGCTAAGCCCTTTCTAGCCTTTCTAGTCTTGATCCAAGTTAATTATTTATCTTTTCAAGCCATAGATTTAGTTAGCCATAAGGTTGAAGCTCCTTCAACCTTGGGGAATAGCTTGGGATTTGTTCCCTTGTGCTCTCTTCAACACTTGTTGTCGGTGTATCACCGGTTAACCGAAGGATTTCCAAGACAGTGTTTTTGCCCTCTCAAGTGTTCCACTTGAAACTCCTTGCCCTAGTTTTTCTCCTCCTCTTCCCCATTCGTTTTTGTCCTCTTTACCATTCCTCCCATTCATTTTTGCCTACCTTCTTGCTCTCGTCTACCCTAGCTTCTCCTCCCTTCTTTCCATCTCCCATCTTCTTCCTCCTAGCTCTCGTCATCTTTCCTTTAGGGCTCCTCTCGTCCCCTCTTCCTCTTGTTTCCTCCATCCCTCTCGTCCCATTTCACATTTGCCCTAAAACATAAACACAAAAACAAATAAACAAGTGTTAGTAGTAGTTAGTATTAGTTTTCATGCTTAGTTTATTGATTAGTTAGCTTGTTTTAGTAGTTAGTTTACATTATTGCAATGTTAGTATTTTAGATCTCATACCTATGCTAGTTAGTTGCTAGTTTGTCTTAAAGTTTAATAGCTAGTTGCATTTTATTACAAAGTAATTGTTATAGATCTTTTTCCTAGTTATTATCTAGTTTCAAATTTTGTCAACATACTAATCCATTGCACTTCATTTTGGTTTATTTTTGTTGGCTGCCACCTAGATATTGAGTGGACTGTCCTAAAACTCTGTTGGCTGCCATCTAAAAGCATTTAATTGACTATCTTAAAACACTTAGTGGCTGCCATCTACACATTTAATTGACTGTCCTAAAGTCTATTTTTATTGGCTGCCATCTAAACTCTTTCACTCATAGTTGCAAGTAGTTTAAAATTTCAAATTTATTTTGATTATCTAACGTCTAATGGGTATTGGAGTTATGTGTTTATGATAGAGCCTTCCAAAGAAAAGAGTCAAGAAGCTTCCAATCAAGAAGCCATCAAGAATACAAGAGGGCAAAAACAAAACAAAGATTAGTATTATCCTTTTTGTAATAGATCTTAGTTTATTTCAATTCTTATAAGTCATTTATTTCAAAAAAGTCCCTACAAGGGTTTCATTCCCAAAGGCAATTGTACTTCCATAATAAAATTGCAAGTGGGGTTTTTAAGCCCCCACATTCACTTCCCCATTTGGGGAAGCCTTGTGGTCTCTTGAGTGGTATGATTTTTGCTTTAGATCCATCATATGCTCTTAGACTAGTTTTATTTCAATAAGTCATTTTGCTCTATTTTTCCATATTTACTTACCCCCATGCTCTCCCGAGTAGGGTCTTTGACCTGAAAGAGACTCTTGGGTAGATTAGATTTATTTTCGTTTAAATATTATCTCGTATCTTCTCTTCCAAGCCGTGACTAGAAAATAGCTAACTTTGGGATTGTATCCCAAAGGCCACATAATCTTGTGGTAGCTTCTCGCTCCCCCATCAATTTCTTGTGGACATCCAGCTAGCTGGAAGGTTTCCAGGATTGGTGGCTTCTAATGATTGATCTTGTTCGGAGATCAATCCCACCTATTAGATTAGAAATTGTGTGGTAGAACACTAGACTTTTCAAGTTTCATTTTATCTTGCAAGTAGTGTTGTTAAGTGATATTCCATATCTTGCTGATCTATCATATTGTTTAAATCAATTTTTAAGTTGGAATTTATTGCTACTACAATCTACTTTCTGTTTGTTTAAAACGAACCAAAGTCTCTTGAACTTGGCCAAATCCAAGTCAAGAGCACCCTCTATCGGAGGGCATTTTTAGTTTTGCATTATCCCTGCATTAGGCATTTGTTAAAGTAGCAAGTCTCTTGAACTGTGGTCATAAGACCAAGTCAAGAGCGCTCTCTGTCGGAGAGTTGAACTAAAGTGCTCTTTAATTAAAACTTTTCAACCCACACACCCCTTTAATTAATTTACCTTGGTTTCTGTCCTACACCCGTATGCTCTGCCAACCGGAAACGGTTGGGCTAGTACTCAGAAAGGTGGAAGACTTGCTAATTCACAAGTGAAAATCTAATTAAAATCTTACCCCAAAACCTCAACCAAGACAAATTACTGTTCTTCCCACAAGAGGTGGTGCCGGGAATCCACTGTCAGACTCGAGGGCGGTCAAGCCGCAAGCACACTTGCCCTCTTCGCAATCTGGGTGCTCTCGACCTATCACCTAGGGTTGCCAGTAGTTTTCTTGGACAAGGTTCCACTACCTTTTTGATACCTTGTTCTTAGCCATAATAATCAAGACAATTAAAATCTTAAATTTACCAAGATAAGCTGCACAACGTTCTCACAAACTTCTATTTCAAGCACTTGTATCAACCTTTTACAATCACTTTTTTTTATATTTTTGACTCCAAAAGGCACTGGTCCTTCATCATATATCTTGTTTGCTTTAAAATATCAATATTGGAGTATTTGCTTTAATTGTCGTAAAGAGTGATTTATTTATTGTCCAAGTGTATCTCTCATTTTGTGCTTGCAACGTGGATTGCGCTATCTTGTTTTACATTTTATATTGTCTCTCATTCAAAAACTCCTAAACAACACCCATCCGCATCACAACACCTAAAAACACTATAAATACCAGAGCCTTAGTGAAACTCTTTTATAGGGACTACCCCCCTTGGCTTCGTCAGGAGTTTGCCTAAACGGAGGAGCTGGGATTCAGGTGACAGTACCTGGCTCATTGCTTGCCCCCAAGACCACACCTCTCTCACTTGTAGTGAAGAGACAGCTTTCGAAATATTTCCGTTGCTGGTGTGCATATTGGCGGACAACAAGAGTTCAGATTTGATGACCGATGTGACTCTTTATCCCATACAATTTCAATTCAGTGCTTAGAGATGTATTGCAGCAGTGTTTCAGATGGTATATGATGTTTCTTACTATGATGATGTTATATGATTTATGGATGCATTATCGCTGACTGTGGATTATTATCTTGTTGATTTAGTCATGATCACAGCATCTGCTTGGTATATTATTCATGATGTGGCAGACTGTTTAAAATGAACTATAAATCATAAAATGGACAATTGCTTGCACATTTAGGTCATTTAACAAAACCCACTGGTTTTCCACCTTACATAGATATGGTCTTTCCTGACACCAGTTGTCTGCTAGCGTAGGCTCCATATTCACTTAACTCCGTACATACATGACTTTCCTATTTGACTTTAAACCTTGACCTGTCTCATTTGACTTTCTGATACTAAGGACTTCCCCATTTTTCTACCTCTGTGTTTGGACTGCATCCCTGTATATTCAGTGTCTCGGCTCTAAGTTGGCGACAAAACTTGCCTTTGGTGAGTTGGATTGTAGGCCTAAATCATTCTGGTCGGTTGTCCCGATGTTTGGCATTGGCTCGAACTCCCCCTAGTCACTTGAGATGTTGTTGGCTAATACTGAAAGCTCATGTTCTACTTATGGAAACTTATAAATTCGCCCATGGAAACTAAAAGAGGGCAAGAGCGATGAACAGCTAAAAATACTCCTCGAAGAGTATAAGAAAGGTCCCAAAAAAAGCAGTGGTTCTTAAAAGCTATATCTAAACAATTGCTGACCTTATATGTATTTGAAAACATGCCCTGGATGCAAGCTGCAACTAGTTGTGCTTATCAGCACACCTGAGATCCGAAGGGTTATGTAGGCCAAAAAGGCCATGAAATGAAATTGAATGATCCTAATGAACTTGGATCAACTTGATGTAGACATGATGCCTAAGTTGAATAAGCACTCTCTGAACAACTTATCCATTTGTGAGGCATAGCCATTCCCCGTGTTATTTTGTCCAGCACAGAGTTTGTAGCTTTCCCTCTTCTCCCAGTCCAAAGTATTTTGAGTTAAGTTAGACAAGTCAACCCCTTGGCCCACCTTGTTCCTAGCCTTCATCCTTCACTAGCAGTTTGACCATGTCCAATGAGTGAGTTTGTCATTTGAACTAGTGTGCAAGTAATTTTATATAACAAAGGAATATGCTAACTTAATTAATGCCACTGAATGGATGTTATACTTTGAGCTTGGCTATGAGAATGATTAGAGAAGCATGTCTTAGTCTACTAATGTGATTTATCCTTGGTTGTATATTATTGGGATCCGTGATGATGTGGGCCATATATATATGCCTATTGATGATGATTGATGCAGTTCAGCAGGTATTATTATTACTTCAGATCATCAGATCATGCACTATCCATATATGGTGGACCCTACAACTAGCCCATTAGGGCAACCCATGGTGTATGAGTACACATTCTTAGTGGATTTGGGTCTTCTGGATCAAATGAGACACTTATCTTTCAGTTCCGGGCACTTCTGGCAGTGATTGATGCAGTTTTACACTTGTTGACAAGATTTGGGGCTGATTTCCCAGCCTGAGCAGAAGGGGCCATGAGAGGCCAGTTCACCTAGGGCGCTGTATGAGGAGGGGGTGGTCCAGCCACTTGTTTTTACCATTTACCCCCCCTTCTGGAGAGCGTGGTGGGCTCAGTTGGACAGCGCAGATGCCCTAGGAGGCAGTTTTGGCACTTTCACAGTTATCGAGGCAGTTAAAAAATGGGATAAAGTGGTCACTGAGGAATTCGATTTGGGCAATTGAGGCAAGGTTTTGGCATTTGGTTTTCACAGAGGTCTTCTAGGGTGATCCCACTATCTTCCAGCCAGTTTTCACCATGTGGGTAGGCCCACATCAATCATAGGAGGTCTTTTACTGCTTGTCTGTCACAGATTTTGAGGACAGATTTGATCATTTATATTATCTTGGACATATTTTATTATTTTATTGTGCCTTGGGGATGAGCTAGTAAGGATTGATGCCTCCTAGCCCCACCATGTGCTTATTTTGTCATGTCCTAGTCATTATGAGGTGGATTTTTGTACTTTTACCCCTCTAGTGGATGACGTCATCCTCCCTTTGTACCATTTAGTTAGGACGTCATCATTATATTGGGTGATCCATGTGATGTATTGTTATGATTCATTATTAGCCATTGATTAGATCTTTTGATCTTTTAATCTTAGCCACCCATGTAAAAAGTGGTTAGGATTATGCTCTCTCCCCATCCTATTTAAGGAGGGAGCCTCTCATTGTAAAATCATCTAGAGATTTTTGGCTCTTGGCTCTTGGAATAAAATTTCTATCTTTTGGACTACATGCTTGGGTTGGAGTGGATGTTGGTTGTTTTGATTGTAAATGCTTTTGTCCATTGCACTGGAGGATCTATTGTAGCTATCTTGCATATTTGCCATATCTTTTTAGAGGTGGAGAAGACTTCTTCAACAAGTGCGAATTGGTGGGGAGGCTTGCCCTTCAAGCTTGGAGGAGGACGTTTTGGGTTAAACAGGGAGTGGTTTTGTCTTTGCACCAACTATTCTTTGCTTATCTCTTTCTTGCTTGTATCTACCTTCAACATGTTAAACTGATTGATGCTTTGCTCCTTGGTTTTGACAGGTTAGAAGGACACATATGTGGCTTGGAAAAATCGATTTGGCAAGAGGGCTTCAAAAATTCTCCATTTGATCTTTGGCAAAAGTAATCCTCATCTCAACTAGCATTCATCTCTTCATCCAGGTATGCTCCAAAGGTATGATCTTCTTCTTCCTTGAATCATCCATAATTTCTAGATCATAAAAACCCTAATTGATCAAAACCCTCATTTTGGTTTTTCTTAGATCTACTTAGATCTGGCCTTGCTTTTGAAGAGATATTAAAAACCCACCTCTATAGCATCCACCCCTAGTGGGATCTATAGTTTGGTGGTGATTAGGTTAAAATTGACACACTTTTCAAGGCAAGAAAGCCCTCTTGAGCCAAATCACACTTCCTTGGAGAGGCTTCTTTGGTTAGATCTAGCACATGGGTAGGTGAGATCCCACTTGATTTGCAATCTACACACTTGATAACCTACCCCCAGACTTTTACTTTGGTGATTTCTACCTTGTGGGCATCATTCCAAATTTTAAGGGATTAAAACCCCCTTTTGAACTACTTGGCATCTTAAAACTCAGATCTAGTAAGATCTAACCCTTGGATTGACTTGATTTTCTAGATCCACATAGATTGGTGCATAAGCTACTTGGATCTACAGTTTGGTGGCCATTGGACTTGATTTGGGCCACCTTATCCATCTTTTAACCCTCCTTGCGCAAGGTCGCACTCCCTTGGGTGAGTGAGTTTGCCCACTTTGAGGACGTGGGTGGTTGAGATTTTTGTGGATTTGGAACGGGCATACCTTGAAACCTAGGTCTAGAGTATGATTTTGTGATGATCTGCCTTGGGGGTAGCATTCCTTGTTTTAAGGGATTGTGGTCCACTCGGGTCATTTCATGAAAACCTAGATCTAGCAAGATCCAACCATTCTATCTCAATTATCCCACTTGACTTGACCTCTAGGTGTCCCGATCTACACTTTGACATACCTTTTGACTCCATTAGCCCATCCAACAAGGCACTAGTCCTCCTCAAAGCAAGTCGCACTCCTTGGGAATTGTGTCAAACCTTAGATCCAGTACATGGGTACTCCTAAATTCAACTTAGATCCATAGATCTACCCATTACATATCCTCTAGTGCCAATTTCATCCCTTAACTTCACCTTGTGGGTCTACTTTAAACCATTTCACATATCCCAAGAAAGGTAGGACCCATTTGTGTAGCATATGGTACTATACCCTGTCATTATACCTAATTATGTGGCCTAAATCATACATTGGTTGAAACACTAACCATCTCTCAAACCACCTTCAACCATACTTTAACTTTTAGGTTCACTCAACCTTGCATTGGTTTCCGTAACTCATCATTTACTTATCCTTAGGAACCTTTGTTTGGGTCCAATCATCTGTGATTGGTTATAGGGTCTCCCCCTTGGTCTTGATTCACCTTGACCTAAAGCGAAGAGTGCTTCAGTTGACGTGACTCCCATCTTGCATTGGGAACCGTGGTATCTCTTGGGTCACCTCTTTAGTTGCCCATCTCCTCTACCGTCCCGGATGGGATACCACTAGGGGCAACTACAAGTTGTGTGATAACACTTCCCTTGCAGCTACCCTTTCTATAACATCTTCGATGACATTCTTAACTTCCCAACAATTCTGATATACATCATCTTCTGTCAACACCCGAACAGTGTTGGGTTTCAATGTCTTCCTTTTCTTCCTCACTAATCCTTCAGGCAGGTATTTTTGTTTTCTTTTCTCAGTCTACACGTCCTGTTGTGCAATATCCGAGAGAATTTCTAGACTCTCGGTGTTCTCCTTTGTAGACTTATTTTGTGCTAGATTGTATTATTGTTGTCCCGACTGTTGTTGTTGCACACCTTCTTCTTCCTCTAGTACTGGAACCCGCCATGTTGGATACCAGTCATTTAGAATGTGACTAATATCTTCCTCTGAGGGTTTAAACATTGTAGGTAACCATTGCTTCTCAAGATCTCTTTTTTCCTGTATATAGATATGATGCATCCCTACCTTGAAGCGTGCAATCCCCTTGTATGCATCCATTATCTGAGGCTGTATGCGCGGTGTTACGGATGAACTAGCAGGGCTAGTGCCTGATGAACAAATGCATGGAAAATGTGACCACTGTCACCTTAATCACACAACCGACTACTGTGAAGTGTCGTAACCTCCAAGGGGAGAGCCCATTGATGCTTTGCAAACACTTAGGATAAAAAGACTATGCCTTCTAGATGACCAAGTTAGTGACCAGTGCCTTTAGTCAATTTGATTCTACGAATGAAGAAGACATACTACTTAGAAAAAGTGCTTGTAGATGCTAAGGTAAGATGTATCAAATCAATGTATGCAATTCACAATATTGGAAATTAGTAACAAAATCATTCAATGGCACTTTAGCATAAGAGATCATTAACCATGTAACCATGTATCATTCCATAAGTATGTAATGACAGCAGTAAATGTCCAATCAATTACTTTCCAATGATGAATAGAGGACTGATGTAATTAAAGCAGCAATTGTACAATATAACAGCCCTTCTTAGCAACATTTAGGAAGATGTGGGAGATAAGTTTTATGCAATTAAAGTATGCCACACCACTTCCACCTCGTTATCACAACCACTAGCAATGTATGACAGTCAACATGTATGCAATAACCATGTGTAGTTTTCAGACTGTATGTAATGTATTTTTAGACCTTGTAATTATCTCAAATAGGACATCTTTTTAAACAATAAAATGGTAGTCAACAACTAACCTTTGTTTGTGGTTTTGTGTGTTGATGTTACAGGTGGTGAGGGTGACTGTCAAAGTTCACAATCTGCAACTTTGCTACGGACTTAGGCTAGCAGAGATAAGAGGCTGTTACAGGTTGTTTCAGCCCTAATTTTGGGCAGCAAATGAAGGCCGAGTGGGGGAGGCCCCCTTGAGACGTAGGTTGAGCCCCTTGGGAGCAAGGTCGAGCCTCTTTTTGGCTAGGTCCAGCCCTATTGTAGGCTGGCCGAAGGTGTTAATGTATTTGTAACTTCGGAAGATATTCACCTGTATATCTTATATTGTATTCATATGTCATTGTACTTCCGACAGAGAGGTTTTATTCCTCCAATAGGGAAAGTTATTATTGTATTTGATAGGGTTATTAGACTCCCCTAGTGGGGTCGGCCCTGAGTTAAGTTATAAGGGGTTATTAGACTCTCCTAGGAGAAGTCGGGCCAGTTAGAGTAAAATGTCAAGTGGAAGTAAAGTATAAATAGAGAGAATGCTCCTCTCTATTTATTCATTCACTCACTCACTCATTCGCATAAGTGAGAGAGAGAGAATTTCGCACAAGTGGAGGAGGAGGAAGCTGCTGAAGACCATCTCTTTGTTTTGGGGTTTTGTATTATTGCTATCTCTGAGGAAGTTGCAGGGTGTTACCGAGCAAATTAGCAGTGCTAATTTCCAATAAGCATAAATAAGAAGAGTGACCTGTTGCCCCCTGGTTCCACACCTGGGAAAACGCAACAGAAGTCTTCAAGTTGCTGGTGTGGCCTTGGGGGCAAGTCAGAGTCAAGTGCCGTCACTTGGGACTCGACTCCTCCATCTAGGCTTTCCTAGCGAAGCCAAGGGGGTGGACCCTAACAATAAAAACTAAGGTGTCTAATCTAGGAGTTAGAAAAAATATTTTTTGATAACCAAGATAAAAGCAGCATATACTTATATAAACTAAAACAATCATTCATCGATACATCATTTGCTCCCATTCACTATTATCATCATTCATACGCAACATTTGTCAATAACATGAAATAATATCAATCTAGACCAGTGCCTTATAATGGAGTCGAAATAGATGCATGAGCAGAAAAGTAAATGTTGTGCAAGTGTTCTTGGTTTATTTTAGAATTAATGTGAAAGTGATCTTTTTATTATGGCTGGTGGGTTCCCAATATACGCAAAGGTACGGGGAACATGTCCGGAATTTTGATGTGTGGCTTCCCTCTCAGACTTGGGCTGAATCGGAGTCTCAAGCAGGTGTTCAGATGCTGTACCAACGAGGGCAAGCCTAACGGTTTCCAAGAGGTCACTACTCAGTTTTGTCCCAAGCCTTCAGAGAAATTTCCCCACGACAACAAAATGTTCGCGATGTGCCGAATTTTCACATAAACGTTTTTTTTATTCGGGGCAGTGTTAGATCCTATTACTAGCCATCTCCCCCTTTCTGATGCGTACCAACTGGATCAGACTGAGCTACAAGTTGGCCACAGAGCATACAGGAGAAGACCTTGGTATTTTTAGAAAATTTTATGAACCAAAATTTTATCTTTTTAAACCCCAAGAGTCTCTTTTCGGGCATGTATTCGGGCAAGCCCTTGTACAAAAACCCTACCTCAGGAAAGCAAGGGAGGCGTTTGAGTTTGTAAAAAAAATGATAAAAACTATGTTTTGAGTGAACTTGTGGCCCGCCAGTGGAACAGACCAACAAGGTTAATTTTAAGCTTAGTTTGATTTTTATTAAGTGTAGAAATGAAATCTAAACTAAAAAATTGCAAACCACGAAAGTTGAGTCGACACAGTTTTTCCCCCTAGGGGGATGGGGTGTGGGCGCTTGGCTAGCCCACTTGTTCTCGTTTAATGGCTTAGTTACAATGCAACAAAAAATGCCCCAGTCTTTTACTGACTTAGTGGCTTACAAAATAGGAGAGAAAAGGTATCCGGCTCAGAAAAATTTAAATCTAGGTGCTCTGAATGGCCTAGATCCTCGAAATTTGGCCAACATTTCTCTCTACCTGTTCATCAAATGCTGCAAACCAACAAGGAAACATCAGTAAAAGACGCCCAAAAACACTTTATGAGTGTATTTGGGACATCTGCAAAAAACCCAGAAAAATCTAAGTTAAAATTCTAAGTTAAAAAAACGGAATTTAACCAAGTAAAACAAGCGCTTGAGGCCTTGTTACTTGGGATCTTTGCAAACCTTTGAGGGCTGCAAATTATCAACTCTTTAAATCAGCCATAAAAACATGAAGTACAATAAAACAAACTACTTGTTTCAGCCCTTAAAATATTCAAAAAAATGCACTTAAACAAGAAGCATGCATCAATTAGACCTAGACAAAGATTTTTCTTAAAGATGAACTCAAGATCTAATATAAAAATCAGACCTACTTATGATATTTAAATAAGAATTGGGTCTGAAATATGCAAACCAAAGTAACCAAGAAAGATTTGAAGATTTTTTGTGTTGATGAGAAGAAGAAGGAATATCTCGAATTTGGGCTATGGAGTCCTCCACTGTGGGGATCAATGGGACTAGTTCTCCTTGGATCAATCTTGAAGACCAATGGATGCAAGCAAGCTCCACCAACTCTTCGAATCAGCAACCTATAGACACAAAAGACAACTCACACAAGCAAGATCAAATGCACTAAGTGTAGACTAAAATAGAGAACTAGATTCAAACATTTAAACAAAAATGACATTGAATTTTAAGCACTCTATGATAACCAACAGTAAAAATAATGAAATAGATTACACTATCTTTACCTTACTAAGCTCAACATATCCTTCAAAAGCTAGTGATTGATCAATAAACAAGTATGAATAAACATGTAAAGACTCAGATTACCTCATATGTAAAAATAAAACATGATCATCCACACCATGAGAATCCACACATAGAATTGCCTCCAAAGCCTTTCATTCATAAACAAATGCAAAGATATTACAATGGTAAGAGCAGAGGTTCCACCTTCTCATGAGAGTGAACTTGCTTATATAGAAAAACAATGAGAGTGAACTTGCTGATATAGAAAAACTCAAGGAGAGGGGGTGCCCAAGTTGAGGAGGAATGGGTGGAGTGAGTGGCATAATTGTGGAGCAAATGGGGCTGCCCACTCCCATGTAATGGGCTGCCAAAATCAGCCCCAAATCAGTTAAAAATCAGCCATGTGACAGCCCATAAACATAGCTGCAAATTCCATGATTGAAGGTGCCCAATTTTGGGAAATATGACCCCCTTAAATGGGGAAGTAATCCCACTAATATAGCTGCCCGGAATCTTTCCAAAATCAACTCTTACAACTCCTAAAACATAGCTGAAATATTTCAGACCTCTAACTCCTCCAAAATTGGAAATATTTTTTAAGTCATTTTTCACTTTTTTTTATTTTTTTATGACTTTTTTTACTTTTTTGGTTTTTTTTTTAGCATAAGTGAAAAATTAAACACCCAAACATTAGAAAAGTGGGTTTGGGGGTTAAGGGGGTGCTCTGAGTTAGAAAACGAGCACCCCTAAAGCAAAAAAGACCCCTAGATGACATTTTTATGCCATTTACAATATTTTTTAATGAAACCATTAAAAAAATGGCTCATTTACAGGAAAAATACTTTTCGCCAAAAATTAAAAAACTACCTAGGGGGACTTAGCACATGTCCATATGACTCAAAAACAATGTCTAGCATGTTCATATACATTGACCCATGGACTTTAACAATCCCCTAAGGCCCGTTAACCTCCCCAGGCATTCCAGCTTTGGAGGATCAGGAGAAAAACCCAAAAATTATGTTATGCCATTAATGCAAGACATAATTAATAGGTGAAAAAACTCCTTGCAATACCTGACTTAGCCAAAAAGTCATAGGGAACCAAATCCTTTACAAAACACCATGCTAGTACATTTTATTACAAACCCCACAGGGCCATGGACATGTGGAAAAAAAAATTAAAAAATGCGGCCTTTAAAAGGCCTGCTGGACATCAAATCATCGAAAATGAACATTGACATGTTCAACTTTACCCGCTCGCTTGATAATCCAACCAAGTACAACTTGGTTGGCAACATGACCCAATGTCACCTCGGTCACCATTCTAACTTCTTCGGAAGTCGAAACCTCCAAGGAGAAGTATCCTTCTGGATTCCTGTAAGACACTTAAATAACCACAAAAAATAATATTTGCTATGCAATTCGTAGTTAAACCAATGCCTATATGGAGTCAATAATATTATGGTCTACGCCAGTGATGCGCAAAAGACAAGATTAAGATCGATAATTCACTTGGGCCATCCAACAAGAAGCACAAGCATGTAAGCACGTATTACAGTAACCAATACTGGATCAAAAGACTGTATTGCCAAAAACATTAACCGATCCAATCATTATCAATAAAGGAAAGTAGGAAGCTTGCACACATGTAAGAATAATTAATATTGGGTCAAAAGACGATATTGACAGCACACTTCAACCACATATGCAAGCTTGTCCAAGTCACTTAATAAATCAAATGTAGCATAACCATTCATTTATAACTATCAAACAATGGAAATCAACTAAGTGTATTAGTGTCAGCAGAAATAAATAAGCCAATAGCAATAGGATATCAAATATATCATGTAACAAAACAATTTCTAAATCTTTGTCAATTTTACTCATTAACATATAGCTTTCACATCAAGTATGTATACATTCAACGTTGTATAGCAGAGTTCATTAAAAGGCAGCCAGGGCAGGTAATAACAAAGGTGCAATAAGTATCATCCAGTGTGTGAACAAAAATGTAGGTAAATATAGCAATGAAATATCAATTAGACACACTAATTAGGAGCATAAAGATGTGTCATTTGCATGCTCAGATCTGCATGAAAAGTCCAGTGCTGTAGAGATTATGATTACCGCTCCCAAGTATGATCAAGTTCAAATTTTATTAAATGTAAATTTATTAAATAAATTTATGGGTTTTTTGTTTGTGGTTTTGCAGGCGGATTAGGGCAAAAAGGGAGCACACGAGGGCTGCCCGAAAGGGCAGACCTGTGTAAAAGGGAGATGGAAAGGGTAGAGGTAGAAGGTAGCAACAAGGAGAAAAAGGATCGCGGGCAGTAGAGGATAAGAGGGACTCGAGGATAGGGGAGATGCAGTGGATAGCAGTCTCGAGTTGGAGGGTCGAGGCAGCAGTGAAGGCAACAGATATGATGAAGGAAAGAGAGATGGGAGGCTCGGTGGAGCAGAGGAAGGAAGGCCGCGGGCAGAAGGCAGCCGCGTGAAGGGAGGGACGAACTGCAAGCTGGAGAGGAGGCCGCGGGTGAAACTTGCGAGAAGGAAAATGGAGCAGATCACAAAAAAAAATGCCACAAAGGAGAGGAGGGAGGCCCGAGGGTGAACAGAGGGGGAGCTGGAGTGTGAGGGAAGGTCGGGGGGTTGGCCGGAAAGGAAACGCATAGCAGTGTGGAGAAAAAGGTCGGTCGCGGATCAGTGGAGGGAGGAGCCCGCGGTAAAAGGAAGTGGAGGGGATTCGCAGAGGTGTGGAGAGGGAGGAGTGGCGAGTGAAGCAACAGACTCGGGGGCAGCCGCGGGTTAAGGCCGGGAAAGGGAGCCTGCTGGTCGAGAGAGCTACGGATTAGCTGGTAAAAAGGGAAGGCGCGTGGGTTAAAGGGAGAGGTTGTAGGAGTCTTAGAACTTCAAAAAAACAGAACATTAAAATTTCTTAATTTAATACAAAAGGACAAGAAAATCAATTTAAGCCTAGAACATAAAAAAAATAAACCCTAAATGAATACTAATTATAAAACTCAGATTTTGGGTTTTTTTTTTAATGTTTAAAACAACTAATCTCAGAGATTTAACAATTAAGCTTGCAAAATCAACAATTAAAATAAAATGGACTAATTATCATAAACAAACCTAGGTTAATCAGAAATGTAAACTAATTAACATAATATTTACAAATCAACAACTCAGAAATTAGGGTTTTAAAAGTAGAAATGAAACAACTAGGGTTTCAAAAAGTAAGCTACTTCACCAAGCCTAGGGCATCAATGAGAGAAAAACTCTCCTTGAGATGGTACTTGGCAAGCTTGGCTAACTAGGGTTTGCCTCCACAATCTCTAAGATTCGTAGAGGAAACCTAGTTTAAGCAAATCTTGAAGACCTAAAGCTCAAGCTTGAATGCTATGGTGACCAACGATGAAAATGGTATACAAATCAAGAAAAAATGAAGCAACAATGGCTTCCATCAAACCCTAACAAGCATCACTTTCATACAATTGACATAGAGACATCAAACAGAAAAGTATAGATACCTCCAAGTGCATGTGTTAAGCAAACCACTCTAGCTTCACCTTAGTAATGGCATGAACAAAAGAAAGACTTCCAAGAAATGCTTCAAACTTGCAAAATATCCTTCATCAAGGAGTGCCTTCCGTCAAAGAGCCCTAGTTAGGGCAAATAGCAGACATAATGATCTTATCCCAAAAGTTGATATCTCAAAATGAAGTGAGGAGATCTCATTTATAGGATCTCACACTCACTTTTACATAAAGTAAGGTAAATTTAACATTAAAAATGTCAACTTCAAATTAGAATTAAAATAATATAAAAATAATCAAAGTAGTGGGTAAATTGGGTGTTTTCCCATATCTCACCCCTACTTGAGCAAAAATGGCTAAACAAGGCCAAATTTGACAAAACGAAAGGCCAGCATGTACAGGGGGGGGTTGTCATGCCCCAACTAACCCCAACGGTGATGAAAAACCTTCAACGCCCCCCCCTTTTAGCAAGCAAACAGTCTGCCAGGAGAACGACATCATCCTCTGAAGGACAGCCCAGAGGGAGGGCGCTGTTGAACTGAAAGGACCAGGAGTGTGATGGATGTGCTCCGGAAGATAAGAGTGAGTCTCAGTGCTGGAACATCCGTCGCTGGAGTGTTGAAACAAGGTGGGGGGCACATGACCCAGTGACCCACCCCTGGAAGACCCGGACACCAACCTCAGGGTTTCAAACCCTTTCATGAGGCAGTCAACAATGCCATTAAGCCATAGTACTTCCAGAAGAGAAGCCAGAGGGTTTGGCCATACCCCTACCTCAGAATGAGCTGGCTAAACACCCCTCTTGGTAAAAAAAAAAGACACCCTCTCCCTGGGGCACCCCTTCAGGTACGTTGGTGCTAATACCATTGTAACACGGGGTTTTCTCCTTTACGGTTTCCCCGGTGAAATGCTTTGTGTCTCTTGTCTCTTGTGTTTGATTTGTTGTGCATGTTATTCTCTCAGATAAGATCCTAGATCATATTGAATTAAAATTGCGAAAAACAAACAGAAGGTTTGTAGGCGGAAAGTGAGGAGAGGAAGGGAGAAAGAGGAGGAGGGAAGAAGAAAGGGAGGAAAGGAGGAAAGGAAGAAGAGAACAGAAGAAGGGAAGAAAAAGAAGAAGGAAGGAGGAAGGAGGAAGAGGAGGTGGAAGAGGATAGTGAAGGTGGAGAAAAGCAGGAGTGAGGGTCTAGGAAGGAGAAGGGAAGGAGGGCAAAGGCAATGGAGAAAGGAGCGAACCCTGGGGAAAAAGAGAAGGTAGGCCGTTAGGGCAAGTGTAGGATTGAATTTAGGGTTAGGGTTTGATTTTTAGGGTTTTGTTTATGTACAAAAACAGTAATTAAACTAATTACAAAAAGAAACAAGCATACAAACCTAGAATCAATATTTACACATGTACAAACTAGGGTTTTTAGGTAGAAGAGAAGGACAACTTAGGGTTCTAATGGATATTACCCTTAAACCCTAGCCTTAGAGGAAGGTGACCAGCCTTCATCTTGGAGGTCTTTCTCCTTGTCTACTAAACCAAGGCTTCTTGTAAGAACCTCTAGGGTTCGTTACAAGAGCCTAATCTAGAGCAAAGTTGGAGATCCAAGGCTAAACTTCGTAAAAACCTCCTCTAGGGGGTGTTTTCACTATGCTAAGAGGATAGAAGGTAGATAAAAGGCCCTATTCAAAAAAATTGCAGCCCTAGGGCCACCATTCAATCATTCAAGAAGCTAAAATTCACCTACCATTCATCAAGCAAGGTTAAAAATGGACTTACTTGAGCATGTGTTCTTCCAACAATTCTAGCATCCACCAAGCATTAGCAAAGCAAAGAAGGCCAACTTTCATCCAAAGAGCAAGAAGACTTTCCCCTCAAGAGGTGCGCATCACTTCATAAGACTATTTTGGATAAAAAAGTAACATAATAGAGTTTTATCCCATAAGTTGTGATTTTAAAAATGAAGTGAGGAGAGTTTATTTATAGCCTCTCACACTCACTTTTACAAAATAACCAAGCCGACATGCCTTTAAAATGTCAATTTAAAAATATAACATGAGATAATATAAAATAATCATATATGTGGGTAACTCGGGGTATTTTCCCTGTAGTTACCCAAAAATGACAAAATAGCTAAAAATGAGCAAATTACTCCGAGTTGAAGGATCGAGTAAGCAGGGGGGACGTCATACCCCATCTAACCCCAACAAGGCTAATAATCCCTCAATGCCCCCCACCCAAAAAAACAAGCAGTACGGCATGGATGAAGAGATGACGTGATCACTGGAACTAGCCCAAGGAGAGAAGGCGTTCAGCTGAAAAGGACCAAGATAGGTGCCTGAGGTGACTTGGAGGAGAGGCAAAATCCTCATAGCTGGAAGAAATGTCACAGGAGTAGAAAACAAGTGGGGGGTCATATGACCCAGTGACCCAGCCCTAGGAGCCCCAGACACCAACCTTAGGGCTACAAGCCCTATAATGAGGCAGTCAACAATGCCACTAAGCCATGCTACTCCTAAGAGAAGGACCAAAGGGTCCGGCCATAACCACCACTCAGAAAATGTTGGATAACACCCACCATGGTCCTGAAGAAAAGAACAACCCTCTCCTCCTGGGCACATATCTAAAGGTGCGTTGGTACTGGTACCACGTAACACGCAGAACCCTTTTAATGACAACTGCAATGTCTTCATTATAGAGGAAAAACTCTATGTTGTTCTCTATCTGCATGCTCTTATTTGTTGTATACCATAAATTTGTATACCTAGCTGCCAGAAAGGGATTTTGTTCCTGTCAAAGAATTGGCTATCCGTCGGCTCCTTCCATCCTACTAGCACAATGCATATTAATAGCCAAGTGCAATGAAAAGGTGTACCTTTCTCGTGCGCGTCCCGACAGTCTGTCAAAAACTCGTTCAGGAGGAATGTCAACCAATTCATTTGTACTCCTTCGATGCACTAAGTTGCTGCTGCAATTATTGTTGCAGATAGTTGGTCTTTGCAACTTCCAAAATATTTTACACACTAATATCTGAACTACAAACCTTACTGCTTTGTCGTTGATATGCTCGACTGGCAATCCTCTGTCGGCTCTTTGGGTACCATATTTTTCCGTCATTTTCTTCGCAAGGGGTTTCTCCTGTTTTTTATCTAACAGAGCACTCACATCTTCCCCTCTAGCTGGCAATCCAGTTATCTGCTCTATCAACTTAGCATCTATGGACACCAGACTTTCCAACCATATGAACCCACCATGCACGCATGACAGTAACAACTTCGCACACAACTTCATCTGCGGGGTCCTCCCAAAATGAGGTACATCTAGCAAATCCAGGATGCCCGACTGCTGCAATCTGACTACCCTCGTCTGAATCTCCATTTCAACTAGTGCTATCGAGTTTGAACAGATCTTTTTGTTCATCTAGTTGTCGTTCACCAGATCTAGAAACTTCTCTTCATTGGAGATATCATGATCCGCGAACTGAAACTTGTGCAAATTTCATAGCAAATTCTCCTCAACAAGCACCTTCTCCAGCATCTCCGGCACTGGTATATATGTTGCCTCTGTTGTTTCTACGGTAACTGGCTTCACAATCATCTTCCTCGATGGAATGTAGTCGTGGGGAAACTTCACAGCCTTTGATGTTGATGTTCTGGGTGTCTCAGCAGTCCCTATATGGAATCCTACTTTCGAGTTCTTTGTTTTGGTCCGTCTTCTAGGTGACGTGGTTTCTTTGGGCGCACACTTCAACTGCCAACCTTTCTTCTGCTCTAAATCTCACTCTCTACCAACCTACTAGTTTACTAGGTTGGGGTGGAGACATTAAAATTGGAATAAGAAGACTAATAAACCCAAATGGACTTTGGTTTGGGCATAAATATATTAAGAGGGGCAAAATAAATATTTATGGTGAGAAAATAAGATGGCACTTGGCCATGGAGACACATTGGTGGTGTGGGACCACCAAAAAGCTAGATTCTCCATGCCACATGGCATTCCACTCTCACCCATTTGAATACAAGGTGGAGTCCACTATTCTTGGGGTAGTTGGAAGGGCATATTACTTGGCATGACTCAATGAGGTCGAAATGTAGAGGAAGAATAACTCCCATGGGAGAGGAAAAGGCCTTCTGGAGCTAGTGGGACACTTGGGCTAGATTCCCTAGCTCTATGACACCAATGATGAAGATGCCTATGGCATTTCTGAAAAATCAAACCTAATGGCCGACATCTGACATACATGACATGTCAGGGCTAAAAATAGCCTCCAAGAAGGCGCCCAAGTGAGTTAGGGCAGCCAAAGAGACACCAATTTGAATTTGGTGAAGGAGGAGGCTAGAATTGGAAGGACAAGTGGCATACTTGGGAATCTCTACCCAAATTGAGTTGGCATGAAGCTCATGGATGGAATTCGAATTGGGGAAGCCTCAGGAAGTTTATAAAAGTCAAGAACAAAGAAGAAGACCAACTTTTGATCATTTTACATTTTGCATTTGGAGAGAAGAGCTAGTCTACTTGCCTTAGCACCAATTTCGAGGGTGAAAGATTCCATCCTAATTGGCAATTGGAGAGGCCATTCACACCTTTCATTTGGAGCTACAATGGAGTCTTTAGTTACAGGTTGAAGCTACAGGGCAACTCGTGGTTCATTCATCTACAACTTGTTCTTGCATCTCTTTCACAT
This sequence comes from Larix kaempferi, assembly GCA_027924585.1. Classification (NCBI taxonomy): domain Eukaryota; kingdom Viridiplantae; phylum Streptophyta; class Pinopsida; order Pinales; family Pinaceae; genus Larix; species Larix kaempferi. The sequence continues at coordinate 3,401,538 of BSBM01000024.1, forward strand.
TTTCTTGCATATTTGGGCCCCTGGAGGAATTGCACCTTTGGTGAGATGCTGATCTCTTTGTGAGAGTCCAAGAATCTCCATTTATTTGTATTATGATATCTATACTTTGTATTTACTGCTCAGAAGACTCTCAGGTCGAAATACCAAGTGAAACTATGTAAAAAATAAAAATACAAAACAATGCATAAATGATGCCATTTTCCCTATATCATGTTGTTGGGGCTTGAAGAGCCATTATTTCGAGTTGTATCAGTCATTCTCTGTGATTTTGTTGATGTATGGAGTGTCATTAATGTTCTGAAGAAGTTTCATTAGCATGGCACAAGTCCTTGGCACATAAATTTCGAATTGCATAACATATGGTGAAAATTACTAGCTTTCCCCCCTATGTGAAGACTTGCATATAAACATCCGATTTAAAGGAGTTGCAGAAGGCCATAAGAACTAATTGATGATACATTGGGGAGCTCATTAAAGTCATTTATCAGTACCATACCTCTGTTCTGAAATTTGGAAGGGTTTAATACCATTTGGAGAACCATCTTTGACCATTACCCTTGGGGGATTAAAGCTCGATTTGACTAGTACATTTCCCTACTTTGTCCTTGCTATGTGTATGAGGTGATGTTGTTCCATTCAAAGTTATTCTTGCATTTGTGGATCTCAAGCAAAGTTTTTTGCTTGAGAATAGCATCGTAATAGTTTTGTTGCATGTTATGTGGGTTGTCTCTTAGTATTTGAGAAGTTAATATATTTCTAGTTTAAATATCTTGTTTGTCAAGTCTTTGTTGATCTCTCACCCCATTTGCATTGTTGAGCTAGTTTGTTACAGGTTGCCTAACTTTGGAGAGTGGGATACCCCATTGTTCAACAACTTTTAAGAGGACTTGGCATCTTCATATTAACATTCTTATTGCAAATTTTCACAAGCTTCTTTTGCACTCTAATATCATCTTTTTTCAAGGTTTTACATGCTAGACTTGCCTCAAAAAAATTTCTGATTTTTACATGAAAAGTTACAAATCTATTTTAAACTCATTTTCATCACATTTGTACTATAATAGCTTGTTTTGTGCAGGTTTCTGATCTTACAGGGGGGGAATGCTCAAATTTAGTCAATAGCAAACACCAAGAGCACCCAAGAGTGGCCACTTCAAGCCTTTCACAAAAAACGGTCAAAAAAACACTATTTTCTCCCTCTTTTCTTAATAATAATAAGTGTTGAAATATACATCATTGTAACAAGCCCAAGAGAGTCTCTTGGGCTTGAGCTTATTGTCTTTCATTTCAAGCATTTACATCTTAGTTAGTTTACTTTTAGTTGCATGCAAGAGAAGAGGCTTTGCCCATCCTTGCATGGTTTTGTTAGTTTGCTTATAAGTTGCATTTACTTCTTTGTTGTTTTCATTTTGCCCGCACCTCACAAGTGAAGAGGCTCTGCCCATCCTTGTGATATCGCGCTTGGCTTGCAATTTATTTCCAAGTATTTGCATAACTTATTTTGCCCACACCTTACATGAAAAGTGGCTCTGCCCATCCATGCAATATCGTTAAAGCTTGTACTTTATTCATGTAGTTTCTTTTCAAGTTATTTATTTGCCCGCACCTCACAAGAGAAGTGGCTTTGCCCATCCTTGTGATATCGTGCTTGGCTTACATTGCTTTAGTTTAGTTTTGCTTAACGGATTAAAATTTAACTTAAGCCCTGTTTTTGCCCCGTATTCTCTCCCCTCGCCAGTTCGACCGATCTTGGGTGACAAGAAAGGGCAAAGATTTGTGTTGGCTAGTTTAATAGGCACCTAAAAATATATCTTCACTAGAAAGGAGAAAAAGAGGCTTGACCTCTGGAGCTAGTGGAGTAGAGGCTGTGGGGAGCCTCGTGGCACTTTGTGTCCTCCAGTTGAGCACCCAGCAAGTTTCGGGATTGACCCGTAGAGCTAGTTGGGAACCTTGTGTTCTCAGGTTGAGCACCCGACATTCTCTCTTTAATCGAAGGAGATAGTCACTTGGGGTAGACACATAGATTAGTTCAATTTCATTTGCAGCAAAAACCTTAATTCCCTAAGTTAAAGAGAGACCTAAAAACTATTAAAATTTACAGGACCACTTGCACAACATTGTTATCTTATTCACAATAAAATGCTTCAAGCACTTTATTTTCAACTTAATATTGTTATATGCATCTTTGATTCCTTAAGTTGTTCATGTTCAACACTTTAATGCTTATGTGATATTTTGATCATCTTACTACAAGAATCTTTCATTTTACTTGTTTACTAGAAGTGATTATTTCTTGTTATATCTTGTTGAGTAAATGAGTTAATACTTTTGGAAAGTACTTGTTTAGTTGTTATTGTGACTCCATAGCCCGAGTAGAGACGGCACTGGTCTTATTGATTAATTGGTTATTTCTCTCTCACATATATCATTGATTGATTGTTAAAAAGTTTGCTTGACATTGAATATTTGCATCATTGCACGTTGACTCTCATTTTCATTTTTGATAATTTACAACTCCAAAAAATGAACTATAAAAAGAACTTAGTAAGTAGGGACTACCCCCCTTGGCCTTTAGGAGTTGTGGTCTAGACGAAGGCGTTTATGACCGAGGTGACATTGGGTTCTTACTCATAGTTGTCCTCAGGAACACACACAGCGGTTGGGAGACTTACCCGTGATCAAGTGTGTTTTAGGCGGCAACATTTTTGGCGCCGTTGCCGAGGACAAGTCTCTTGTCCTTGGTTAATCGACTTTTGTTTTCTCCTTTTTGTTTTTGCTTTGTTAGATGAATGATTAGAGTACATCTTTATTTTTCATCTAGTGACTCCACTTAACTTTGGGTTTTTCTTTTTGTAATTTACAAAGAAAAGCAAAAAATAGTTTTTAGTAAGAGATTTATAATGCAAATTTTTTCTTCTCACTTGGGGACTCCACTAAAGGGATAAAACCCTGTTTCTTATAAAATTGTTGAGACTAATTGTGTGCAGATGAGCCTGTTATCACATATATAGTAGCCGGGCTACCATACATTATTTTTCTGATTCCAGTACACTATTCAACCAGTTCCCTTGCATTGAGATGCTGAGATGAGCATTTATTTATGGATCATGATTATTATTATGGACAGCAGTGTATTCCCATGCCATGGCTGAGTCTCGGGACACTCAGAGAGATGACCGATGTAGCTATTTAGCCATTTGTACAGAGTAGTCAGTAGTGCCCAAAGTTACAGCAACAGTTTTAGAGGGCAGAAGATGGCTTAGATGATGAGCATTCAGGTATATGACTCAGCGGGTATATTATGGTGTTGTGGTTATATTGCTCTTATGTTCATTCTTTTAGCATGTCTTGGCATTTAGTATCATGATCTGGCGATCATATAGATATGTGGACCTAGTTGTACTTTTATATATATATATATAGATAGATATAGATATATATATATATAGATAGATATATATATATATATATTGTCCCTACTCAGACTTAGAAGTTCTTGTCCTATACTCATCAGTTTTACCCTCCTTAGGGAGATTAGAAGTGATCATTCCCACCATACTTTGGCTTGCTAGTGTTGGTCTCATTATTCACTATCTTCATCCATCCATTACCTACCCAGTTTGTTATTTACCTTGACTTACTACTTGACTAGTGGCATGGAGGACCTTTCCCCGTTGTAGCCTCTATATTGGATGAGCTCCCTTGTTTAATGTGTCTCGGCTCTGAGTTGGTGACAAAACTTACATTTGGTAAGTTGGATTTCCTCATGAAGTCCCCCTAGTCACTAAAGATGTTGTTGGCTAAACCTGAAACTTTTAGTGCTGCCATGAATGCAAAGTATGGAAATAAAATGTTGTATCTTGTATGAAAGCCCATTCATGCAATGTGTTTCTCAACACACATGAATGAGAAGCAAGCCAAATGAAAATGGCTATGAAATATCAAATGCTATATCTATTGTGAAATGTAAATACCTAGGTAAACAAACTGTCTAAAGACACACCTAAAAGTGCTCAGGTAAACAAGGGCCTTAAAAACACACCTACAGCAAGAAGCATATTAAAATGGAAATCTATGCAATGTGTTTATAAACACACATAGATCAAAGGCTATGGAAACTATAGGCCCAAAAAAGCAATGGAACTTAAACTCTATATCAAAACGATTGTTGGCCTCATTTGTATTATGGATTGTGCACATGTGTCAAGGTGAATAAACACTCTTTGAACAACTTACCCATTTGTGAGACACCGCTATTCCCTGTGTTATTGCTCATTCAGTATATGCTATGGTGTGTATTCCCTTTCCCTATCCAAAGTGTCACAGTGTTAAGTCAGTAAGTCATTCCCTATAACAAAGCCTTCACCCTTCACTAACAAAATGGTCACAACTATGAAGTGAGTATGGTCTTGAAAGTCTAGTCTGAGTAATAATAATAATTAATGACTTTATATATTTGGATTTAGATCGCCAGTAATGATTACTTTTTGTTATAATTGCTATTTAATGAATTGTAGAGCATGCATTAACCTCCAACACTTGCAGTAGATTCTGATGATATTTTGAGTTATATTTTGGTCACGCTGCCTTGGTCAAACCCAGTTAGACCAAGGTCAACCACAGGACATGAGATGGTTAGACATTATGATGATGCAGATAGATGGTATATGGTCTATGTACTAGTACATGATGGTTCTATGCAGCAGATACAGGTTTATGATGATGATTTGTGGCTTTCAGCATTATTTGATCATTTATAGATTATTATTATTTCATCTGTCCGGGCATATTGGATATATTATATGATCATGCAGAGATCCATATGGTGTATGAGTACACATCTTAGATGGCTTTGGGCTCTCTGAGTCCAATGAGACAGTCTGTTTTCAGTTCCGGGCAGTTACAGTGATGTTTTAGCCTCAATTGGCTATCCTAGTGCAGTTTTGGCCTATCAGAGGCCCTGTCAGAGCAGTGATGAGATTTGATTGGTTCACCTAGAGCACTGTACATGTAGGGGGTGGTCCAGCCACTTGTTATTACCATATTATCCCCCTCCCAGACACATTGGTGAGCTTACCTTGACAGCGCAGGCACTCTAGGAGGTAGTTGGGCAATTTCACACTTCCCGAGGCAGTTCAGAAATGGTAAAAATGGCTACAGAGGAATTCGATTTGGGCTACTAAGGCAAGGTTATGGCATGGGATGATGTTTAGTGATGAATGGGATGTCTTCCACACCTTCTCCAGTAGTTTCAGCTTCCAGTGGGACCCACACCCATCACTTTTGGCATTTTATGATGATTTTTTGAGCCTTCCAAGGCTCACGACTTTCCTAGAGGGGCACGATTTGGTGCTTAGATGATTATTTTGATGACATTGTGCTATGGGGATTGACCAAGGGTGTTAGAAATTACCCCTTGAACCCACCATGAGCTATTTCTTATGTTTTATCATTGACATTTGGTGGGACCCCCTTATTATGGGTGATTTGTCCATTATTATATTGTATTATTGAGTTGATCCATATATTGTATTGTTGAGCTCATCTCAACCATTGATTAGATCATTTGATCTTTTAATCTTAGCCACTCATTCAAAAAGTGGTTAGGATTGTGGCCTCTCTCCATCCTATTTAAAGGAGAGAGCTTCTCATTGTAAAGGGACTTTTGGCTCTGGATTATTGGAATAGAAAAATACTATTCCATCTATCTATTGTGTTGTGGTGAATGCTTTTGGAGTTCGTTCGTTTATTCTTCCTTTGCACTGGGTTATTGGAGATCCTCCTCTCCTTCTATCTAGCTATTAATTGTGGACAATCCTCTATCACATGATCTAGCGCACGGCAATATGAACAGGTAGAACAAGGGCTCATACATTCTCGCACAAAATGACCTTCCTGGCCACAATTATAGCATTTACAAGGCCCCTTCCTCGACCATAGGCCACAAATCCTCCTCCTTCGCACCCTTGGAATCCTCACCTTCCACCTGGGATATACCCTCCTCTTCCAGCTGATGCACTATACTACATTACTCCTACTATTCCAGGGTCCGCTTGGACTCTGTATAAGTCTAACTTTCTTTCCCTCGGCATGTCTAGCATGTGGCAATGCTTTTCATCGTTCCCTACAAATTTACAAAAGTTACAGAATAAATTTTGAAGTGTAGTATGATACATCTACATCTTCGGACAATTATTTCTCGGATGACCCCAAACCTTACAGATATCACACCAGGGTCGTCCTCGTGGTCCTGGAACCAATGGATTTGAGTGTCCTACTGCCAAATAATCCGCAACCATGGGGCATTCTCCCCTACGATGACCTTATGTATGACAAGTAGTACACCATACTCCTTCGCACTTCTCCTTCACTTTCGTAATCTCCTGTATCTGTAATGTTAGCTTGTGTAATTGTGATTGAACTTGAGCCATACCTAAATTAGTGTCTGCTGCAGGAGAAGCTTCCAATTTCATCGCTAGTTCCAACGCATCCCTCTGTGTCACGAGTGCATGTTGCGCCAATGGTTGACGAATGTGTGGTAATATTGCAGCAATAAACCATTATTTATGTTGTTTCAGATGGACTTTGAAAGGCATCTGATCTAACAATCTTTTGAATCTTTGATCAAGGCTCCATACGATTTCATTTGACATCTGTTTAATTTCCTTCAGTTCCATAATACACTGTAACTCGGACATAGGCTTCTGAAAACTCTATTTTGAATGCATCACTTATCTACGCGAGGGTTCTAACTTGTCCCTTTGGTATAGAAATTCGATACTTCATATACCAGTGTAATGCCCACTCTCGGAAGGTAGTGCCAAACAGCACTATCTTTTCAGCTTCGTCTTAGACCTGCTTTACTTCCCAGATATTATTACACAGAAACAAATGTTGCTCTGGATCTTCGTTTCCATTCCCATAGAATGTAGGCATCCTAAGTGTTTGATCTGCCATCATTCTTGATGTTGTGTTCATTTGCATAGGATTTGTCTGACCACTTCTACTACCTTATCCCTTTTGACTGCTACTACTGATGACCAAAGTTGTCAATGATGACAACACATTAATGACAAAGGTCAAAGGGATGACATGGCAAGCATGACAAAGAGTGAAGGACATGGCTTGATGAAGAGATGATGTGGAAGAAGCATTAAGGTGGACAAGGACTATGAAATGAAGGACAAAGACAAAGGTTGATGACATGGCAGAAGACTTGACATAGAGTGATGACATAGAATGACATGGCAAAGGATAATGACATGGTAGCAAGCATTTGAAAGATAGCACAAAGGACAATGGCATGGAAGGCATTTGAAGGATAGCATGGAGCTTGCGAGCATCTCTTGGCATCTCTATGAGGCAATTCCAGGCATTTGAAGGCCTCTTGCGGACATTTGAAGGAGCCTTTGCAGGCATCCCTTAGTGCCCTTGTGGGCATCACAAAAGGGCCCTTGGGGGCATATGATGGAGTCCCATGCAGGCATTTGTAGTAGATTTCGCAGGCATCTCAGCTAGCCCCTTGTGGGCATCTCAAGAAACCTATTGCGAGCATTTCTAAAGGGCAAGTTTAAAGCCCCTTGCGGGCATCTCAAGAAACCCTTGCGGGCATGTTTAATAGCCCTTGCAGGCATCACTCCAAGGACCAACCGAGGGCATGTGAATAAGGCCCTATGCGAGCATCTTATACACCCTCATGAGGGCATCCAAAAAGGCATGAAGAAGGCCCTTGCGGGCATTACAACTGGCACTTAAAAGAGCCCTTGCGGCCATTTTAAGAAGGATTTGCGGGCATTTTGGAAGGCAGCAAGTGACATGGCATAAAAATTAAATTGTCATTTATCTCCTTGATTGAAGGAAGGCCACGCTAAATAAATATTTTTGATTTATTTAATCATTTTAATAATAAATAAAAATAAAAGGATATGTTGGCCTAGCAGATTTCATGGAAAAGGGAAAGTATAAATAAGAGACAGTTTTATTTAAAGGGTGGATCGTGAAGGTGTGAGGAGAAGGGAGCTCGTGTGGTGTAACTGAGGCAGTCCGAGACCCGAAAATTTAATAGCATACCTTTTGGGGTTTTGACATTGGTAGCCTGAAATTTGAATAATTAGTCAACCCGAATTGTAGAAGAGACAATCATAAATTTTTCTAGGGACAGCCCGATGTTCAACAATCAGATTTGATAGGTCCATAGGCTCAGTTCAGAAATTCAACTAGGGATCACATATTTGTGAGTTGAGATGTTGTAGCAGCTTATCAGTTGCAGCTGGCGAAGCCTATGGGGTTGTAGCCCCTTCCATTTGTAGCTAGAAAAGTTGTATCAAATTTGTAACTCCAGTTGTTGCTGGATCAAATTTATTATAAAAGGCTTCAGTAGTTTTTCCCCTAGGACTTGGGTTTCCACATAAAAATTTTGCGTATTATGCATCCTTTTATTATGAATGTTGATGATATACTGCTATGATTGGTGATTAGCAAAGTGCTCTTGATTAAATTTTGATTATTGCGCAACTACTGATTCACCCCCCTCTCAGTATTTCAACAACTACCACTGTTGTTTGCACTAACTAACACTACTTTAGCTACTAAACTAGGTCTTATCTCTAATGATGAGACGCACCCGGAGTCGTAGGTTCCACACGGATCCGGCTCGAAGTATGGCTCCCTTCGTCCTTTCGATTAAGCTGATAAACCCTTCCTTCCATGTATGATTTCCCTTCAGTCAAGTGTTCTGCGCAATAATCACTTTCTTCAAACTCAATATACTGCTCCTCTCTCTCAGTCACAGTCCTCTTCCTATCTCTCCTAAATCTTTTTCCACTGCGCAAACATCCCACTTCTATGTCTGTCGTACATTCCCCTTTCGGCATCCTCAGCTCATTCATTCCATCGTCAACTTTCTGCCCATAATCTCGAACCCTCTCTGGTCATCCCCCAGTTCCCTGGTGTGTGCAAAAAAATTTAGTACCGAAATTCCATCATCATACAACCCTTGTCGCACAATAACATCTTAATCCAAGTCGCTAGTCGACCAATATATCGTCCACACGGTCCTTCATGAACTTTATCTCTGCATCACAATAGGATCTTGTCCCACTTATGGCAAATTCAACAATGAACCCTTCCAATACACTATCTATCCAGAAATCAACTGCGCGTGAGATAGGGTTACTCACAATTTTCAATCGTTGGATCTATTCAGGGGTCCAATTTCTCGAAATCACAGGATTATATCTTGGATTCGTATCCACCAATCTAAGCAGCCAATCCGCTCGTACTGTAGGGAACTCAATAAAATATTTCATGGAACTCTAAAAATACATACCTTCCCAACCAGTCCTCTTCACTTAATCTTGGATTAGGGTTTTGTTCTCGCGCAAACTCATGTTGTTTCTCATCTACCCACTAATCTATCTCTTGTTTAGTTGGCCTCCACATCCCCTTCAATATCTAATCTGGATCCCAACAACAGAACCATTTGTTGACACGCAGGGGGAAGACCCGAGTTCTATCATGAAAAGACCAACAAAGACCCTGTTATCACACAACTTGTAGTTGTCCCCAAAGGTATCCCATCCGGGACGGTAGAGGAGATGGACAACTAAAGAGGTGACCCAACAAGTGCAACGGTTCCCAATGCAAGTTGGGTGTCACGATAACCGAGGCACTCTTCACTTTAGATCATGAAGAATCAAGACCAAGGCGGAGACCCTAGCCAATCAATGAAGACTAGCTAACACAGGTTCCTAGGGAAATGTGTAAGTTAGGTTACAAAAACCAATGCGTGAGGACTAAGTGGACCAAAGAATTTAAGTTGTGGTTGAAGAGGCTTAAGAAGTGACAAGTGTTTCAACCAATGAATGACTAAGGCCACTTAAGAAGACCAAATGGATAGATCTAGCACCATGAAAATACACAAGTGGGGCCCACTCCTTAAAAAGTGAAAAATGGTCCAAATGGGGCCCACTTGGTCAAATTAGGGGTGAGATGAGGTAGATCTATGGATCTAAGATGAGATAGACAACACCCACATATGGGATCTAGGAAAAGGCCACTAACCCAAGGAGTGCGAATTGCCTTAGGGAGACTATTGCCTTTAGATGGAGGGGCAAATGGAGTCCAAATTATGCCAAAGTGTAGATCGGGGTAGTCAAGGCAATTATCAAGGTGGGTTTAGGATGGCATGCCCAAATATGACCTAGATCTCCATAGATCTAAGATTCAAAATGCATCACCAAGTGACCCAAGTGGGGCTCAATCCCTCAAAATGAGAAATGGGGCCCACAAGGTGAAATCAACAAGGTGATGCACTAGGGGTAGGTTATCAAGGTAGATCTATGCAAAACAAGTGGGATCTCACCTACCCACAACTTGGAACTAGCCCCAATAGCTTCCCTCAAGGAGTGTGACTTCCCTCGAGGAGGCTAATTTGCCTTGAAAAATGTGTAAAATGGAGGCCAATCCACACCAAACTATAGATCCGAATTGTCGTGGATGCTACAGAGGTGAGTTCTTAAAATTATCCCCAAAGCCAAGCTAGATCCAAGTAGATCTAAAAAAATTGAAAAATGAGGGTTTCAATCAATTAGGGTTTTGAGATCTAAGAGAGTAGATGGATAGGATAGAAGAATATTATACCTCATGGAACATACCAGGAAGATGAAAATGGAAGAGGCTTGTGACGAGGATTACTTCCCACAAAGATCAAATGCCAAAACTTGATGAAGCCCTTCTTGTCAATGTTTTCCCTCCTTCAACCAAATCGGCCTCCCTATTCCTCTCAATCAAGGACACAAATATCAATCAATAAACAAGAATGGAAGTAGATGCAAACAAAGAGATGAACAACATGAAATTGTTGGTACAAAGACAAAACAACTCCCTGTCACCCAAAATGTCCTCTTGAAGCTTGAAGGGTAGGCCTCCCCACCAATTTGCACTCCTCAAAAATCGTTTTCTTTGCCTACAAAAAAAATGTTAGTTGAAGATAAAATCCAAGATGGCCACCAATATTTGTCAATGTAGAGGAAGAAGCATTTACAATCACCACAAGCATTCCAACTTCAAGATCCAAGATGCCCAAGAAAGTAGTTTTATTCCAATAGCCAAGAGCCAAAAATCTCTAGATGAATTTTAGAATGAGGGAAGTCTCCTCCTTATATAGGATAATAAAGACCAAAACCCTAGATCTCAAAACCACTTTTTGAAATGAGTGGTTGAGATTAAAAGATCTCACAACATAATCAATGGCTAAGATGAGCCTAACATAATATCACATGGATCACTCAAAAGGAGGGTGATGTCATCCCTCAAAAAGATTAAGGAGGGTGACGTCATCCCTAAGAGGGGGCTAAAAGATATGGGCCCACCTAATATGACATGGACATGGTTCAAGAAGCTCATGGTGGGGCTAGGAGGCATCAATCCTTACTAGCCCATCCCCATGGCACAATAATATATAAAATAAAGGACCATGACATGTCCACATAACACAAAAGATCAAATCCTTTCCTCAAAATCTGTGAGAGAAATGCAGTAAAAGGCCTCATGTGGCCTCTGTGGACCCCACTGACTGATGCCAACTGACTGGAGATGGGGGGGTTCACCCTGGAAGACCTTTGTGAAGACCAAGTGCCAAAACCTTGCCTCAATTTCCCAAATCGAATTCCTCAATGACCCCTTTATTCCATTTTTAATCCTCCTCGAAAACCATGAAGCTTCCCAAACTGACACCCATAGTGCATGCGCTGTCAAACTGAGCCCACCAGGCTGTCTGGAAGGGGGGTATAATGGTAAAAACAAGTGGCTAGACCACCCCCTTCCCATACAGCGCCCTAGGTGAAACTGGCATCCAATGCCTCCGCTGGACAGACTGGGGAAACATGCCCAAAACTGGTCAACAGGTGGAAAAATGCATCTATCACTGTCAGAGGTGCCCGGAACTGAAGAAAAAGTGTCTCAATAGATCCAGAAGACCCAAATCTACTAGAAATGTGTACTCATACACCATGGGTTGACCTAAGGGGTCAACAGTAGGGTCCACCATATCCGGACAGTGTATAATCTGATGATCTGGAAATAATCATAAAACTGTTGAACTGCATCAATCTTCATCTGAATCATATGTCTACCATATGGAGTCATCAATAAGAATATGTGGGACCGTCAATCATCATCCATAAGCATAGATGGTCTACATCATCACGGATCCCAAGAATGACCATGGTCAAACTATGTTTGACTAGGTCAAAATATAACCAAGGACAAGATTATGACAAAGACTAAGACATGTTCATTTAGATCATATTCACAGCTCAACTTAAAGTATAAACATCATTCAGTGGCATTTATCATGTATATATTTTCAATGTTATTTATGTCTTACTTGCACAACAGCTTTAATGACAGACTCATCATTGGACATGGCCATCTGCTAGCTAAGGATGAAGGCTAAGAACAAGGCTAGGCTAAAAGGGGTGACTTGACCAAACTCAACTAAATGACACTTTGGACGAGGAGAGGGGAAGCTACACTCTGTGTTGAACAAAATAACAATGGGGAAGGTTGTGCCTCACAAATGGATAAGTTGTTTAGAGAGTGTTTATTCAACTTAGTTATCATGTCTACATCAAGTTGATCTAGGTTCATTAGGATCATTCATTTCATTTCATGGCCTTTTTGGCCTACATAACCCCTCGGATTTCACATGTGCTAAGAGGCACAACTAATTGCAGATTGCATCCAGGGCATGTTTATACATATAAGGTTAGCAATAATAGATATAACTTTTCAGTAACATTTGCTTTTTGGACCTTTTCTATACTCTTCCAGGAGTATTTTAGCAGTTCATTGCTCTTGCCCTTTTACTCACGTGTGTTTAAAAACACATTCTAAAGTTTACAGTTTCCATGGGCGTATTTATAAAGATTTCCAATATAGGTAGTACATGAGCTTTCAGTTTTAGCCAACAACATCTCAAGTGACTAGGGGGAGTTCTGTACAGTGCCAAACATCGGGACAACCGACCATGATGATTTAGGCATACAATCCAACTCACCAAAGGCAAGTTTTGTCACCAACTCAGAGCCAAGACACAAAACAAACATGGATGCGTTCCAACACAGAGGTAGAAATGGGGAAGTCCTCAGTATCAAGAAGTCAAGAAAGCAAGTCAAGGGTGAAAGTCAAATAAGGAAAGTCATGGATGAATGGAGTCGAGTGAAAATGGTGCCTAAGCTAGCAGATAAGGATGTTAGGAAAGGCCATATTTATGCTCATAGGAGGGTAATGAAACCAATGAGTTTTGTCAGAAAACCTAAGTGTGCAAGTAATAGGTCCATTTTATAATTTATAACATCATCAAGATAGTTCATTTCATTTTAAATAGTTTTGCCACATCATGAATCATATACCAAGTCAAAGCTATGAAAATGACTAAAACAACAAGATAATAATCCAAAGTCATTAATCAGAAGTCCATAGGTCACATCACATCAAAATAATCAGCAATAATCATCTGAAACACTGCTGCAATATAATCACTGGGCACTGAACTGAAACTGTATGGTACAAAGGGTCACATCGGTCATCAAATCTAAGCTCTCAAGGCTCAGCCTTGGCACAAGGTCTAACAAAAATCTGATATAATACACTGCTCTGATCCATGAGTGGTCACAAATAACAAGCTTATCATAGCCAATCTCTGAAAAATCCAAGCTCTAAAGAGTGCAGATATCTGCTAAGCAAGAATAGTATCCCAGCTAATATGGTGTCCAAAACATCTTCATTAGATTATCAATTATCCATAACCATACATCTCTTGCGCACTGGGCAACAGAAACCCCGGACAAAAGAATATCACATTAGTTCTCCTCTTTCTCCCCTATATGCCCTCTTTTCCACCTCTCTCTCTCTCTCTCTCTATTTATCTATCTACTACCTATTTATAGTTTTTCTAGTGGGGGGCCAATTCCCACAAACAGACCAAAGATTTGCCTAACGGACCAAAACCCTAACTACTTTCCCTTTTTTGTGCTCTTCCATCCATTTGCTTCATGTGCGCAGTCCACATCTTTGCGCGCGTTTTCGAAAACTGGTCCCTTCTTGATCCCGCTCCAACATGGCATATGCTAAGTCGGGGCTGAGTTCAAAGGGAAAATTGCCAGTTTGTTATTTAACTTTGATGTATTTACTGGGGTTGATTTCCTTTTTCCTGTAGCTGAAACCTTTCATTAGTAATTGCACTTAGTAAGGCACAGTTGCATATGGTAGTAAGAAAGGAATACCATCCAGCTTGAAATCAGAGGTTGATGGAGATAACCAGCAGCAAAGATGGAGTAATATGAGATGACAGCTACAGCAAAGATCTGAATGCAGTTTCTAAACATACTACAAGAAATAATGAATCTTCTAGCAAGGGACAGCAAATAGGTGATGTCACCCCTCAATTTTATACGAGGGTAATCCAGTTGCAGGTCTTTCTGAAACAGATGATTGGGAAGATTTCCTTCAGATTCTGGATCATGATACATCATGATCAGTTGCAAATGGCTTAAAGTTCCTTGAAGCATGTTTATCAGGATATTTTTTATATTTGCATGGTGGTTGTTACCTCTAATATTACATATGGGTAACTCTTGTGATTTCCATCACAAGATATGATTTGTAACATGACACTTGTTACAGCACGTTAGTACCTTGTGATTGTTGTCAGATCACTTGTGAATGAACCCCTTGAATTCATTCCAAAAAAAACAGAAAAACAAACACAATATTTTATTCAACATGGATCAAGAAGAAACTAACCAAATCAGTGGAGAATAAATGTCAGTCTACTGGAAAGCAACAGCCTCAGATCTTCGTTTAATACCATAACCACTTGCAATGCCAAATTAATTCCTCTATGTGCAAATTTAGAAACATTTTCTGAGTTGCGGAGACTGTATATTAAGATAACCCTCAAGATTCCTATTCTGTAGTATTTGCTTGCATGTTTTCTTGTCATGACAGAAGAAATAATTCCACTAGCAAACTACAAACGGAATTCAGACCCTGCAAATAACTAAAACTGTGAACTAATCAAACATAGGAGAGCTGTAAATCTGGCCCAAGAAGGAAGTTCACTGATCACACTACTGAAAAATTCACAAGCATAACAAGGTCAGGAGAAGATACCTGAGGTTGTCTCCAATATTCCTTGAACATGGATGGACTTTTAACATAGAGTTCGCCTATGCTTGGTTTGTTGCAATTATTTTCATCCTGTGAAACTATTTTAACCTGCATCGATTGTTGCCACAAAAGCCCAAAAACATGGTATCAAAATAATCTATCTACATATATTATTTCACTAAAAGAAAAAAGAAAATTTACATGGTGCAAAGATCCTTCCAATATTATGCTAATCAGGCAATCTGCTATGTGCACAGCTAGACAGCAACACATACAATCTCACACAAGAGAAGAAGAATGCAAGTGCAAAGTAGATTGCCACAACTGTACATGATGTACACTCCATAGTTCATTACATATATACAGTCACCTGGTTCCTGATGGTGTTAGACTTTGACAGAATAAAATTCAGAAAAATATATGCATGTACAAAAGAATATGATAAAATTCGCCATCAAAGTTCAGCAAAGGGAATTAGCAAATTATGTTATAACTTTGTAAAAACATGTTAGAACATCATATATTGTTCAGAAGCATGTCCAAAAAAAAGTGTATGTGTGTGTGTGTTCAAAATTTCAAATACAAGTCAAAAAAAGTGCATGTGTGTGTGTGTTCAAAACCATGTCAAAAAACAGTGCATATATATATATAAGTGTTTGTGTCTGTGTGTGTGTGTGTGTCATTTTCTTTTTGTTTTCTAAAGACGAAGAAATTCTCAATGATTATTTAATGAATTTTATAAAAAGTATTGTATGACCATCAAATTTTCTATTAAATATGCCAATGCTTGAGATTTGGCAAAAATTCAATTTTTTTCAAGAAAAAACATTGGATATAATGACTATATATTTATATGAGTACAATATTAGTGGAGAGTTTCTCATTGACCAAGTCTCCTATGAGATATACAAATATAAATACAAATAGGTGAATCGTCATTTTTAAATAAATCACCTATGAAATATTTTACAAATAGGTGATATACAGAATATAAAGGACAAAAGGACAAAATACAAAAATAATACAGATTTGGACAAATTCCACTAAACTAAATCTCATCAAAATTGATCCCTAGATAATCCACTGATGAGTATAGCTCCCCATTTCATAGTGAATAAAAGATCAGTATAGTAACTTGAAAGATTGGTTGGATTCTGGAAGTGTATAGATGTCGTGAACTAAAGTTACTAAACAGAATATGCTTGGATCCATCTAAGGACTTTCGGCAATTCGTGTAACGTGTAGATTATAAGAATCTAGATTCATAGAGAATGCTTGAAGATGTTGTTTATGTTGAACATGATGCAATCTAAGAATTACAATGGCCAACTAAGTGAGCCTGAACATCAGTAAAGGTAAACAATTAACAAAGATCTCTTTGATCCAACATTATCAAGAATGTGTAGTCTTACTGAACAAAGAGTGAAGCTCCAGATCATATATATTCTGTTGTGAAAGTTAGAGAAGTGCAACCATAAACATGAGAAGAAACAAATATACAGAGATTGTATTGTTTATTATTAAAGAGGACATTACTATAAGCATACTTTATACATTAAGTGATAAGCTCTTTAATTAACTAACCTACTCACTTTTACTGAGTGTACCACTCTATCAACTGCCTTTAACATGAAATAGTAATTTTTATTTTACCCCACTTTAATATAAAAGACAAAAGTATATATTTTTATATATGATTTACAAAGATGTTTACAAAACCTTGATAATAATTTAAACAATTTTGATTGTTAGTTGCTCATTTCCTCTAGCAAATCTGGAACTCCCATAGGTGCACCATCGAGTTGTTGTCGCTGCTGTAAGGGTACAATTCTGCCAATGCCACCAAATTCCCCTAGATAATCGTAAATGTCAAGTAATCCTTCTATTGTTTCCCCTGATACCTGTTATCACACAAAGTGTAGCTACCAAAATAAAGGGATCATATCCAAGACGGTAGAGGAAGGCAGCTAAACTGGTGACACTTGCAAGGGACTCATTCACCACTGGATAAAGAGGTTGTCACCAAACGGGCTCTTGTCACTTTAGATCAAGCCGGAGCAAGATCAAGGGGGAGACCCTAGCCAGCCTATGAAGGCTAGCGAACCTACTTAAGGCACTTTAGAATAATGTGAAATGAGAACAAGAGTGAGATCAAGAGAAAGTAGATCTAGATCTAAGGAAGATAAGTGACTCTAGGAGTTAGGGCTTGGTTGAGGAGGCTTAGATAAGGAGTGATTGATCAACACTGAGAAATCTGCCACTATTGAAGTTACACAAGTAGATCTAGTGCCGATCTAGAAGACCCAAATGAGAACCACCTGCGATTTAGGAAAATAAGAGTAAGGTGGGCCCCACTTAGTGAAATTTAAGCATGGAAAGACACTAGGATGGTGGCTAGGTAATAAATCTGGAGGTTTCAGGTCAAACTAGCAACACCCAGCTAACAGATCTGGAAAATGACTGAAAAACCAAGGAGTGCGAATTGCCTTAGAGAGGGCCAGTGCCTGTATCTGGGGGTAAATGGAGTCGGATTTTCACCAAACTTGGTCCCTAAGGTTTATCAATTATTTTAGACTTGGGTTTCAGTTATTAAGCCCATATAATCGCCAAATCTATCAGATCTATAAAAACGAGGGTTTGAAACTTATAGATTTGAATGACAATTGGATAGAAGTAATGGGAATCAATACGTACCTTGTAGATCTTACCTCAAACGCTTGTGGCCGCCAAGTACATTGATGATCCTGACTATTGGTTACAATTCTGGGCAAGATCAAGTTGATTCCAAGCTAGAGCGTGTGGTTCCAAGGAGGTAGTGCGCCCTCTTCAACCTGGGTCCAAGGAGGTAGTGCGCCCTTTTCAGGGAACGGTGGGTTGGGGACGGCAATAATTTATATATATATATATATATATCCCTTACACTTGCTAGTTCTAAAAAAGCTAAGGCAAATAAGAAAAGGGCTGAGTAACCATTATTGGAACTTGAACGTGAGCCAAATTTAGTTTAGTTTTAGGAAACTTAAGTTTAACTATTTTCAATCCGCATTTAGGTCCTGTTATCATATTTATAGTAGTCGGGGCTACCACATCTTCAAATCAGATTCCAGTATTTTTCTTTGCTAGTCCTTTACATTGAAATGTTTGAGATCGGCAGTCGATGAGCATTTATTCCAGGATCACTCATACTTTCAGCAGCCCCAAAGTATACATTGCATCCTTATGCCATGACCGAGCCTGATGACCTTAGATTTGATGACCGATGTAGCAATTTTCTTCCATACAGAGCAGTGTGATAGTGCCCAAATTTGTACAGCAGCAATGTTCCAGTGACAGTGGATGGTTCAGATGATATATACAGGTACATGACCCAGCAGGTATATGGATGTGCATTGGATAGTCCTATTTTGCTCTTTTGCTTATCTTGGTAGCTTGACTAGTTATCTAGTGGTCATGATCTGGCGATTATATATATATTTGGTTATTGGTTGACTATCTGGAATTGAAGTTATCTAATTACTTGGACTAAAGAATTTATCGTGTATACTAGTTGGTCTCACCCCCTCTAGTAGTATGGACTTGGTCATTCCCACCATTTTATGGCTTGCTAGTTATGGCATGATCTGGCGATTATATATATATTTGGTTATTGGTTGACTATCTGGAATTGAAGTTATCTAATTACTTGGACTAAAGAATTTATCGTGTATACTAGTTGGTCTCACCCCCTCTGGTAGTATGGACTTGGTCATTCCCACCATTTTATGGCTTGCTAGTTATGGCATCACCTGTCACCTTTCCCCATCCATCCGTTCTCTTCCATACTTGGTTTTACCTTGACTTACACTTCAGCTAGTAATACTAAGGACTTCCCCACTTATGCCTCTATGTTGGATAGACTCCCTGTTGTTTTGTGTCTCGACTCTGAGTTGTGCAACATAACTTACCGAAGCCTTGATCCTTCTAGACTAGGAGAACCCACTGGTGTTGGTTCCTGAGCTTAGGTGAGTTGGATTTGAAGCATTGACCTCTCTGGTCGGTTGTCCCCGATGTTTGGTCTTGATTGTGGATAGTCCCCCCAGTTGCTGAGTTGTGTCGACTAAACTTGAAGCAAATCGTACTACCATCATTACATGCATATATTACTATTTGTTATATCTCTCATGCAAGCCCATGATTATGAAATAAAACTGTGTCTTTAAACACAATGAAAGAGGACTGTGAAATTAAATGAAACACACCTTGGATAAAAGTTGCAATTGTTGTGCTTCTAAGCACGTGCAAAATCCAAAGGGACATAAGGCCTAAGAAAGCAGTGGATAAACATATTCTAAATCTAAATAATGTTGGCCATGGAAAAATGTAATGATTAATTCCTCACGGAGCCTACAGGTTGGGATGTGAGAAGGAGTAAGGGACATCTAATTCTAAGTGTCCCCTAGAACCTCGAGTTACGGTTAGTTGTGCACCTAGTCACAGTGGTTCAAGAGAAGATCCTCACTGAGCTGGTTTCAGCATGGATGTGAGTTGTAGACGTTTGTTAAAGTGAATAGGCACTCCTCAAATCAACTTATTCCATTTGTGAGACACCCCCTGTTACGATGGTACTAGCACCAGCGTACCTGCAGAGGTGCCTGTTATCACCAAACTTGTAGTTGCCCCTAGAGATGGATCCAAGATGGATGGCAAAAGGGATGGGCAACCAAAGAGGTGCAACCACGATAGCCTCGACTCCCAATGGATGGTTGTCACGCCAGTCGAGGCAACCTTCACTTTATGTTATATAGCCCAAGACAGCAAAGGGGGAGACCCAGATCTACTCCTAACAGGAGAGATCAGACCAAGACACCAGATCAAATCAAATGATGATGAAGCATGTAGGGTGTATAGTAAACTCTAGATCTATAAATGAAGTCACAAGGTGAATAATGGGTTGGATCAAGGGGTTTAGACAATGTAGATTTGGTCCAACATGTTTATGCAAGTGGCTTATGAGGTTTAGAATAAGATACAGAATCAGGGTACAAGTCAATTGTGAGAAAATCCACTGCCTTGGGAACCGTGTCCAATGCAAGGTAGTTAAGGACTGAATTGGGGCTAACCAGTACCAAAAATGAGCTTGATTGATTGATATGACAATGTCAAGGGGTTCAAGCAACCAAAACAAGGATCAAACCACATGCAAACTCAATAGTCCAAGAAAGTCGAATTAGCTTGGAGAAAGATTAGTGCCTTGGGAAGTGGGCCAAATGGAGTCGGATGTCCACCAAATTGTAGATCTAGAATGTTGAGGTGTTGAGGTAGGTGGATCTAAAAGATTAGGATAATCCAATGGCTAGATCTCAATATATCTGAGATTGAAATGTGCCACAAAGTGACCCAAGTGGGGCTCAACCCTCAAAATGAGGAATGGGGCCCACAAGGTCAAAATCACTGAAATGACACACTAGGGGTAAGTTATTGAATGTGTAGATGAAGGATCAAGTGGGATCTCACCTACCCAGGTGCTAGATCTTTGCAAACTCACCCTCCTAGGAAGTGCGACCTCCCTTGGGAAAGCTAATTTGCCTTGGAAAATGGGTCGGATGAAGGCCAATCCACACCAAACTATAGATCCGAATCACCATGGATGCTATAGAGGTGGGTTTTAAATTTTATACCCAAAAGCCAAGTGGATCTTTCTAGATCTGAGAAAATGTAAAATGAGGGTTTGAAATATAAGGGTTTTATTAATGAAGTAGTTGTGCCAATGGATTGGAGCCAAGACAAGAAGAACAAACATGTGGATCTTACCTGGATAACCTTGTAGATGCCTTGATGATGATGATCTATGCAAACCTGATCAATTTGAAGCGATTTGAGGTAGTTTTCTATGAATTCGATTTGCCCAACGAAGCCAATGTGCCCTCTCTCCTGCACAATAAACGTCAACAATATCAGATTTATTGCAAACAAGAGATAAGACTAATGCCACGAGAAATAACAAAAAGATAGCATAGATCACAATGATACTAATGATAACCCCCTGATACAAGCGAATGCCAAGTGGAGCGAGTTGAAGAAGCCTTGCAAAAACGCCCAAGTGAAGTCGCCCTCCTATAGACAAGACAAAAGTTTCCCAAAAGATAGATCTTACCACAAATACCCAAATGCTAGGATGCAATAGACTTTACAATCACCATCGAAGAACACCAGATTCAAAGGAGACCACAAGAATTTCCACAGAAAAGTGTTTCTATATCAAGATTCCAAGAGCCAAAGACCCCTTTACAATGAGAAGCTCTCTCCTTTAAATAGGAAGGAGAGAGGCCACAATCTAACCACTTTTTAAATGAGTGGCTAAGATTAAAAGATCAGAAGATCTAATCAATGGTTGAGATGAGCTCAACAATACAATACATCGATCAATAATAAAATATAGCCATAAGTGGACAAACTCACCCTAGGAGAGGGGATCCCACCAAATCATAATGATAAAACATAAGAAATAGCTCATGGTGGGTCCAAGGGGTAATTTCTAACACCCTTGGTCAATCCCCATGGCACAATATCCAAAAATAATCATGATAGACACCAAATCATGCCTCTGGGAAAGTCGTGAGCCTTAGGAGGCTCCAGAAATCATCAAAAAGTGCCATAAGTGATGGATGTGGGTCCCGATGAAGCTGAAACTACTGGAGAAGGTGTGGAAGACATCCCACTCATCATCACTGATCATCCCATGCCATATCCTTGCCTCAGTAGCCCAAATCGAATTCCTCTGTAGCCATTTCTACCATTTCTACACTGCCTCGGGAAGTGTGAAACTACCCAAACTGCCTCCTAGAGTGCCTGCGCTGTCAAGGTGAGCTCACCAATGAGTTTGGGAGGGGGGTAATATGGTAATAACAAGTGGTTGGACCACCCCCTCCATGCACAGCGCCCTAGGTGAACCAAATAAATCTCATCACTACTCTGACAGACCAAAATTGCACTAGGATAGCCAACTGAGGCTCAAACATCACTGTAACTGCCCAGAACTGAAAATAGACTGTCTCATTGAACTCAGAAGGTCCAAATCCATCTAAAGTGTGTACTCATACACCACATAGTCCTCTGCATGGTCCAAAATAAATACTCATCATATCCAGCAGACCAAATAATAATAATCTGTAAAAGTGCTAAAAAGCACAAATCATCATCATAAGCTTGAAACCACTGCATAAGCCCACCATGGTGACCTGTACCAAACCATATATCATCTATCTGTAACATCTGAGGTCTACCACCTCATGTCCTGTGTTTGACTTTTGGTCAAACTGTGTTTGACTTTTGGTCAAACTGTGTTTGACCAAGTCAACATGACCAAAATATAACTCAAACTGTCATCAAGCTGCTGCAAGGTGTCCAAGGTTAAAACATGCTTTACAATCCATTCAATTAGCAATTATAACAAGAAGTAATCATTACTGGCGATCTAAATCCAAATATAATAAGTCATATTTATTATTTATTACTCAGACAAGACTTTCAAGGTCATACTCACTTCAGAGTTGTGATCAATTTGCTAGTAAAGGGTGAAGGCTAAGAAATAAGTGACTAGGTCAAAGGATGACTTACTGACTTAACACTGTGACACTTTGGAAATGGAAAAGGGAATACACACCATAGCATATAATGGACAAGCAATAACACAGGGAATGGCGGTGTCTCACAAATGGATAAGTTGTTCAAAGAATGTTTAATCATCTTTCACAGATGCGCACAATCCATAATACAAATGAGGCCAGCAATCTTTTTGATGTAGAGTTTAAGTTCCATTGCTTTTTGGGCCTAGAGTTTCCATAGCCTTTGCTCTATGTGTGTTTACAAACATATTGCATAGATTTACATTTATTTAGGCTTCCTGCTGCAAGTGTGTTTTTAAGGCACTTGTTTACCTGAGCACTTCTAGGTGTGTCATAGACAGCTTGTTTACCTAGGTATTTACATTTCACAATAGATATAACATTTGATATTTCATAGCCACTTTCATTTGGCTTGCCTTTCATTCATGTGTGTTGAGAAACACATTGCATGAATAGGCTTTTCATACAAGATACAACATTTCATTTCCATATTTTGTATTCATGGCAGCACTAAAAGTTTTAAGTTTAGCCAACAACATCTTTAGTGACTAGGGGGAATTCACAAGGAAAACCAACTCACCATAGGCAAGTTTTGTCACCAACTCAGAGCCGAGACACAATAAACAGGGAAGCTTATCCAATATAGAGGCTACAGTGGGGGAAGGTCCTCCATGCCATTAGTCAAGTAGTAAGTCAAGGTAATGAACAAACTGGGTAAGTCATGGATGGATGAAGACAATGAATAATGAAACCAACACTAACAAGCCAAAGTACGGCAGGAATGATCACCTTTATTCTCCCTAGGGAGGGTAAAACCAATGAGTATAGGCCAAGAACTTCTAAGTCTGAGTAGGGACACATAAGATATATATATATATAAGTACAACCAGGTCCACATATCTATATGATCGCCAGACCATGATACTAAATGCTAAGACATGCTAAGAAAATGGAAATAAAAGCAATATAACCACAACACCATAATATACCTACTGAGTCATATACCTGAAAGATCATCATCTGAACCATCAAACTATCTTCTGAAACTGCTGCTGTAACTCTGGGCACTATTGACTGCTCTATACAAATGGCTAAATAGCTACATCGGTCATCTCTCTGAGTGTCTTGAAACTCAGTCATGGCATGGGGAATATATCTATTGTCCAAAATCTGATAGTGATCCGTAGTAGATGCTCATCTCAGCATCTCAATGAAAGGGAACTGGCTGAATAGTGTACTGGAATCTAACAAAAAATGTATGGTAGCCCGGCTACTATATATGTGATAACAGTGCCCCAGGGAGAGGGTGTCTTTTTTCTGACCAGGAGGGGTGTTTAGCGAGCTCATTCTGACGTAGGGGCATGGCCAGACCCTCTGGCTTCTCTTCTGGAAGTACTATGGCTTAATGGCATCGCTGACTGCCTCATGAAAGGGTTTGAAACCATGAGGTTGGTGTCCGGGTCTTCCAAGGGTGGGTCACTGATCTGAAAATGGACAACTTACTTTTCTTCCATTCACAAATTCTTAATCAATTCTCAATTTTCTTTAATAACATAAAGAAATTGGCATTTTAAAACAAAAGCTTTTGCATCTAAACTTAAATTGTGCATCAAACACATAAAGACATTACGCAAAAACCGAGATGATAACGGAGTTCACCAGACCCCCTGGCTACATCTCCAAGCTCGAATAATGCCGAACCGTTTTATTATCCTTCTATAATAAAGGTTGGGACCTTCTCACAAATGTGCTACATGCTCCATACAAAGTTACCTTCTCCTTAACAAAGGATTCAAGAAGGCATTCACATAAGTGACTTTTCTCCAGACACTAGAAGGACAAAACACCTCATAATGCAAAACTCTCACCAAGCTCTCCAAAAGCTCTCAAAAAATCCATTGTCATCCTTCTCCCAATGAGGGGATTTTATAGCTTCCTTATGGATGATTAGTCATCACCCATAAGAAGGAGCATATCTCTCCCATGATCCCCTAAAGTAGGATCAGGAGACACTTTAAGGGGTATGTGGAGAAAGAGTCCTCTTCTTCCTCCATAAGGATCTCAACATCCCTTAGGTTTAGGAAACTAAGTCATGAGGTGGATTCTCACCCTTTAATTTCCTTTTTACAATTAAAAATGGGAATTTAATGTGCATCTCTATATCAAATTCCTTATTACAAAGTCTGTCCATAAAAATACTTTTATGTACAAATTATCGCAGAAATCCTTCTTGTTGTCGAAACTTCAACCTGGAATCTTCTGCGCATGCGAGGTCCATTTGTCCTTGTTTAAGTTTCCTTTGAAAGCTTCCTGAGAGCTCTTCGATGGCTGATCAACTGCACAGAAAACGAACACCATCTTCTTTCTTCAACCGAGATGATCCTCCTGGATCAGTCACTGGGTCACATGACCCCCACTTTGTTTCAACACTCCAGCGGCAGTTGTTCCAACACTGAGACCCACTCTCATCCTTTAGAGGACCTCCAGCACCCTCCTGGCCCTCCAGTTCACCAGCACCCTCTCTCTGAGCCCTCCTATAGAGGATGACGTCATCTTCTTGAGGCAGACTGTATTGCTTGATATGGGGGGCGTTGAGGGTTTTCCATCACTGTTGGGGTTAGTTGGGGCATGACGACCCCCCCTGTATAGTCTGGCCTTCAGTTCCATCAATATTGGCCTTGTTTAGCCATTTTACTCAAGTAGGGGTCAAATCTGGGGAAAACATCCCAATTTACCCACTACTTAGATTATTTTATATTATTTTTGTTATATTTTTAAGTTGAAATTTTTAAATATTAAAGTGACCTTATTTTGTGTAAAGTGAGTGTGAGATCATATGATCTCCTCACTTCATTTTTAGACATGAACTTATGGGATAAGACACTATGCATCTATTTTACCCAACTAGGGCTCTTTGAAGTGATGCGACATTCTTGAGGAAGTAATTTTCAGGGTTTTGATGACAAATGCTTGAAGTTCTTTGGGTTAAATGCTCTTGTAAAGGTGATGCTTTGATTTGTTTGCTAAACACTGCACAAGGAGGTATCTATAGTCTCTTCTTTGATCTCTCTTTGTTATTTGTTGATGAATGATGCATGCTCACGAGGCTTGATGGTAGCCATTAAGGCTGCATTGTTTCTTGGCTAGGTCTTTGTCAACTTTTAGTCACTTTTGTTGAAGAAGTACGTCCTTTTAGGAGTCCTTCTAGAGTCAAAACCTCAAGGAATTATAGATAAGTTATAAAACCTAGTTTAGGCTTCTCTAGAGCTTGGTCGGGAAGGAGTAGATCATCATCATCAAGGCATATGCAAGATTTTTCGGGTAAGATCTACACTTGTTTTATTTATTTGAAGTTCTAAACCATTGGCCATTTAAATTTTCTGCTAAAACCCTAACTGTAGAAAACTTCTAAAAATTCTCTAGCTCAAACAACTAAAATTCGTGGCAAACGATTTCTGGGTTTTAACCTTAAGGCCTAGCCCCAAGTGGGTTTCCTAGGACGTCACCCCTAAGGGACTCCATCCTGCCCAATTCCCTAGGCACTGCTCTTCTACCCATGCACACTTCTAGACTTAGCCATTTTTCTGGGTTGTTTGATGTCGATTTTTGACTTGTGAACTAAGATACTATCATATTCTCCATCAAGTCTCATCTAAAGGTACTAGGTAACCTCATCTTGATCTTAACCCTTCTACCTTGGACACATTTCCCAAGGCAGGATAAATCTCTATCATTTGCCAGTGCCTTGATCCTGGGTCTTTCTTCCAAACTCATAAGTCACTTGTACTTCCACATTGGGTCAATATCTATATCCTTTAAGCCTCTTGATCCAACCTTAATTCACCCTGTGACTTCATCCATAGATCTAGGGTTCATCATACCTTACACCTTACGTATTTCAGTTATCTGGTTTGATCTGGTGTTTTGGTTAAATCTCTCCTGCCGGGAGTTGATCTGGGTCTCCCCCATTGCTATCTAAGGCTTGGATAGTATAAAGCGAAGAGTGCCTCGGTTGGCGTGACAACCAATCCATCTTGGGAATCAAGGCTCTCTTGTGCCACCTCTTTGGTTGCCCATCCCCTCTATCGTCCTGAATAGGATCATCTACTGGGACAACTACAAGTTGTGTGATAACATTTTGGCATCGTTGTCTGGGAGGTAGAGGCTTACCTTCGGTGTCTGGGAGTGTTCGTGCATTATCTTATATCTTATCGCATCCGGTATTTTGATTTGGTAATTGTATTTTTCATTGCTTAATTATTCCAATCACCATCTTAATTCACTCATCTCACCTCTCCTACAACATTTACCTATTTCAGTGAATTACTGTTGTGGTTCACCTGGCGAATCCACCTCGCGACTATACTGAGGAACGAACCCAACATATAAATCTTAAGTTCCTAAATCGTCCAACAAATCCTGAAGGAATCCCTTTAACTTATACTCGGAATCGAAGACACCTTAAAGAGAATTCATCCTATTTCTTTTGGAAGATTTCTAATCCTAATACTTCATTGAGTCATCTTTTAGGATCTCCTTCATCTACATCTAGTCCAATGGCTGGTATAAACATTGGTGGAAACCAAAACAATCCTCCACAGAATCCTAGAATTTTCGGAAGAAAGGCTAGAGCTTCTCCTTTAGATTTATCCCAAATCCAAGGAGCCCCCCATGACATGCTTGAACAATATTTTGAAAAAGTTCCCAAGTTTGATGGAAACTCTACTATAACCATAGAAGACCATATAGATAAAGTTTGGGAACACATGGAGGCATATGGAGCATCTAACGAAGATGTCTTCATGAGAGGCCTTCTGGCATCATTAGAGGGGGATGCTCGGAAGTGGTTTGATCGGTTACCTGCTTCGTCCATCATTGGATATGATAATTTTGTCACGAAGCTTACCAGTGAGTGGTCACGAAAATTAGATGAGAAATTTCTCTTACATCAACTTTTTGATATCAATAAAAAGAGAACGAAACAGTCCATGAGTTTAACCTTAGATTTGATAAGACTGTAGCAAATATCCCAGATGAAATGAAGCCTAAAGACCAAGCAATCCTCAGTCATTATTTGAATTATTTTGAGGGATGGCTTGGATATCATTTAAAGGCTAAGAATCCGAATGACTTAAAGACCGCACAAGTGAATGCCAAAACTGTTGAATCAAATGCGGCATCCATGGGGAAACAAAATTTCTTTGATCATTATTCCCCTTCCACTTCTAGATCTGAGTTTAGAAACCGAAAAGCCAAAAAACCTGTGGTTGAGCCCAAGGACACAAAGGATACGTTAGAAAGTATGCAAGAAATGATGAGACAATTAACTATCCTGACTAAAGATGTAATGAGAACTCATGAGTCTGAACGGTATAGAAATCCCTATGACCCTAAGCCTTATTGGAACAATAATAAGAGGCCTGAGGGAGAAAACAGTAGACGACGTCCTGAAGCTCCTGAAAACTCTGAGAAGAAGAATGTGAACTGGTGTGATGAATTTGAAGAAGAACCTATTATCACATATATAGTAGCCGGGCTACCATACATTATTTTTCTGATTCCAGTACACTGTTCAGCCAGTTCCCTTGCATTGAGATGCTGAGATAAGCATCTATTATGGATCATGATTATTATTATGGACAGCAGTTTGTTCCACGTCCCATGACTGAGTTTCAGGACACTCAGAGAGATGACCAATGTAGCCATTTAGCCATTTATACAGAGCAGTCAGTATTGCCCAGAATTACAGCAGCAATTTCAGAAGACAGATGATGGTTCAGATATTGTGCATTTAGGTATATGACTCAGCAGGTATATTTTGGTGTTATGGTTATATTGCTTTTATATTCATTCTTGTAGCATGTCTTAGCATTTGGTATCATGATCTAGCGATCATATAGATATATGGACCTGGTTGTACTTTTATATATATATATATATTTGTCCCCACTCAGACTTAGAAGTTCACTGCCCATACTCAATGGTTTTACCCTCCCTAGGGAGAATAGAGGTGATCATTTTCACCATACTTTGGCTTGTTAGTGTTGGTCTCATTATTCATTGTCTTCATATATCCATTACCTCCCAGTTTGTTCATTACCCTGACTTACTACTTGACTAGTGGCATGGAGGACCTTCCCCCACTGTAGCCTCTGTGTTGCATAAGCTTCCCTGTTTATTTGTGTCCTGGCTCTGAGTTGGTGACAGAACTCACCTTTGGTGAGTTGGATTGTAGTCCTAAATCATTCTGGTCGGTTGTCACGATGTTTGGCACTAGTATGAACTCCCTCTAGTCACTTAAGATGTGTTGGCTAAAACTAAAAGCTCATGTACTACTTATGGAAACTTATGTAAATTCGCCCAGGACACCCAGGAAACTGTAAACTCTAGAATGTGTTTATCAACACATGTGAGTAAAGGGCAAGAGCAATGAAAAGCTAAAAATACTCCTTGAAGAGTATAATGAAAAGGTCCAAAAAGCAATGGTTCTTAAACTCCATATCTAAACGATCATTGACCTTATATATGTATGCACAAACATGCCCTAGATGCAAGTTGCGATTAGTTGTGCTTATCAGCACACCTGAGATCCGAAGGATTATGTAGGCCAAAAAGGCCATGAAATGAAATCAATGGATCCTAATGAACTTGGATCATCTTTTATAAAAGTAGACATGGTGCCTAAGTTGAATAAGCACTCTTTAAACAACTTACCCATCTGTGAGACACAGCCATCCCCTGTGTTATCTGCTTGTCCAACATATGTTATAAGTGTGTATTCCTTTTCCATTTCCAAAGTGTCACAATGTCAAGTCAGTAGTCATCCCTTGGCCTAGCCTTTTATTTTCAGCCTTCACCCTTCACTAGCAAATTGATCACAACTATGAAGTGAGTATGGTCTTGAAAGTCTAGTCTGAGTCATAAATAATATTGAAGACCTTTATATGTTTGGTTTTAGATCGCCAATGAAATGAGTACTTCTTGTTATAATTGTTACTTGAATGAATTGTAGAGCATTGCATTAACCTTTGACACTTGCAGCAGTTTCATGACAGCTTGAGTTATATTTGGGTCATGTTGACTTGGTCAAACCCAGTTTGACCAAAAGTCAACCACAGGACATGAGGTGGCTGACCTCAGATGATACAGAGATATGATATATGGTCTGGTACAGGAAACCATGATGGTTCTATGCGGTGGTTTCAGGCTTATGATGATGATTTGTGCTTTTCGGCACTTTTACAGATTATTATTATTGGTCTGCCGGATATGATGGACATTTATTTTTGACCATGCAGAGGTCTATATGTTGTATGAGCACACATCTTAGATGAATTTGGGTTCTATGAGTCCAATGAGGCACTTTGTTTTCAGTTCCGGGCAGTTACAGTGATTTTTAGCCTCAGTTGGCTATCCTAGTGCAGTTTTGGCCTATCAGAGGCCCTGTCAGAGCAGTGTTGAGTTTTGATAAGTTCACCTAGGGCACTGTGCATGGAGGGGGTGGTCCAAACACTTGATATTACCATATTACCCCCCCTCCCAGAGAGCCTGGTGGCCTCACCTTGACAGCACAGACACTCCAGGAGGCAGTTTGGGC
The DNA here is from genome assembly GCA_027924585.1 of Larix kaempferi. Lineage (NCBI taxonomy): Eukaryota > Viridiplantae > Streptophyta > Pinopsida > Pinales > Pinaceae > Larix > Larix kaempferi. Next base: position 3,431,913 of record BSBM01000024.1, read on the forward strand.
ATGTTCACATTTCCCGAGGCAGTTAAAAAATGGTAAAAATGGCTACTGAGGGATTTGATTTGGGATACTGAGGCAAAGGATTGGCATGGGATGATGTTTGATGATGAGTGGGATGTCTTCCACACCTTCTCCAGCAGTTTCAGTTTCTAGTGGGACCCACACCCATCATTTCCGGCATTTTATATTGATTTTGGGAGCCTCCCAAGGCTCATGACTTTCCCAGAGAGGCACGATTTTGTGTCTAGCTTGATTATTTTATATTATTGTGCCATGGGGATTGACTAGGGAGGATAGATATTGCCCCCTAGACCCACCATGAGCTAGATCTTATGTTTTATCATTCACTTTTGGTGGGACCCCCCTCTCCTAGGGCGATTTGGTCCATTGATATATTAGATTGTTATATTGATCCATGTACTTTTATGTTGAGCTCATCTCAACCATTGATTAGATCACTTTGATCTTTTAATCTTAGCCACTCATTCAAAAAGTGGTTAGGGTTTTGGTGTCTCTCCATCCTATTTAAAGGAGAGAGCTCCTCATTGTAAAGGGACTTTTGGCTCTGGATTATTGGAATAGAAAAATACTATTGCATCTACTTGTCTTATGGTGGTGAATGCATTTGGAGTTCAACTGTTTGTTCTTCCTTTGCACTGGGTTATTGGAGATTATCTTGCTATCTTTTTGTGCATGTATTTTTCATCTACAAGTGGAGGCCGTTTTGCTTCAAGGAGGTCGCATTGGTAGGGGAGACTCTCCCTGCCTCTTCTTTGGGGTCTCCTCGTCGGTAACAGGGAGTATTACTGTCTTAGTACCTTCTACTTCATGTTATCATTTGCTTTTCATTTGTATTTCCTCCATTGTTGCTCAACTGATTGAAATCGCTTTCCTTGGTTGACAGGAAGAGGAGGTCGCACGTGTGGACGGGGGCATCATTTCGAAGCAAGAAAACTCAAAGATCTCCCATTTGATCTCTGCGGGAACATTCCTCTTACAACCCGTGAGAGCTGGAGTATTTACTATTTGTCTAACCCGTGAGTGGAACACTGTGCGTGGAGTTTAAACTTGGTGGTCGTGAGCACTGTGGCTGGAGTTTGAACTTGTGGCCGTGAGCACTGTGGTTGGAGTTTGTGCCTGTGGACCATGAAAACTAGCAACTGTGAGCACTGACAGTTGTGGACAGCTGTTTGCAATCTGCATGTGGTCTGAACTGTGCTAGTGGACAACTGTTTTATGGTTTTTCTGCCCCGTGGACATCAATTTGAGTGTGTTCTGGACTGTGCAGCGTACATTGTGGAGGTATGCTACTATGCGCCATAGCAAACTGCCAAACAACTAGACTATTATTTAATAATAAATTAACTTGGTATGCGCCAAACAGCCAGAGATTAACTTATTATTGTTTTTTTTTTAATTTTCTTGTGTTACTGTGTTTTAGTTTTAAAAAAATTTCATTTTGTGCATGGAGCCTTGAACTCTGTATTTAATTTTTTTGATATTTTATTAATAAAAATAATAATTGTAATTGTTTTAGCAAATTTTTTAGTTTTTATTTTTAAGTTTTGCATGGACAAATTTGAAATTTTTAAGTTTTAGCAATCAAACCCTAGCATTGGACATCCTATCAACCGTGAACATTTGTCATTTTGTCATTTTATGAGATTGCAGGTTGCCAAAAATTGTAAGCACCAAACAGTAAACTGTTCAGAAAACCATAAAAATGAGTCATTTCGAAAATATCAGTGGCAGTGACAGCAGCACTGAGTCAGATTTTGAGACTCAAGTTCCGGGTCAAGTTGGAAGTGGGGCAGAGGTTGGAAGTAGAGGTGTAGATACTTCATCCAAGTATGTTAATTTGGACAGCCAAGATGCCAATCCACCAAGCGTAATGGCTGAATATGCCAAGGGAACATATGATCCCAAAAAACCACTTCTGTTATATGTAACAAAAGTAGGTGCATCGGTGCCCCAATCTACGGCAAAGCGAGGTGGTGGTTTGCGTCGTTGGACATGCAATGCTTGTGGCCATCATTGGGTTGGCAGTTACAGTCGGATCAAGCAACACCTTTTGGGCATAGGTGGAAAAGGAGTTAATGTATGCACAAAAGTAAACATGCAGCAAAAATTTGACCTTTTGAGGTTGCAAATGGCTGCAGATACAAAGGGCACCTTCGCTAGCCACAATATGGAGGCCCTAGAGGGAGCTTCTAATTCCAAAAGGAAATCCAGAATTAAAGCATCCAACCCTATGATTCCACCATCTCCTACTATGACATCATCCACAAAGAAGGGCTCTTCTTGTCGTTCATGTGCAATGGGACCAACTATTACAAGGATGTATGGTAGGTTGAATCGTAATGATACAAATGATGCCATTGGCAAATTCCTTTATGCCAATGGAATTCCATTTCATGTTAGTCGCTCTCCTTATTATAAGGAGATGGTCCAAAAAATTGCATTATCGGGACCTTCATATCTGCGACCAGGTGAACATAAGTTGAGGACAACTATTTTAGACAGGCAAGTGTCCAATATCACTATGGAGAAAGAAACTATGAGACTAACATGGGTGAAGAAAGGTTGCTCCATTGTTATGGATGGGTGGACAAACATTGCCAAACGTCCACTTATCAACATCATAGTTACATGCAAAGAAGGGCCTTTCTTTCTTAGAGCTATTGATTGTTCAAGAAAGCGCAAAGATGCAACTTTCCAATTTGAGCTTCTTCGAGATGCTATAGAAGAGGTTGGGCCTACCAATGTTGTGCAAGTTGTGACAGATGCAGCAGCAGTGTGCAGATCAGCTGGCTTACTAGTTCAAAGCAAATACAAGCATATTTTTTGGACACCTTGTGTGCATGCACTCAACAATGTACTGAAAGACATTGGCAAGATTGAGTCGATATCATCCTTGGTGTTAGTTGCAAGAGATGTGCAGATGTTTATCTGCAACCACCACACCTCCTTAGCCATGTATAGGACTCACTCAAAGACGGAATTCCTCAAGCCCACAGACACTAGATATGCTAGCTATTATCTCTTATTGGAGAGGATGTTGGAGGTACAACCAGCATTGCAGGCCATGGTTGTTACTCCAGATTGGAACAGGTGGAATGAATCCAAGACAAATGAGGGGAAGAAGGTCAGGCTTCAAGTATTGGATAATGATTGGTGGGCAGATTGCAGTTATTTGGTGTCATTCTTGTGCCCTATAGTTGAGGTCATTCGCTATGGGAACTTGGATTCTCCTAGTCTTGGAGAAATCTATGAGACTTTTGATAGCATGTCGGGTCAAGTAAGGGCGGCCATTCATGAGAAAGAGCCATCCGTAGAGTTCTATACGACCCAAATTCAACCCATTATTCAGCATAGGTGGGATCGAATGAACACACCTTTGCACATGGCAGCATATGCACTTAACCCAAAATGGTATCTTGAGAGGCCTGGTAGAATTGCCCCCATTGAAGATCTAGAGATCAAGAGGGGATTTCGAGCTGCCATAACAAAGATGTATGATGAAGATGAGGAAAAAAAAATTCGAAGACAGTGGTATCATTTTGCATCTCTCAGTGGTCCCTTCAACAAGCATGATGCAAAGGAAGATCTTAAGGACTTAGGCCAAGAAGATCCCATTGGTTGGTGGAGGATGCATGGGGATGATGCTCCAGAGATCCAATATCTTGCCATTCGCTTATTGTCTCAAATTGCTAGTTCCTTTGTAGCAGAGAGGAATTGGTCTACATATAGCTTCATCCACTCTATAAAGAGGAATAGACTTACCTCTAAGAGAGCGGAGAAGCTAGTGGCAGTGCACAGTGCCCTACGTCTTTCACAAAGGAAGACACCAGAGTATCAGATGGGACCGACGACACGATGGGATGTGGATCCAGAGGATGATGCACAGATAGATGAGGAGAGACCAGATGAGATGCAGCACGGTTTGGTTGGTGTGCCATTGGTCACTCCTAAGGTTGAGACTGAGAGTGACTCTGACTTAGATGGTGACACTCCCATAGATGGTGACTTCATGCAGCATATGCATTAGGAGGACCAGTCCATGGATCTATCTCCTTGATGCACTTTGAGTCTTTTCATGATTTACTTTTGCTACTTTTAGTTTTATTTTCCGTCATTGATGAACTCAGACTGAGTCTTTAGACTTTGACTCATCACTCTTTGAGTCTTTGAGTCTTTACTCTTTAGTACTATTTTGAGTAATTTTAATTTGCTATATATATTATACTGTTTAGTGTTTACAATTTATGTGACATGTCTATGATTCTGATTTATGATTTATGATTTATGATTATTGATTTGTCATTTAAAATTTATCTATTGTTTATGACATATGTTTATGATTCAAAGTTATTATGGAAGATGTGATGCATTTAAAATTAAAAATAGCCATCATGAATTGAATATCATGTTTACAATGTACATTGCACAATGATGAATTTCAATTTAGTATGTAAATGTTGATGGGATGAAGAATTGATATGTAATATGTACACAATTCATATTTTTTATTTTTTAATAATTTATAATTTTGGAGACGGGGGCCCCTATGTTAGAACTTAGTACCCTGACGCCCCCCGCCTCCCTTTCCCCCAAAATACCCCAAAATTTGGGGGTGCCTCTACATGTCCCCAATGTGCGTTTCCCCGCTCCCGCGTCCCGAAGACTTGGTGGAACACTGTAGAATAGCCACAAGGTTTTGAGGTTGAAAACAAAGAGATGCATGTCTGCAAATTAAAGAAGGCTCTGTACGGATTGTAGCAAGCTGCAAGAGCTTGGTATGGAAGAATTGATGGTTTTTTGACGAGCTTGGGCTTTACCAAGAGTAAAGTTGATCCTAACCTTTACTTCAAGGTTATGGATGATGAACCTGTCATATTATTGCTATATGTGGATAACTTGTTCCTGACAGGTAATGAGAAGCAAATCTCAGAGTGCAAGAAGGTCGCTGCAGAATTCGAGATGAAAGACCTTGGCTTAATGCATTATTTTAAAAAAAAATAGGTCTCGAGGTATGGCAGAGCCCGGAGGGAATCTTCCTTAACCAAGGGAAGTATGCAGTAGAAATCTTGAAAAGATTTGATATGTTGGAGTGTAAAGCCATGGCCACACCCATGGACACCAACCTGAAGTTACTATCTGATACTTCGTCAGAATCAGTGGATGTGACTATACAGGCAGATTATTGGGTCATTGATGTATCTGACGAATACCAGGCCAGATATATGCTTTGCTGTGAACACCTTGAGTCAGTATCTAGTAGAGCCTAGACGTGTTCACCTTGTAGCTGCAAAGCATGTGATGAGGTACCTAAAAGGTACAATAGATTATGGTCTCAATTATACTCAAGATCATGAGTTCAGACTATTTGGATATACAGATTCAAATTGTGCAAGAAGTGTCTCAGACAGGAAGAGCACTTCAGGCGGTTGTTACAGTCTGGGGTTAGCCATGATCTCATGGCTAAGCAGGAAGCAGTCCAGTGTGGCTCTCAGCACTGCAGAGGCAGAGTATATTGCAGCATGTTCTGCAAGTTGTGAAGCTATATGGATTTGGAAGTTGTTATCAGGTCAGTTTGATCTGGAGTTGGATACCACAGTGATTCTAGGTGATAACCAGAGTTGTATAAAAATGACAGAGAACCCCGTGTTCCATGATAAGTCGAAGCACATAGAAATACAGTATTTCTACATCTGAGATATGTTGAAATTTCATCAAGTTAGGGTTATGTACAGAAAAATAACAATTCATCATACTCTAATGCAGAAAATACATTTAATAAACATTTACAAATATCGAATATTAAATAGTGCAGTAGTAAAAACTATCATAACATAAATTTCATATCTTTAGCACTCTCAGGTCACTGTGTTAAAGTACTTTTAACACTACCTGTTAGGTCACTGTGCTAAGTTAATCTTCAGCAGCATGTAACGTAGAATAACTAATAATAAAAGAGAAGATACTTACCTGTGTGTGGGACCCTTTCTATAAAATACTCAGAAGAGTTACTTACTTTCAGTAAACACTATGCCTCAGAGAGGCCAGTCAAATCTGGAAACTATCAGACCCTACAAGGGGGTAATGCAAACCAGAGAGAGAGAGATGACAGGTTGAGATACAGTCAAATAGTCAAAGACAGTCAAGAACACAGTGACAAACTTAATCAAGTCTCAGCATAATAGATCTAAATCAAAGACAAGTCTTAGCACATAGATCAGTCCACAAACAAGACTCAGCACAAAGAAGCTTTAACCCCAAACATTAATAAGGCCTCAAGCAAGTAGCACAAGGGCTCAGGCCACAGTTACATAGAATAAATCTCAGCATATAGATCGAGTCTCAATAATATAGATCTGGTCAATGTCAAGTCTCAACAGTACAGATTTGATCACAGGTAGGTCTTAACATAAACAAATAACACAAGGCTCAGACCAAACTATTCACACAACCTGTGGCCTCCACAAATGACTATCAACAGGCAGATCTAGGTCAAAGGAGCTCACGGCCTCCACTGGTGTGCACACAGCAGGGTAGATCAAACCCTAGGGCCTCACGGCCTCCACAATTTTGTCACCAGCAGACTGGATCAGATCCTCAGGCCTCACGGCCTCCACAAATGAGCAACCAGCAGGCAGATCGAGGACTAAATAGGCCTCACGGTTGGGTTTCAGGGTCACAGCCTCCCCAATAGGCAGATATATAGCAGATCGGACCTCAATAGAAGCATATCGGATCCTATAGCAGCAGATCAGACCCTAACAAATGCTCTGTAGGTAGATCGGTCATCAATCAGACCTCAGCAAACAGACCGAGCTTCACCCAGACCTCAAACAACCTCACGGCTCAGACACGGGTGGCAGTAGCAGCATAAAATCTAGACGTCAAGCTACAGCAGTAGATCAGATCTGAGTTTTAGGAGTGATGGTAAACTTCGGCAGAGGGATGGTTTAAACAACAGCATGAAAACCCTGGCAATAATCAGATCTGAAAATGTTCAATAGGAGGGCAGCCTCCAAAGCAAGCAGTATAAACCTTGACGTCAAGTAGCAGAGAAGCTGGAGCTGGAATATGTGAAGAGCATCTTAATTGAGAAACAATAGGCCTCATTAAATAGGATAATAGGATTATTAAAATAATCCTTTAAATTAGAAAACCATAGAATTAGGAAAAAATAAAAGATAAAAAATAATAAAATAGTATTTCATTAAATTAGGGAGAGGTCACTTTAAAATAAAATAAAAGATAAATAAATAAAAGATAAAAATAAATAAAAATAATAAAAGATAAAAATAAATAAAAATAATAAAAGATAAAAATATAAAATATAAAATATATAAAAATAAAAATAAATAAAAGAACCTCAGAAAGTGGACAAACCCATAAGATCAAAACAACAAGGGTGGTATAAATAAAAGGTGGGTCAATGACCCTATTTACCACAAATCAAAGACAGGGTACCACAAGACTTAATAAACAACAAGGTACAAGGACCAAAAGTAAATCACCCAAGGTGGAAAGGTACAACCAGTCATCTCTCTCTCAAATGTACAAATGTTCCATATAACCTGAAAGTTCATCATCATTGTATAAGGAAGGGTTCACACAGATGATGTGATCATGTGGTCCTCTCAACTGCTCCTTAGGTCAAATGTTAGTAGCTTCCACAAGGGGTGGCCAGTCCCTTGAGAAGACCAACCAACTCATCCATCTCGAAGACCTAGGAGAAGAGGACATCACACATCATGATCTTGGTAACCGACCAAGTGCCTCCATTCTCAAGGAATGGCTTCTCAACCCAAGGCTGAGCCTCAGTCGTAGACTGGGACATGTTGATCAACCATCTGGTCCATGACCAGGTTCTCCATTCTCCCAGAGAATGGTCCTCAGCCTCAAGCTGAGCATTCAGTCCTAGACTGAATGTTGATCAACCTTCTGCAGGACCTAGGATGTCTCTGTCTCAACCTGCAGGATCTGCTTGGTCCTCGTGACCAAGAAACTGTCTGGTCCCAGACCAGAATACCCTAAAGACAAATAGGGGCCCTAGCTTCATGCTAGGGACTTTGCCATGGCATCCATCTGCTTGGTCCTTGACCAAGAACCCCAGGAGACAGCTAGGGGCCCTAGGGTACCTTCTAGGGTCTTACTCATTACTCTGCCTGGTTAACTTGACCAGGAACCCTAGTTAACTGACTAGGGTACCATTCTCTCTGAGAATGGGTCTCGCAGCTGCACTGAAAAATTAACAAGATATGGTGCAGAAGGGAGCTATAAAGCTCCAATATGTGAACATTGATGAGTAGGTTGCATACGTGTTGACCAAGCCTCTATCTCGTGTGAAGTTTGAGCACTTCCATGACAAGCTTAGTGTAGTCCGTAAGGACTTCCCTCGAAAGGGGGAGTAGTGCTGATGATATTGTGGTGCAGTGGGATTGATCATCCCTAGACAGTGATCCCGTAATTCCGAAAGGAAGGATAGTCTTAAATGTTGATCCTTAGATTGAATCCCTAGTTTCAAAAGGAAGGATTGTCTATGAGTGTTGGACTAAATCCCTAGGTTCTGAAAGGAAGGATTGTCCATGATCCCTAGTTCCAAAAGGAAGGATCACAGAGTTGTTTGGACTTAATCCCTAGTTCCGAAAGAAAGGATTGTCCATGATCCCTAGTTCCGAAAGGAAGGATCACAGAGTTATTTGGACTTAATCCTTGGTTCTGAAAGGAAGGATTTCCATGATCCCTAGTTCCGAAAGGAAGGATTGTCCATGATCCCTAGTTCCAAAAGGAAGGATTGTCCATGATCCCTGTTCCGAAAGGAAGGATCACCAGTGTTGTTGGACTGAATCCCTGGTTCCGAAAGGAAGGATTGTCTATGATCCATGTTCCGAAAGGAAGGATCACCAATGTTGTTGGACTAAATCCCTAGTTCCGAAAGGAAGGATTGTCCATGATCCCTGTTCCAAAAGGAAGGATCACCAAAGTTTTTGGACTGAATCCCGAGTTCTGAAAGGAAGGATCACCAGAGTTGTTGGACTGAATCCCGAGTTCCGAAAGAAAGGATTGTCCACGATCCCTAGTTCCGAAAGGAAGGATCATGTGTGCTGCAAGTGATGCTCCTGATGATGTTCCAGTACTGTAGATAAGGATGCTCGAGTGTTGTAGATGATGAGGTTCCAGGATGCTCCAGTGTTGCAAATGATGATGTTCCAGTACTGTAGACGGGTAAAATGCATGAAAATAGATACATACCTTGTAGATCTTACCTCAAAAGCTTGCGACTACCTTGCAAATTGATAATCCTTCCAAAATGAGGCAATCAAGAGTGAGATCCATCTTCCCCAAGTGAAATCGCTATCCCTCCAAAGTGACAAGTGCGCCCTTTCCCTGCCAAAAACAATCTATATGAGAATCAATTTAGCATGAAAATAACTATAAGGAAGAAAGGATGAAACAAGTAGCATCAACTATGTCACGAAGATACAATAATGATACTCCCTGAGACAAAGATTGATCCAAAGGTAAGATATGGGGTTTCCCCACAATAGCATCCCCTCAAGTCATCCTCCTCTTCTTCCACACGGCCTCCCTGCAAAGAAAACGTTTGGAGCAACAAGATCCACAATGATAACACAAAGAAAAGATTGTATATTCAACTTGCAAGAGCATCCATCAAAGCCAAAGAAGCAGATCTACAAAAATAGTATTTATTTCAAGAGTTCAAGAGCCCAAAGGTGCCTTTACAATGAGGGTGGTCTCTTCCTTAAATAGGAGAGAGAGAGAGACCAAAACCCTAACCACTTTATGAACGAGTGGTTGAGATCAAAAGATAAATACAATATAATCAACGGCTATGATGAGTCGGAACAATATAACATGGATCAACTCACTAAAGGGGGTGCGCACTCACTAACGAGGCCCTAGGGGGGTCGCACTGCATAAGAGATGACTAGGACAAGTGAAAAAGCACATGGTGGGGCTAGGAGGTTTTATCATCCTTCACTAGCATCACCCCATGGCACAATGATATAAAATATGACTCAATAATATGTCAAAGTGACCATATGACCAAATCGTGCCCCCCCTCAATGAGAAAATAATACATCAAATAACAACCCGAAGAGTGTGTGGACCCCACTAACTGATGAAAGCTGAGCTGGAAGGTGTGGGATGCATCACAAGTGACCTCTGAACAAATCTCATGCCAAAACCTTGCCTCATTTTCCCAAATTGAATTCCTTAGTGACCTTTTTATCACATTTTTATTCCACAAAAATCCTCCGAAAAAACATCAAAATGCCTGTAGCTCTCTGCCTGGTGTCCCGGACACAAATCTAATTGCACCAACATGTTTGGAGATGGGGTAATATGGTAATAACAGTGGCTGGACCCCCCATCCCCTCTGTAGCGCCCTAGGAGAACGTGCTAGATAAATGAAACTACTGGACAGGCCATTTCTGCATGGCAAAACTGGAGAAAAGTGGAAATCTGACCATATCATCTCTGGGAATGTCTGCAACTGATAACTGAGTGTCTCGATGGACTCAGAAGGTCCAAATCCACTAGAGATGAGTACCCATACACCCTGTGGCAACCTGCATGATCATCTATAGCCTCAACCATACTCGGACAACATAAAAAATAAATGGTCTGATCATAATAATAACCAATAAAAGTATATCAACCAACATCTAAAACCTGTGCCCACTATATGGAACCATCATGGGTGTATCAAAAGACCATAAATCATCATCATATAGCATCACTAATCCAACTCATCTAGGATCCCATGGTTGACTTGGTCAAACTAGGTTTGACCAAGTCAAAGTTGATCAAAATATGACCCAAGCTAGAAAAGCCTAATGCTGCAAGTGCAAATGGTTAAGGCATACTCTTTTAATCAATCCTAGTAGCAAGACTTAAAGTATTAAGCATCATTTCACTGACAGTTAATAAATAATTATATCAAATAAAAGTTTTTACTCAAAATAGAACCTCTAGGATATACTCACTTTGTAGACATGAACATTTTGCTAGAAAAGGGTGAAGGTGAAAAATGCAAGGCTGGGATAAAGGGGATGACTTGACTGACTCAACACTGTGATACTTTGGATAAGGGAAAGGGAATACACAATTAAGCATATGTCAGATAATAAACACACAGGGACTAGCAGTGTCTCACAAATGGAATAAGTTGTTCAGAGAGGTGCTTATTCAACCTTGGCAAATGTCTACAGCTCACATCCAAGCTGAATCAGCTCCATGAGGATCTTTTCTAGAACCCCATGACTGGGTGCCCGGCTAACCATAATTTGAGGTTCTAGGGGACACTTAGAATTAGTTGTCCCTTACTCCATCTCACATCACAACCCGTAGGCTCCATGAGGAATTTAATCATTACATTTAATTTCCTGGCCAGTAGTCTTTGGATTTGGCATACATTTAACTACTGCTTTTTAGGCCTTTAGGACCCCTCTAGGATTTTGCATGTGCTTAGAAGCACAACTAATCGCAGCTTTCATCCTGGGTGCATTTGCATTTCAATCCATTTAATTTCACAGCCCTTTTTCATTGTGCTAAGAAGCATAGTTTTTTAAAGTATTTCCATGGGCTTTCATAAGAGATATAACAATAGTTTCCATATGTAATGATGGTAGTACAATTTGCTTCAGGTTTTAGCCAACACAACTCAAGCAACTAGGGGGATTCTCCACAATCAAGACCAAACATTGGGGCAACCAACTAGAGTGATCAAGGTATCAAATCCAACTCACCAAGGTTAAGTTTTGTTTCCAACTCAGAGCCGAGACACAAACTAACAGTGATGTTATCCAACACAAAGGCAAAAGTGGGGAGGTCCTCCATATCACAGACTGAGGTGTAAGTTAGGGTAAAAACCAAAAAGAGGAAAGATAACGGATGGATGGGGAAAGTGAAGGTGATGCCTAAGCTAGCAAGCCATAAAAGGTGAGAATAATCATGTCCACAGTCCTAAGAGGGTAAAACCAATGAGTATAAAACAAGAGCTTCTAGTTCTGAGTAATAAAATCATTTAGATAATCAATAAGAACCACATCCATATATAATATATATACTGCTAGATCATGACCACTAGATACTAAGTCCAACTACTAAAATGACCAAAAGAGCAAGATAATCAAAACCAATGCACAACATATACCTGTTGGGCCATATACCTGTACCTGTTATCTGGACCATCTATAACCACTGAAAACACTGTTGTTGAAGCTCTGGGCACTTCCCTACTCTGTATGGGATAAAAGGTCACCTCGGTCATCAAATCTGAGGTCATGAGGCTCAATCTCGGCATAAGGTTCACTGTTGTCTGACCTGGGGCTGCTCTGATATGTGAGTTGTAAATATTTGATCCAGAGATCACTACTCCCTCTGGATCATTCTGAGACCTCAAGTGGTATGAATCTCAATGTCAGTACATACTCATAAAACATAGACTCAAACCACTAGATCTGCATCTACCAACTAACATATAAATGCAATCAACCACATAGACAACAGATATACCCTGGAACCCTTTCGGGAAAAACCAGCTAACTATGGGGCTATCTTCTCTCTCGATCCCAAAGCATATAGAAGTATAAAAGACAGTACAATACAGAATTACCTCAGCCGATAACTCAATCCCTCTGAACAGGACAAACTCTAATTTGCATGCATCCAGCTGATGCATGCACTGAAGAAGTATGCCCTAACTGCCAATCTGGATCTGAGTGCTTTGACGGTGCCTCTGATAGATCTACCCTCTCTAGATCTCTCTACTCTTATCTGCTCGCTCTGAAGACTGCCCACTGATGAAATCGGCCCTCTCTGCATGCACAAGTGCACCCTCCCCTCTGGATGTCAAATGCTCGTACTGGTCCGGATCTCAACAGATCTGAGCTTCGATCGTCCCTAACCTTCCTCAAATCTCGAGGCAAGGCTATCCTGGAAGTCACAGACTCTGAATCGGTCAATCTAGCTCACAACAAGCTTCACCTCCCTCAGGAAAAACGTCCTCCTCCAAGAGAACTCGGCCTCCTCCAGTCTCCACAATAATCTCACTGTTGAGCTCTCTCAGCTCACAAGAACGGGTATCTAGCCTCTCTGGAACTGAAGGCCACTGATCTAGCTCAGATCTGACCTTCCTAGCTCCTGCAGCAACTCCTCTCTATCTCAGAAAGTCGCCCCACATGGATAGATTCGTCGTCCTCACTCTGGCAGTATCTCTCTCTGATGATACAACTGAGTAACCTCATCTGGGGACCCCCTGCTTCTACAAATAATCTCACAGATGAATTAGGTTTGCCAAAACCCTAATTCTCGGTGCATGCAAAAAGTCACTTTTGCATGCATGCATGCAAAAGGTCACTTTTGCATGCAGTCACTGAATGTTGACAGGTCATGCACTGCTCATGCATGCAAAGGTCACTCTCCCCTGAAGCTCCGCATGCAGCCCCCACTGGGCTCATGCCACTGAGTAGAGTGCATCTCACTCTCTAGTCCATCCTAATGCCTATGCAGCTGATGTCCCTCCATGTAAGGCATCTGAACCATGGAGGACATCTCGAAGTTACCATAATCTAACATGAGTGATCATCAAGAATACTGCTCATCATAGGTTGATCTCATCAAAACTGTGTAAAGGCCTGGCTCAGAAAAATACAAAGAACTGCTCTGCAAATCATGGTAGCCTGGCTACTATGGATGTGATAACAGTACCGAACTAGTCACCAATCTGAGTTTTCTGCCAATTCAAGGTTTGTGATGGTTAGACCGATCAACTCAACTGGTTCCAGTTCCGAGTTGACCGGTTTTTAAAACACTGGTTCAAAGTGGGTTCTCATAGACTTTGGGTTGAGACTGACCACCAGATTGACCATTCTGATAGGATCTACCACCTATGCCAACTTCAGGGCGTTGAGACAAAGTATCACTTCATCTTTTGCTGCCACATCTACTACGACAGCAGAGAGAGGTTCCATTTCCTAATCAGGGGGTCCTAGACCCTCACTAGCTTCTTCAAATACCCTAGCTAGAGATGCTTGGCCTTATACAGGCAAGAGGCCCTCGGGCTCCTAGCTCATTTTTTTCAACCTCCTACTCAATCAGGTTCTAACCAGATGGTCACTTCTTTCTTCACGGTGTTATCTCCAGGACGGGGCACACTAAGCGATAGATCGATATTAGCACAGGCTCAAACTCCAAGTCAGTGCAGACCCGTGGGACCTTCCCCATCCCCTGGGATCTCAGCAACATGACCAAACCTAATCCTTTCCCATGAGGCAAACAAGACATGCCATCCCTTAGCCATGGGCTACCTCCTCCCAACAACAACGTAGTGGGCAGTCCAAACCTTCCACCAGTTCTTCCTCTGGACATCATACTATTCTAGGTTTCCTCCATTCGGTCTCTAATGTTAGGAGAGATGGGTCCATTCCATGACAAACCTGCCTCATTACTTTTGGGTTTTCTTGCTCCTGGATCTTTTCCTCTTGTACATCTCCACCCCCATACAATTTCCCATGCTCGAGGTCGAGCATTTTTCATGCTTCAGCATAGACTTAACACTCTATTCTACTTTACTTTATTTACTGCATTTCGCCTTTTATAGGAGACCTTTTGGTACTCATGCTTTGCAATGACATCATTGTACTCAACAATCCCTTTGACCTATTTTGTGGTTATTAGTCAAACATTAATAAAATTATCTAATGTTATCTACTTGATGTCCACAACGGAGCTACTTGAAAAGTGCAAAAATCACCATTTACTTGGTTTGCCTCAAAGGCACCTTACCCGCCCAGCCAAATGGATATTGCATTAGCCTTTGAACAACAATTTCCTCATTTGCAGCAAAAATTGTGACAATTTACTCTACATACGGAAGAAATTATGAGACTTAATCAACAATGCATTATATTTGTATTTCGGTATTTTATATTTTCAATATCTCAGCTACAACATTGTAAAATATATCATGGGAGACGCAATCAATGATGTTGTCTTACCTACAACAGCATAAAATATTCTTCTGTGATTGTTCTCATTGTTGTTTTCAATGAGTTCAAACTTCACATATCACCAGTCTCAATGAGTAGAATTTTGAGAACAATTTAAGAGGTGCTCGTTATTGGAAGAATCAACGACTCTTGTTGGCCAATATGAGGATGATTAAGATTATACAAGAAACTCAACCATATAGAATACGATTAATAGAACTTCATATATGAAACTCTGTCACTATTAAAATATTGTAGGATATAAAATTCCCTCATAGTGCTGGGCAAGATCAGGTTTTGAATCATGATTGTGTTTCACAACAATGCATTCCCAAATTAGTTTGAGCTCAAAAATTCAGCATAACTATTATGATTATCACTAGAACCTCAGTTTACTGCCCCACGAAACTTTTGCCAGAACAAGCCTAAAAAGGAAAGGAACAGAAGTAGAAAAAGAGGCTGAAAGTCTTCAAGAATTGGGAGTGATTCTACAAGGTTTAAGACTTTTGAGGAGGGATTCCTAGCCCCTTTCTAACAATTTTCCTCCTTTTTGTTTGGTGGTGAATTTTAATATTACCAAAAACAAATTGGTCATCTACGGATTGAGTATGGATGCCATACTTTGTTCAAAAGCATTTCCTATTTTTAACAAGCAATAACACAAGCTAGCTAAGGTCATGCTTCAATGGAAATTCAAGCAATTGTTGTCCTATCCAATTACAAATGAACTATAGAAAGAAGGTAATAGAAACAACCTGCACACCAGGCAGTGGCTTGCCAACAGTGCCCACTTTCCGATTACCATGGAGAGAATTTGAAAGTGCCATCGCAAACTGCAATAAGTGATTATATTAGCCTTCATCCCCAGCCCTGACAGACCTTAAAACCTAGCAATAACTGACCAACATAAATACTTCCAATGGACACTACTTGGATTATGTTTTCAAAAAGCATGAACCAATGAGTGAACTAGAATAACAACGCATTATCAATGATATATTTGGCTAAAATTGCATGATAGAATTTTATGCCCAACTTTTTGGGTGAACACCTCAGCCATCATCAGGGAACAACACCAAAAACAATGTATTATCATCAACATACCCACCTCAGTCATGCCATAACGCTCAAGAAGTCGGTGCCCTGTGATCTTTTCCCATTGTTCCGTGACAGGACAAGGAAGTGCTGATGAGCCACACATCTGTTGCAATCACAAGAAATAAGTTTTACTAGTAAAAAGAATCAATCAAGAATTGCATCCATCACATGGATGTATTTCAGATTTATTGTCCTTATTCATGTAATTATAGGGCACTAATCATAATGCATTATTAAGACGAAGAAAACAAATGAGAAGACAAATATGGGCTTTCCCAAGCCAGCAAGTTGAATATGTAGGGAGAAAACATTGAAGAAAAGCAAAGGAAAAGTAGGGAACTGAAATCACAAAAATACAGTGGGAACCCTCCAAATTAAGCAGAATAAAATACCTACTATAATACAGATTTAGATTTTATTTATGTCCATGAATGATCAAAATAGGTCAATTAGACTCCAGAGTAAATTGCACTAACAGCTATCAAGGGAGTGAAGGCATGGTGTCGTAAGGCAAGAAACCTCCTTGGAACTCGTTGATGGTAATATTTCTTATGCAAATATAAATGTGGTTTGGATCCATAAATACAGGCAAGTAGAAAAAATGTAGAAGACATTCATTGTTATCAATGTTACTGCAGATAATGTTATGGTCATTCCTAGTAAATAGGAGTTTAGTTTATGCAAATAAAAAGTACACTAAAGTACTTTAATATAATTAATACATAAATGTAAAGACATTATAATATTATATAACCTCTTTCCCTCTTCACTTGTAATTGTATTAATGTAAGAAAACATATTCTATCTTTGATGAACAAATATTTGACAATTCTCTCTTCCGACTGTACAGTTATCTCCCTTCTCTTCTCTAGTTTACTTTCTTTTCTGCATATTGCTTTTTATAGGAGTCATTTTGGTACTGCTTTGTAATGACATCATTGTACTTGGCAGTCCCATTGACCTACTTTTGTGGTCATCATCTTCTAATTTATTTGCTCTTATATGGTATCAGAGCCAAGATTAGAGGAAACCCATGTTGAAAGCGGGTGAATACCGAGGTACTAGTTGCTGGTGACAATTTGAGGAACTGCAATCTATTTAACAAAGAGATGACTGAAGTTGATTGGTTTTAATTTGGAGACCATATTGGTTTGAGCATTAGCTGTATCAATTTTTAAGAGCTGATCGTAGAAATTCAGATTTGTTGTTGTAGGCCATATGGAATTTAAATAAGAGTGCCGTGCTGCCATGTGGACTTGAAGTGCTGTAGGGAATATTAAAGGGTGCAGCAACGATATGGATTTTTGTCATACAGATTTCCAAGGGCCACCCCACAATTTCAGCCACTGTACAAATTTTAAGAGTCACATCATACAAATTCATCAGAAATTAAAGCCACCGTACGCTTTTTCTCAACCGGCAACTGTACGGATTTTTCTTCGACAACCATATGGAAGCAACATCATACAATTTGATAGAAATAAAGATCATCATACATTGTACAGTTGTCACACGGTTACCCTCAGTCCCTCTCTAATAAACAACTGTCTCTTTCATAAGCTATCATTTTTTTTAATTTTGCTATATGGTCATATTCCTTTTAAGGAAAACGGCATTTTTTGCCTTGTATGGATTAAAAAGTTTGAAGGTCGGTGTCATACGATGGCCACTTTGTCCAACATTATGCTTATCAAATGGGCAAATGGGGTCAAACAAAGATGGCATAAGGGTTTCTTGGAATGATTATAAAGGGCTAGTGTTGTAGCATCTATCCCTAGCTGCTCTCTAATGGCTGGGCTGACTTAAAAATCAAGCAAAGGGAAAATTGTAGAGCAGAAATTTCAAATGGGCTTTAAAGGAGAAAAACCATCATGGAAGGCATTGGAAAACATATGATCTAGAGCAGAAAATGGGCACATAAACTACACTTCCAAGCGATAGCAACCACATAAATGATAGAGAGCCTATTTGTTATTACCTCAAAGCCATTAACAATTTGAAAAACCATCCATCAAACCAAGCTTGAAAAATAAGAAAACCCTTCAATGAAGCACTAGGATCAACAATCGATATTTCATTGAGTCTTAGTGGGATTTCACCCCCAATCCAAACATGAGAAATGAATGAGGAAGAGAATCTCTAATATAGGAGAGGAGCTCAATTTTCTTCACAATAAAATAATCTTAGATATGACAAAACCCTAAAAGGTTGTTGGAACAAATTAAAAATTTAAAGGATGAAAAGCCAAAGAATCAAGATATTAAAGATGAAGTCTACAAATCAAAAACTGAGGAAGAACTTTCACCCTTAAGGGTTTATAATCAAAGTTTACTCACACAAATTAAGAAGCTAAAGCATGATAAGAAGTCATTATAGAACAAGTTAGAGCAATCTACCAATAAGGAATCATTGATCAATAAAAAAACAATGACCGATTCTATTGAAATAGAGACATTGCTACATGCAAAATCCCAAACAATGAAGAAAGGAGTCAACACAAATCAAATCAACATTACAAATCTTAAAGATGCATATCCAGTAGAAGTAGGAATACCTTCAAATGTCAAGATACAAGTAGTTAGAAATCCAAATATCTCTACCAATAAACATTTAATGATTAACAAAGCAACACAAGTATGCAAAGAAGACATACTACCAAACGTGAAACAAGAAGACACTACAAGCCTTAGAAAGAAGGATTATGTTACAAGGTCCACTCATTGACATCCAAATCAAAAGAGTCAATTCTTTAGCCAATCAGTCTATCAATATCTTTCTGAATAAAATCAGTTGGTCTATATTCCGAAGAATATTAAAGCCAATACATTTGGGTCTCAAAATAGAAGTTCACATTGGGAACTCTATAACAGCACAATGCCACAAAGGATAGAATTAGGGTGGTGTTAACCTCTAAATTTGCTCCATAGCAATCTAGATGGGTTAAGGACCAACACATTCCATTAGGATGGTACTTAGACAGCATGTCCAGCTATGTAGCACGAGAACTGCTCCTGGCTTTTAGGAAACTCGTTCCCAAAGTTCCGATGTTCCAGGGAACTTGGGAACTTGTATGAAACTTTCCAAATCCGACGGAAACCGTTCTGGTCCCTGGATGGTTGGGAACTTATTGGGAACTTTTACTCGATTTTTCTTGTGCGTTCCCTTCACTGGACGCTTCCACGCATTCATGATTACCACGTGAGTTATTAACGACATTCCTATTTCCTCATGATCATACATATACATGGTTGACTCAAAAAAAATTCTATAGAAAACTAAGTTGCAGTAAAAGTCTATCCTCGTCGAGTTAGTGCACTAATCTCTATCTACCACTTGTGCTAAAGTATTCATTTGTCCCTATGTTGAATTGCAGTTACTGTAAACAATAATTAATGAAAATCTATTTTGACTTTTTATATATTAAATAAAAGAAAGTAAACTTATATATTTTAGTATTTAAAACTAAATTCATATATTACATTTAAATAAAAATTATCTTGATTTTTATTTTATAATAATTTAAATTTAATTATTTCTACACCTTTGCAAATACCCTAGCATAGAATGCCTTGTAAACATATAATATTCTAATACATTTAAATCATAGTTGACACAAAAGTGAAAACTTACTCCATACATATAGCCACAAATATAGGGACTATAACTTCTAAAAGACTCCACTTTAGAAAGAGTCTACCTTATATAATCAATGACGTAGATGGTAATCTTGATTTTATTGCCATTTCCATCTACTAAGGGGTTATAGTTACAACTATAATATAAGGGATAAGCTAAGTCATCTGGTTTGTGTTAATGTTTCTTTTCTTCTCTATGTTTCTTCTCTTCTCATGTTTCTTTAATTATTTTACTTTTGTATTTTTTATATTTTTTTAATATATATTATAGTCGTTCCCAACCTGCTGTTTCATGTAAATTTGGGGGAAACTACTAGACGTATCTGATACTTGCACCCACGTTCCCTACATTCCCGCGTTCCAGAAACTTGTGCAACATAGATGTCCAGAGACAGGTTGTTGTTAGAGCCAAAGTTGGTTCTCATTGAGTTCAAGTATATGATTGGCACAGTGATGTTTCCCTTGGCACAAAGACAGATATTTCACAAGTTTCATCAGTTTTGAGAAGATTCCTATTTTTAGGAAGTTTTCCTAATTTTTAGGAAATAGGGTTTAGAGGTTCACATGACAGAGATGATCACATTTTTTGCATCCTTGCAAGCTAAAGATTCCAATGAGATTATTTCATGCAACATGCAACATACTTCATTTTTACAGTGTTCCACGGGGACGCGTCCCGAAGGGTCGGGGACGCGTTTCGGCATTTCTTGCGTCCCGGGGTACTCCGAAACTCCATGCGAAACGTTTTGGGACGTCTCGCTTTGGGCGAAACTTGGCGAAACGCACAGCGAAACATTTCGGTGGGCGGCGAGACTTGTGGGCGTCCCGCCCGAAACTCCGAAACTCCGGCGAGACTCAAAACTGAAATATCAAATGACAAAGACTCAAAAGTGACAAACATGAAATATGATGTTCATGTTAATCATAGATTCATATATTAATATAATCATGATGAATCGTGTAATTTGTTTGAACTTTGCATTTACATTGCATGATTGCACAATGATGAATGTAGTGTTTAGTAATTCACTAATTTGCATGGGATGGTTTGTTATTGTTGGGATTTATATTTTGCATATTTTTAATATTTTTAAAAAAATTTATAACTCTCACATCCCACCGTCCCCCACGAATTTCTCTAAAATTTGGGGGTGGTCTCCACACGTCCCAAATGTGCGTCTCCCCGCACCCGCGTCCCGCCGTCTCGGAACCTTGGGGGAACATTGCATTTTTACAGTTAGGCTTTTGAGTTGCATGGTGTTGCATGGTACATGCACGGACATGCATCATTTTGCATGTCAATATCTGGCGCATGCACGAACATGCATCACTTTGCATGGTAGCTTCAGGTGCAAGCGTGAACATGCATAGCTTTGAGGAGAAAGTGGCACTTAACTACAGTGCATGAATGGATCACTTGAGGCTCCAGGAGTGCATGCATGTATTTACATCAGTTAGACAAGTGCATGCATGGACCACTGGAGCTACTGGAACACATGCACAAGTCACTTGAGTGATCTAGAGCACATGCATGGATAGCATGAGCGAGTTGGCATCAACTTGAGTTAAACTAGGGTCTGGACCAGTTAACTAATGTGCCCCCTTAGTGGACTAGAGTGAGGACTTCACCTCAATGCGCATGGTGTTCATTCACTTCATCGGCGTTTTACTCAAACAATCTTGGCATGACAAGTGCACTTTCTCTCTCTTTGCATGACAAGTGCGCCTCTCTCTCTCCCTCTTGACGTAAAACTTTAAAAGCATTCTTCATCATTTAAAAGGAGGCACATAAGCATTGGGGGTTGGATCCTTTTTAGTAGGAGCTCAATCTCTTCCATAATTTCTTCTCTGCTTTCTAGCTTCCATACTCTTGTGCAGGGAACGTCATTGTATCGGTTTTGTACTTGTCTCTTTAGCACAATCTGCCCTTTGGTGATATATAACAAAGTTTTGTTATGCTTATGTTGAGCTCTTGAAGCTTGTTGTTATTTTGATGATTTATTGAGCAAATGCATGGAAATTTTTAGCCTTTTACTTGGGAAAATATACCATTTAGAAGCGCTTTTCTATCTTTATTTTTCATTTTCTATTGAGATAACATTGAAAGAGATCTCGCACCATCACTTTAAATTGTTTATTATCATCTTTTTGGCTGCTAAATAGCAATCCAAAAAACTTGTTCCTTATTGTTCACAAAACTAAGCATCCACTAGTTCCCTGAATATATGGCTTTCCCAAGATTCACAAAGCAGGTGTTCCCCTCAGACCAATTGTGGACACGATAGGCTCACCGACCGACAGGATTGCAAAATAATTAGCAAATAAGCTTAAACCACTAGTAGGCTATACAGACTCCTACATTAAAGACTCAACCTTCTTCATGGAGAAAATTAAAAGCAGGAAGATGGAAGAACAAGAGCTACTTTTGATTCTAGACATAGTCTCCCTCTACACAATGATTCCAATATATGAAGCGATTAAGGCAATTAAAGATCTAACGGACCAGGAAATAGCAAGACTTGTAGAATTATGCCTTAGATCCAACTTTTTCGGCTTCCAAGGAGAACTCTTTGAACAAACTTTGATGGACACAATGGCACACTGAGAGGGGGGGTGAATCAGTGGGCCAACACTTCATTCCAATTTCAACTTCTTCTAAACTTAAACATATATCATTGAACAATTTCACTTCAACTTTAAGTAGATTTCATCATTCACAAAGAGCTATATATCAAATTAAACAAATCATCTCATCAATCATCATAGACACATCACAAGAGACACAAGATAAGCTTTGTGATCTTTTTATATTTTGATTGAAGACTTCAATCTCCAAAATGGGCTACAACCCAAAGGTGGCACCACCCACCAGATGATTCTGTCAGCTGCAACCGACTAGGATGCACCAACACCCCAACAATACAAATTTACAAGTGATATATCAAACTCTTCTTAAGTCTGCAATCGAAACCCAAAGCAACCACATACATCATAAAAATACCCTAATCAAATGATCAAACAAGGATCCCTTGTTCGCTGCCAGATCACTGAAGCTCAGAGTTCAGATCTGTGCCTTCCCTTTGCTGGTTGCTCTTCTTCATTGCTCCTTCAATGCTGCACTTCTCCCTTCCTCGAATCAACTTCAGACACACATCAAAATGCATATCTTAATGGTTGTCTCACTTCCATCTGTGGTTGCCTCTTCTTCACCAAAAATCAGAGATATAAAAATCAATCCATTACTGCTCCTGCTGCTCTGCTACTACCCTAGAGACATCCGAAAATCAGACCTCTTCTTCTAACTCTGAAAATCAGAGCTCATCATCCCTCCACCGAAATCTTCACTTTTAGAATGAGGCGGATTACCCTTTTTATACACATTCTCCATAATTCTTGCTAGGCCGACATGGCATTTTTATTTTTTTATTTTATCATTACAAAATTAGATAAATCAAATCATATTTATTTAATATGGCCGACCTCATCACATTATATCCATTTTATCTCCTTCAAATATATTAATATTTTTCGCAACATCATCAAGGGTTTCTTTTTATTTTACCACTTCAATTTTTTATTCAAGACATGATCATTAAGTGGCTTCAATGCCCACACTCCAATGACCTCCTTGCCATGTCATGGACTGT
The DNA here is from genome assembly GCA_027924585.1 of Larix kaempferi. NCBI lineage: Eukaryota > Viridiplantae > Streptophyta > Pinopsida > Pinales > Pinaceae > Larix > Larix kaempferi. Next base: position 3,455,319 of record BSBM01000024.1, read on the forward strand.
CGTTCAGGATGCCCGCAAGGACGCTCTTTCATGCCTTTTGGATGCCCGCAAGGGCCTTTCTACATGTCCTCATATGCTTCACGGAAATGCCCGCAGCTGCTCCTTGGAGTGATGCCCGCGAGGGCTAATTTCACATGCCTGCACATGCTTCTAAGAAATGCCCGCAAGGGGCTTTCTGTGATGCCTGCAAGGGCTCACTGTGATGCCCGCAAGGGCTCCTTCAAATGCCCGCAAGAGCTTCAGAATATGCCCGCAACACTTCATGAAAGATGCTCGCAGATGTGCTTCAAATGCCTACAGATAGTCTCCTTAAAATGCCCGCATGACCTCCTATGAATGCCCTCATAAGCCTTTGGAAATGCCGGCAAGGGCATATAAAAATGCTCGCATAGCTGCTCTTCAAATGCCCGCCAAGACATCAAACATTGTCCTCCATGTCATTGCCTTGTCCTTGCTTGTCAACTTGGCATGACCCTTTGCCATGCTTGCTTGCCTTCAACCTTGTCACTCTTGCTATGCTTGCCATGTCATCCTTCAATGTCATGCTTGCTTGTCATGTCCTCCATGTCATTTGTCATGCTTGCCAAGTTCCTGTTGTCATGTCATCAACACTTGCTTGTTTTGTCATCATCTCATGCTTGCTTGCTATGTCATCATCCTTGTAATGTCTTCAGCACCATCATGTCTTTGTCCATGTCATTGTCCTTTTGTCCAGTCAAGTCTTTGTCTTCCATGGCATTGTCCTTTGTCTAGCTTGCTTGACCTTTGCCATGTCATAACTTCAACCTTTGTCATTAATGTGTTGTCATCAATGACAACTATGCTCGTCAAACTTGTGGGGTGGCTATGGGCTCACCACTCTCCCCAATTGTTTCCAACCTGTTTATGGAGAATTTTGAACAAAAAGCTATAGACTCGGCAGAATCAAAACCAGATTGGTGGTCCAAATATGTTGATGATACCTTTGTCATTTGGGCTTGTTATCACCAATCTTGTAGTTGCCCCTACAGATGGATCCAAGGTGGATGGTAGAGGGGACAGGCAACTAAAGTGGTGAACCAAGAGGGCCCTAGTTCCTGTTATCACACAATCTCTAGTTGATTGAAAATGAGTGTCCCAACAGGGATGGCAGAGGGTGAACAACTAGAATGGTGTAACCAGCAATAGCCAGGTCCTCCGTTCAAGGAACGGAAGTCACACCGGACAAGGCTATTGTCACTTTAGACAAGGCACATAGCCAAGTCAGGGGAGAGACCCCACTCAACCAGTGATGGTTGAGAGACACAACATAGCCAAATCCCAAAGATAGAAAGAAGTGAAGGGAGGAAATGAGTGTTGATTAGGTCCTAGGTCTAGTTCCAGCCAATAGATGGACACTGATAGTAAAAATAGGCGTGATGTAGAAGTGACCGGCAATCAAATGTAGTAAGATAGACTTATTAAAATAGTGATTGTATGACTGAAATAGACTAGGGACATACAGTAAGCTAGAAGTGAAGGAATTGATTGTCGTTGCCCAAGAAGGTGAGTTAAGCAGTGAAATGACCAACTAGGGCAGCAATAAAACGGTGATTTAAAATACTTCTAACTGTTGGTAGTTTGATTCCCGCAAGTAAAATGATGATTAAAGACCGATTCTAAACTACCCAGAACCCCAAACTGACCCCAAGCAAGCAGAAGAGAAAAATGCCCCAGGTGAGGCGTTTTTGCCAGGTAGACCAGTGCTGAATCTATGGGTAAATGGAGTCTAAGGGAAATGAAACTTAGGATATAGCATTCTAAGGGTGTTTCATTAATGGGTTTTTAACGGGTTTTATGGGTTTTTTTATATGGAATTTCTGCTCAACACACACAATGAAATTTAAATGCAAGAGACAAGCAAGAAGGACCTACTTGAGAATGAAGAGATGGACGAGATTGTCAAAGACTAGCCCTCCCAATTCAGTTGCTAAGCTGCAGCGTGCTCCCTTTGGCGTTTTGAGCTCCCAATGGCCAAATTCGCCCTAGCTACCTGCCACAAACAAGATCAAGTCAATGTGCAGCAAATAACCAGTAAAACCAGCAAGTAAATGACTGAAATGAAAGGAATTGAAAGGCATAAAGAAAATAAAAACTCCCTTTGTTAATACTCTGAAGAAAACGAGCAGTTGTGGGGTTCCCACTCCAAAAACTGCGCCCTCCTCCAGCTGTGCTCTTCACCTGCAAATCGTTGGCCAAAGAAATGGTAGAAACAATGCACTAACAACACATCAAAGCTAAGGAGAACTAGATATCAGTCAAGCAATACACACATCCATCCATAAACTTTCAAGAACTCGGTGAAATATGGCTTTATATCATCAAAACTCAAGTGTACAAATGTGCCAAGAGAATGAGAAATGGGAGAGCATCTCTCTTAAGTAGAGAATGCCTCCTCTCAAAACCTAATTCCCTCCAAAATGGAGGGCTGGGATCAAGCCCCCATCAACCAAAACGAATGGAGGAATCTCTCCAAGAGGGGGTGCGAATTGCCCAAGTGAAGCGCACAAGTGGAGGAGGGGTCCCTTGTAGGGCCCATACAAACATCAAATAACATGCTAGGAGGTGTCTATATGGTGTTTTAGCCCCCTAGCATGTTATTTGATGTTTGTATGGGCCCTACAAGGGACCCCTCCTCCACTTGTGCGCTTCACTTGGGCAATTCGCACCCCCTCTTGGAGAGATCTCCTCCATTCGTCTTGGTTGATGGGGGCTTGATCCCAGCCCTCCATTCCCTAGCTAATACATCAAGGTCCCACACAACATGGAACATCCAAATCGAATTTGCCCAAGTGAAGAAAAATGCCCCCGTGGGCAATTCGTCCACCCAGGTGAGTTGGGCAAGAGAGGGCCCCACAATGCACAAAATCATGTCCAAACATTACCAAATTACCTTAGAAATCACCCTTGTATTAGCCAGGCTTTGATTTTTACCCTTTGCTATAGTTGCCTTTGTCAATTTTTTATTTTCCATGTATTTTATTGCTGAAGGAGTAAATTGGGCTTTTGACCCACTTATAGTGCCCGGATTGTCGAACCGTCAATTGCAATGCAATCGTGGACCCCAAAAATAGTAGATATGGTCACTTGAACGACCACGATCCATCACTTAGGCACTGTTTGCCCAAAATCCATGATTTTTAATTAAAACAGGTCATTAATGACCAATAATAATTAAAAATCCCATCGTTGCCTCAACTTTTCCAAAATCTGATGTTTGGAGATTCATATGGGACCCCATGAGAATACAAGTAACCAAAATCGAAATCTCGATCGCGATATTTTTTGGGCCCATTTTTTGCCTAGTCAACCTAGTTTGACCAAGTCAAATCTGGTCAACATGGTGTTGGCTAAATACCTGTATGCAATATGAAGCTATAGGCTTCCTTATACATGTTAGTACATTACTAAACAATAAAATGTCAATATGGTGATCAAAAATACATAATATCTCAAAAACACGAGGCCCATGGTGAGGTGGGCCCACCACATCCAAAAGACTCAAAATTGTATGCACAACCTATAGACTTGACCACCTAGTTGACTCTGGGTGAAGTGGAAAATAAGGTGAAGGATAAGGGATGACAAGGACTAAGATCACGTGACCCTTTGGATAACTCGGGAAAGTGGGGTCCATTGAGATAAGCATACCATGACAAAACACAGGGAAGGGTGGTGCCTCACAAATGGGTATAGTGCAGGGAAACCGCCACTAGTCATCTAACAAGTACCTCACAACTCACATCCGTGCCTTATAAGACTCCGTGAGGATCTTTTCTAGAGCCGCCAAACTAGATGTCCGGCAAACCGTAACTTGAGACTCTAGGGGACAATCTTGAGCTTGTCCCTTGCTCCCTCTCACCTCCTTGCCCCGCAGGACTAGGTGAGGAAATAACCACTACAAAGCTGATATGTACGGCTAACCTATGTCCATGTGTGTTTACAAACACATTGCATGGATTTTACATTTACATTTCATACTTAGCATTTTTGGCTAGATTTTACATTTACAATAGCCTTCTTGGTTTGCTTTACATTTCTTCATTTTACATCAAGGCACTTTTGGGCCACATAAATATCTCAATAGATATAATCAAGGTGCTCATACTGCAGAGTAATGGGGGTGAGCATAAATGCTTCGATGACCAATGGGGAACACCCGATGAGGCTACACACTCCTACACTGCATTGCAACATCGGGGGCAACTGACAGGAACAAATCCCAGGTTTGAGAGTGCATCTCACACACTAAAGAGCCAAGGCACAAAAGACAGGGAGTCATGGCATACTCAGAGATCAGTGGGGAAGGGGATCCTCAAGGTCACACAAATCAGAATCCAAGTCGGGAAAGATCAATCATGAATGGGTCGGATGGGTGGAGAGAGTGAAGATGGATCCACGTCAACTGCCTAGGGGGGACTAAGTGACCAAGTCTATACCAATAGTGGGAATGTGATCCGGTGTGCATAGACAGGAGCCTATAGAAGGGGGTGGACTAACATCACCAAGGGCCCAACAATACATCATAGTAACAACTAGATCACCATATCAAACATCTCATGCAGAGTTAGTGTACTAACATGTATAAACAAGTCTAATCAACAACATAAGCAGTAAAACATCAAATGCTATACCTGCCGCACCATATACCTGCTGCTGAAGCTGACTCTGAAGCTGGATCTATACTGGATCCGGGGACAAATAATAAACCAGCAATACTCTGTGATAGTCTCAATCAAAACAAGACTAGGCAACTGTCTCAATGGGCTTATGTCAAAGCCTAGCAAGGAAGGGTGACCCTGCGGTAAATGCTAAGCAACATGTCTAGACAATACAATAAAACCATCTGTCCCCACTGATATATCTGCTCGGGGCAATCTGAACAAAACTGTCTGCCTCCTTTGAAGGCATCCGATCTCTGATCTGGAAATAAAAAGTATAGTATGGTCCCCAACCACACAATCTACAACATGGTAGCTCCAGCTAACATGGATGTGATAACAGTTCCCAAAAGGATGGTTGTCACGCCAACCAAGGCACTCTTCGCTTCTGCTACCAAAGCCAAGATAGCAAGGGGGAGACCCAGATCTACTCCCGACAGGAGAGATCAACCCAATCACCAGATCAAATCAATCAAGTGAAGTACGTAGGGTGACAGGTATGGAACCCTAGAATTAAGGAATTAGGACCACTGCGGAGGCTTAGGAAAGATGTGAAATGATAGGGATAGATAACACACAGTGATTCTATGATTAAGCATGATTCCACGATTTAAGTGCTAGTGTGAAATGATCAAATTCAACTGCCTTGGGAAACGTGACCCTTAAAACAAGGAAAGTGACCCAGAGAGAGAATTTGAGGTTAGGGCTTTCTAGCACAGCTTGTGAGATAGACCTGACAGTGTTAAAACCAACAAGCTCGGGAAAATGACCCAACAGACAGGTAAACCAAACAGTCCAGGAAACTCGTGAGGGCTTGAGGAGATCAATGCCTTGGGGTTTGGGCCTATGGAGTCACCTAGGTAAGACGTTTTTGAGAACCCACTTTGCAATTTACCCGATCTACAATACCCAGAAATGGTTTGCCAATAAACAAAGTCTGTTGACCCAGGGAATTTTTAGAAGATTTTGACTTAGGGTTTTAAATTAAAATGACAGATGGATAAACTAATGAAATGAGAAACTTACCTTGAGATCATACCTGTGTGATGGAAGGGTTTGCCATGTTGTTGAGGAATGCTCCCGCAGAGATCCAATGAGAAATCTTTGAATTTTCTTGCCACAATGAGATGCCCTAGCTCCACACATGCGCCCTCCTCTTCCTGTCAAACCAAGGAAATCAATTCAATCAGTAAGATCAAGAATGGAGGAAATACAAGCATAAGCAAATGATAACATGAAGTAGAAGGTACTAAGACAGTAATACTCCCTATTATCGATGAAGAAACCCAAAGAAGAGGCAGGGAGAGTTTCCCCTACCAATGCGACCTCCTTGAAGCAAATCGACCTCCACCTGTAGATGAGAAAACGTGGAACAAAAATGATAGCAAGATAATCTCCAATAACCCAGTGCAAAGGAAGAACAAACAGTCAAACTCCAAAAGCATTCACCACCACAAGACAAGTAGATGCAATAATAATTTTCTATTCCAATAATCCAGAGCCAAAAGTTGCTTTACAATGAGAAGCTCTCTCCTTTAAATAGGATGGAGAGATACCAAAACCCTAACCACCTTTTGAATGGATGGCTAAAATTAAAAGATCAAAGTGATCTAATCAATGGTTGAGATGAGTTCAACATAAAGTGCATGGATCAATATAACAATATAATACATCAATGGACCAAATCGCCATAGGAAAGGAGGTCCCACCAAATGTCAATGATAAAACATAAGAAATAGCTCATGGTGGGTCTAGGGGGTCATGACTTGCCTCCCTAGTGTGTCCCCATGGCACAATAACATAAGATAACCAAGCTAGACACCAAATCGTGCCTCTCTGGGAAAGTCGTGAGCCTTTGGAGGCTCCAGAAAACCATAAAAAAATGTCGGAGAGATGGGTGTGGGCCCCACTGAAAGCTGAAACTGCTGGAGAAGGGGTGGAAGACATCACACTCATCATCAAACATCATCCCATGCCATTTCGTTGCCTCAGTAGCCCAATTCAAATACTTTAGTAGCCATTTTCACCATTTTTAATCTGCCTCGGGAAATGTGAACATGCCCAAACTGCCTCCTGGAGTGCCTGCGCTGTAAAGGTGAGCCCACCAGGCTCTCTAGGAGGGGGGTAATATGGTAATAACAAGTGGTTGGACCACCCCCTCCATGCACAGCGCCCTAGGCAAACCAGTCATATCCAACCTCTGCTCTGACAGGCCATCTGACAAGCCAAAACTGCATTAGGATGCCCAACTGAGGCCAATCATCACTGTAACTGCCCGGAACTAAAAATAGACTGTCTCATTGGACTCAAAGAGCCCAAATCCATATAAGGTGTGTACTCATACACCCTATGGATCTTTGCATGATCCTATCAAATATCCAATATACTCGATAGACCAAATAATAATAATCTGTAAAAGTGCTGAAAAACACAAATCATCATCATAAGCCTGAAACCACTGCATAGAACCATCTGGTGACCTATACCAGACCATATATCATATCTCTCCATCATCTGAGGTCTGCCACCTCATGTCCTGTGGTTGACTTTTGGTCAAACTAGGTTTGACCAAGTTAAAATGACCAATAATATGACTCGGGCTATCATCAAACTGCTGCAAGTGTCAAAGGTTAAAGCATGCTCTACAATTCATTCAAGTAACAATTATAACAAGAAGTAATCATTTCATTGGCGATCTACCAACAAATATATAAGGCTTTTAATTATTATTATGACTCAGACCAGACTTTCAAGACCATACTCACTTCATAATTGTGATCAATTTGCTAGTGAAGGGTGAAGGCTAAAAATTACAAGGCTAGGCTAAGGGATGACTACTAACTTGCATTGTGACACTTTGGAAATGGAAAGGGAATACACACTCTAGCATATGCTGGATAAGCAATAACACAGGGAATGGCAGTGTCTCACAAATGGGTAAGTTGTTTAAAGAGTGCTTATTCAACTTAGGCATCATGTCTACATGTAAGATGATCCAAGTTCATTAGGATCCATTAATTTCACTTCATGGCCGTTTTGGCCTACATAACCCTTCGGATCTCAGGTGTGCTAAGAAGCACAACTAATTGAAGCTTGCATCCAAGGCATGTTTATACATATACATAAGGTCAGCAATCGTTTAGATATAGAGTTTAAGAACCATTGCTTTTTTGGACCTTTCTTATACTCTTCAAGGAGTATTTATAGCTTTTCATTGCTCTTGCCCTTTACTCACGTGTGTTAAGAAACACATTCTAGAGTTTACAATTTCCATGGGCGAATTTACATAAGTTTCCAGAAGTAGCACATGAGCTTTAAGTTTTAGCCAACAACATCTTAAGTGACTAGGGGGACTTCGTGCCAGTGCCAAACATTGGGACAACCGACCAGAATGATTTAGGACTACAATCCAACTCACCAAAGGCAAGTTTTGTCACCAACTCAGAGCCGAAACACAATAAACAGGGAAGCTCATCCAACACAGAGGCTATAGCGGGTAAAGGTCCTCCATGACACTAGTCAAGTAGTAAATCAAGGTAATAAACAAACTGGGAGGTAATGGATGGGTGAAGACAGTGAATAATGAGACCAACACTAGCAAGCCAAAAGATGGTGGTAATGATCACCTCTATTCTCCCTAGGGAGGGTAAAACCAATGAGTATGGATAAAGAACTTCTAAGTCTAAGTGGAGACAATATAATATATATAAAGATTCAACCAGGTCCACATATCTATATGATCGCCAAATCATGATACTAAATGCTAAGACATGTCACGAGAATGAATATAAAAGCAATATAACCATAACACAAGAATATACCTGCTGAGTCATATACCTGAATGCACAATATCTGAACCATCATCTGTCCACTGAAACTCTGCTGCTGCAACTCTGGGCAATACTGACTGCTCTGTAAATGGCTAAATGGCTACATCAGTCCTCTCTCTGAGTGTCCTGAAACTCAGTCATGGCATGGGGAACAACACTGCTGTCCATGATATAATAGTGATCCATAATAGATGCTCATCTCGGCATCTCAATGTAAGGGAACTAGCTAAAAGTGTACTGGAATCTGAAAAATAGAATATGGTAGCCCGGCTACTATATATGTGATAACAGGGCTCATAGTCATGATAGGGAAAGTCTTGACAAATTTGTTGAACACCTAAACAGTCAATGCCATTCCATTAAATTCACTATAGAACTTGAAGAAAACAAATCCCTACCCTTTTTCAATGTGTTAGTCACGAAGAAACAAGATGGCAGCATTGCTCATCAGGTTTATAGAAAGAAAACACACACAGACCAATACCTCCATGCATCTTCTCATCACCATCCAAGCCAAAAGATGGGAGTGTTAAACACACTATTCACCAGAGCCCTGAGAATCTCGGACTCTGACCATTTGGAAGCAGAAATGGAACACCTACGAAGTGTTTTCCTAAGCAATGGTTACACAACCTCACAGATCAATAAGGCCCTCAACAAAACAAAGAATAGAAAACAAATAAAAGAGGACAAGAAGGTAGGAGAAAGTAAGGCCTTTCTACTGTACATACAAGGGGTCACTGACAAAATAGGTAAACACCTACAGAAAAAGAACATAACATCTGTGTTCACACCTCTACACAACCTCAGAAAACTTATAAAATCAGTTAAAGATCCCATCTATCCCAAGTTGCACAAAGGTGTATATCAGATTCCATGTGAATGCGAGAAGTTGTACATAGGGGAAACTGGAAGATCCATTCTTACAAGGATTAATGAACATAGCACAGACATACGATTGAATAGGGTTCATAAGTCAGCCTTAGCAGAACATTCTCACAAAACTAAGCATCCAATTATAATTGAAAACATAAAAAATTTGGCAAAGGTCGACAATTCTTCCAAAAGAAGGATAAGGGAGGCCATCGAAATAGCTAAAAACCCTAATTGCCTAAACCGGGATGATGGCCTAATCATAAGCCGCACCCGGTTACCAGTGCTTACTTAAATTCTAGGGTTGACTTATGATAAGCCAAAACCTTGATCAAAACAATGAATTAATTAATTATTTAAACCTTATTCCTTGATATCACTATCGGCTAGCCTTAAAAAACCTTGGCTGTTATATATTTAATGATGTAGAAAGAGAGTAATTTTGTTGGCATCGAATTTGTCCTGAAGATGAGCCAAGCTATGGCTCGAAACGTCGACATGCCTCTACCAATGACCGCAGCATCTCCATCAAAGGATGCCTATGTATAAAATGATCACAATGTATTGAATATAAATGCTTTTGAAGTATTTTAACAACAAGAAGTTTATTTTCTTACCATGAGACGCAGTTGATGGGCAGCCGATGTGGCAGCCTTCTGAGATTCTGTTCCCATCAATTCATAACCTTGAAGCAATCGGGCATAAATTGTTGGGACCTAATCAAGAAAACTAAATATTAGACTTAACCACCAGAAAATAATGTGTGTTCTTCTTCATCATATCTACTCATCTGTGAAGAGAAATAATGATGAACTGCATATGTACTTTTGGAAGCATATATTTATAATCACCAAAGCTAAAAGTATTTGGGCCACCCAAAGAAAACTCAAAAAGGGGCAGAAACAATATGAGAAACTAATTCCATTGCATACATAGACCTCATAGACACGTCAATATTGAGACAAATCACGACACACAAACATAAGTCTATGGGAAAACTACAAAAATCACATTTAACATCGTACCAATACAAATAGAGCATATACGCACCATAAGGTTTTGATACTTGTATATTATAAGCATAACATCAAAACCACAATCTCGAACTAAACATGGGAATTCCACATTCAAAGGCCTCATTGAACATTATCTAATTTGTCAAATCGCATTAGGAAGAAATAAACATGTTTTGCCATTGCTTGTTACAAGAAAATTCCAATAACAGTAATTTTTTATTAGTTTTGTTGTGACATATTTTTACGACAGTCAGAAATCAGATGTTCTCCATCCAAACTAAAAAGAAGTAACATAGACAGGATCACTTATGAACTTGCAACGACTTAAATTTTGAAAACATTCTTTCTGAGCCAAGTGAATTGGGGAAACACTTCCTACCCCAGTGAAAACAGTTATTGCATCTTCAGCCTTGCTTCCATCACTATGGTATGACTCAATCCATCTCTGCCATACTTCTCTTACACTGAATTTTGGGATGAAATCCACCTTGAAAAACATGATTCAAGCAAAAAATATTGTCAGAACAGGAAATTGCCAAAATGGCATAAAGTGTTTCCAACAATCAATCAAACATGTATACATAAAAATGCATCCCAACCCATCTCCCTTATTTTGCTTATTCAGGGGTACAATGCCCTCCATATCAATCTCCTTGAAAGACCACACCATAAAAACTATTTATCAAAAGTACAGCTCAAAAAATCCCAATTCTAATAACATTTAGGATGGATGTGGAATTACCACTGCACCAGCATAGAGAGGCGCAAGCAAGGCATTGTAAAGGCCATGCACATGTATGATACTGTCAAGAACTAACATAAAGGCACCACAATAAGTCTACTTGATAGTCTATGAAGAACCATTAACCATGGTTCATACTAACAACCGACAACTATATTTTGCATTAAACTGGATAACTGGATTCAAACCTGCCATGCATGGAACCAATGCAGGCATTAACAACTACCATTTCTAGCTTATCAATACTGGTGGATATGGTGTAATGGCAGGCAATGCAAAAACCTATCAGAGGGTGTATACTCCCATGCTTCCGTTAAGATTTGAACCTGCACACACATATACAGAAGTAAGATTTTAAAATTTTGAGCTATATGGCATCTAGTGAAACAAAGCTACACAATATGGCATATTCCTTCCAACCAAATGTGGTTGCTTGATCTTTATGCTTTTCCATTAAAAGTGAAGAAAGAAAATTTAATAGCGATCTTGGATATTTCATGTTTATGAACCCTTGAGATTATAGAAAATGGGACACTTCAAATAAAAAATTCATGCAATAGAGGGTTGATCATTTTGGTTTATTAGTTTGAATAATCTGCTAGAGAGACTGAAATCTTTGAAAGTTTAAAATTTTGAGCAAAGAAAAAGTTTGAATACTACAAGAAATAGTAAGCCATTCAAATGAAGCTAGGCCACAGATGTATGCATACTATCATTTGTTAGAGGCTACCATAAGATGGCTAAGCAACCCCTTGCCACCATGTCAATAGCAAAGAATACATCTAATTTACATGGACTACTACACACATCAAGACCTTTGGTGGTTATATGCATTTAGGGACAAGTGTTGTGTGGATCCAAAACATAATCACCCAATGGCTAGCTTGTTATCACTTGCTAGAACAGATCCTGGTAGAGATGAGGGATGAGGGATGAATATTATTGTGTTGAGAACAACAAAGTAAGACTGTATATATAGAATGTTTATACCCACCTATGTTATGAATCCCGGATAATAGGACGACTTACAAAGCATATGCATCCAACAACAATATACTAACAAAGTAAAGACATGGGTTCCCAACATCCCCTCCCCCTTAAAAAAATCTTTGTCCTTAAAGCTTTAGATGTGGAAATTGTTGTTGAATCTAAAGGAGTGGTTCCCATGTAGCATCCTCTAGTTGCATGCCGTGCCACTGAATTAAGACCTCTGTGATAGAGCGAGAGCGAAGCTGACGAGTGCGCCGATTGAGGATGGATCCTTCATAGTCCAGTTCGGGTAAAATTGTTTGTCCACTGATGTTGGTGCCAAGAACTTTCTTCAGACAAGAGACATGAAAGACTGGATGAATGCGGGAAGAAGGAGGAAGTTCCAATTTATAAGCAACGGACCCAATCTTCTGAAGAATCTGATATGGCCCATAGAACTTTGGAGCGAGCTTATGACGCCCTTTGAGTTTCATGGAAGACTGCTTGTACGGCTGGAGACGAAGAAAAACCATATCGCCGACTTGAAAAGTGCGCTCAGAACGGTGTTGATCAGCTTGTTGCTTCATGCGATTTCTTGCCATGTGAAGATTGTCCGGCAAAATGCAAAGAATCTGATCACGGTTTCGAAGGACCGTGTCAACTTCCTGAACTGGTGAACTGGTGGGGGTGTATGGAAGAAGAACTGGAGGTGCCTGACCATAGACTACTTCATATGGGGTCATTTTAGAGGCAGTGTGGTAAGAGGTATTGTACCACCATTCAGCGAGAGGGAGCCACTTTGCCCACTAATGTTGTTGTTCAAAGGTGAAGCAACGAAGATAAGTTTCCAAGCATTTATTGATAATTTCAGTCTGACCATCTGTTTGTGGGTGATACCCTGAACTCATCTTCAGTTTGGTGCCAGTGTGGCGAAATAGTTCAGTCCAAAAATGACTGGTGAAAGTCGCATCACGATCCGAGACAATGGAAGAAGGGATGCCATGAAGACAAAAGATCTAGTCCAGGAAAATTTGAGCGACTGAAGAGGCTGTATAGGGATGGCTGAGAGCACAAAAATGACTATATTTGGAGAGGCAATCAACCACAACGAGAATCACTGTCTCCCCGCCAGATTTAGGGAGCCCTTCAATGAAATCCATAGAAATATCTGTCCAAATCCGTGTAGGTATGGGCAAGGGTTCGAGCAATCCTGGAAGGAGTGTTGTTTCACCCTTATTGCGCTGGCAGGTATCACATTCGGCCACCATCTGTTGAATTGTCCTTTTCATGCCCTGCCAAAAGAAGTTACGCCGTGCCCGTTCATACGTTTTGAGGAACCCAGAGTGCCCTGCCGATGGAGAAGCATGGAGTTCATAGAAGACAGCCTGTTGAAGATCTGTGCTCTGGGGAAGCACCAGACGACCCTTGTATCTCAGAGAAGCACCATCCCAAGAGTAATGTGATACAGCAGAAGGGTTGTTGGTCAAGCGTTGGATAATTTGAGATAAGGAAGAGTCATTGACATAACCCTGTTGAACAGATTGCAACCAATTTGGAACAGGCATAGAAATAGCTGAAAGAGAACCTTGGGCATCAAATGTGCGAGAAAGAGCATCTGCCACAATATTGTCTTTACCCTTCTTGTAAGTGATCTCATAGTCATAACCCATGAGTTTGCTAACCCATTTCTATTGTGCCGGGGAGGAGACACGCTGTTCCAAGAAATATTTCAGACTCTGGTTATGCAACAAGCGTTAGATAAAAATAACAATATGAGAGAGGTCGAATTGGTTGAGGGGAGGAGAGTTAAGATTTGGAATGGACACATGTGAGATCAAAACCATATGAGAGATGTGGTGGGTGATATCCATCACATGGGATGGCTGCCACCTCAAGAGGGCGCCTCCCTTGGGAGCTTTGGAAACTCCATCATCCATCATACAATGCCACCTCCCAAAACGTCAATCTCAAGGAGGGAATGCGTGAGCCTCAAGAGAGGCCAACTCATGGTTTAATACTCAATGCACAATCTCATGCAAATTTGGTTGGCATATGCCTTAATTTCCATGCCAACTCATTCCTTACGATCTTTGGGGCCACTTAAGAGTGCATTCAATTGGAGGAGCTGCCCACGTGAATGATGACCCATGCCCTCCTCATTCACGTCATCTTCTTTTAATAATCAAAACTTTGACTTTAATTCACTTCTAAGTGATGCTTTAATAAACCAATGTATTCGTCCACCTCTTGGAGATTGTTATTTAAGCAAGGTCTATTGCTCCATTTTTCCTATGGATGCATAGAACCTCTACTATTTTGTATTACTATTGTTATTGAATATAATTTTGAAGGCATTGGAGGTCTACCTTGCATTTGTGTTGGATTACATGCTCTCATGAGGTGATATTGTTCTTCTCCTTTCAATTTCTTGCTATCAATTGTTGTATGATGCTAGTTTACATGTAGTAGAAATAAGTATTCATTGTCATTGACTTACTTATTTGTGCTTAGAGTTTATGAGGTTTCGATGTAATCGAATGTATTCGGATGTACTTAGATTCTTCGAGTTTCCTATCTTTCTAACACACTAGTTTACTCATCATCTATTGTTGTAAGTGTTGATTGTTGTAAGCTGCAGATCACAAGTCACAAGAGAGACTTGGAATTCGGTTGTTCCTCTTCTCCTTGGGCAACTATTTTTATCCAACGCTTGTTGCATACAGATTTATCCAAAGACATCCACAAGAAGAGCATTGGAAAGCTAAATCCCATCCATCAACATTCTACAAAATCTATTCTCCTTTACATTTTGTTACATGCTTACGAATACTAGATCTAGGGCTATCATTCCTTATCTATTTTCAGATCTGATATATTTTAGGCATTCCTATTAGATCTACTTCTTTACATTCAGAAAGTATATTCATAAGTAAACTAGATCTCATTTTTATACATGCATCCATTGAAATTTCGAAATTTTTTCTAAGTATAAAAAAAATTTCAATTTATTTTTATTCTTTTAAAATCATTTCCACAACATTCTAATAAAGTTTACTCGCTGGTTTTTAGCAGGTCCAAGAAAAAAGAGAGACAAACTCTAGCGGATTTTCGATAAAATTGCCAAATTTACCTTCCAAGGAGCCTCTTTCATCATTTGCTTTAAATTTCTAGCTTGTAAGCTCTTAGATCCAAGTGAAATGGACTAAGAAGCACTTCATTTTCAGCATTATTTGTAAATCATTAAACGAGAGCAGTGGGGTAACCAGCACCCACATCCCATCCCCCCTGGGGGGATTTGCGTCTTTGTCAATTTTTGTGTGTTTGCAATTTTTCTAACTCCACCTATTCACACACTCACTTTTGAAGTGCAGGGTGTATCTTCCATTTAATTTTGCAATTTAAATCATTTTCCTTTTTGCAAAAGTAGAGTAGAAATAAAACCGTCTTCGTCGCCATGAAGTATGCTCTCACCTTCACACAAAGGCAATTTTGTTGATTAGTGAAGGTTGATCAGAAAGTGACGCATAAGATTGGCCATCATATCTTTCATTTACAAGTTTTGTATTTCAATTTCATAAGACTCTTGAACTTAGCTGAAAAGCAAGTCAAGAGCGCTCTCTGTCGGAGGGTCGATGGTTACTTGCTTCAAAACTTGAATAAACTATTTGCCTGCACTGCGTATGCTCTACCCACTAGCAGTACGTCTGAGTTGTGGGATACCAAAAGCAGTTGGAAGCACTTTCTTAATTCTCACATTTAATTTAATCAAGTCACCTAATAAAATTAACTACCCACAACATAGTGAAAATCTGGCACTTCGAGACTAAATTTTGGTGTGGATTCTGCTTGGGGGCGTTGGGTAGTTGCACTCTGACCTTGGGGCACCGTTAGACTACATCCTTGTTGGTGTAGTGTTGAACACGCGCTCAGGGTATTGACAGTCCAACATGTCCTTGTACGGAAGCACCAATCTTTAGAACTCTGGACATTCCTCTCTGTCCCTTTACGGTATATCGAGAGTTTCCTTTCTTTTCCCTAATTAAGACTCATTCTAATAATTTAAAATCAACCAAGATACAATTGCACAACATTTACTTTTCCAACATCTACAATATTTCGCACTGTGTTTTGACTCCATAAGGCACTGGTCCTTGCACTTTTCATTTGTTTCTTATCAATCAAGTATTTGTGTATCTCTAATTCACAGTGATTTACCTAAGTTATGCTGGTGAAATCTTTCTTAATTATTGTTGCAATTTCAAGCTTGAACCTTAATCAAAAACTCCCAAAACATTAATAAACAACCCATCACTTTAACTGGAAGACCCTAACAAACTTAGTAAATTTTCATAGGGACGACCCCCCTTGGCTTTCGTTGGGAATTTTGCCTAAACAGAGGAGTCAAGAACCAAGTGACATACTTGACTCGAGACTTGCCACCAAGGGCACACCGAGCAGCAGCATAGATTTCTGCTGCGACAAAGACGGTGTGTGATCCAGCGGCAACATTTTTGGCCCTGTCGCCGGGGATAAATCTTCTATCCCTGGGTACGACATTTTAACTTCTTTTTGTTTTATACCTTTGGTGTGTCTAGTTGAACACTTCTGAGATTCACTCAATCCACCTGGCGACTCCACTGGTCAATAATACAATCAGGTATTCTACTAGAAGAACTTATGACGGTTTAGTCAATTTCATTCCTGAGCCTGAAAGGGTTTATCGAAGGAGACAGGCTAGACTTACTTCTCATAGGATCCTTGAACATTTAGGATCCGAGTCCCTCCCAGACATCCAGTTTTTGTTTACAAATAAAGAATTGTCTCCGATGGATAAAAATTTTACACCCCTTAACCTTACTTTGATTGCAGGATATCCACATGAACTCCCTAAAAGAGTCATTGAGAAGTTACCTTTCTTTCAAGGAAACAATGCCATTTCGACAACAGTCCACCTTCAGAGATTTGATAGGAACCTAGTTGGGTGCCGAACTCCTGCACAACAGCATGATGATGTGTATATGAGGCTTTTTGCCTTGTCTTTAGAAGATGATGCAGCTGAGTGGTTCAGAAGATTAGCAGATAACACCTATGATTCCTATGATGCCTTGATAAAAGGTTTTGTGGGAAGATGGGGAGAAAAGAAAGAGCCACGTCACTTATTGAATGCCCTCCATTCCATGAAAAGAAATGAAAATGAAACAATGGAGGAATTTAATAAAAAGTTCAGAGATTTGGTTGCCAGTTTTGATGATGACATTAAACCCACTGATAAATCCATATTAATTTACTACATGGAGGCATTTACTAGGGAGCTCAAATTCATGCTTATTGATAGAGAACCACCTACTTTGAAAGATGCTCAAGACATGGCTGTAAAGATTGATCTAAACATGCAAACATCGGGTAAATCAAACATCCCTGGGTTCACAAGAAACATTGTTAAGCATCATGAACCTAAGGATAAACCACCCATGGATAAAATGCAAGAAGCTTATGAAAAGCAAATAAAGGAGATGAGTGAACGTATGGAGGCAATGGAAGCCAACTATGTCACTCAACTTAAGACTATGCAAAATAGGGTGGTTGCTGTAGAAAGATCATATTCCAATCAGAAGCCTTTTCAACATAATAACAAAGGAAAGTGGCAGAAGAAAGGACCTCATCAGGAGGATAGGATGCCTCATCAACTTGAAACCGCCAATATGGTTGAAGAAATCCCTCCATATTGTAGACCTTGTGATGCATTACATGAAGAGTCTACATGTTATGTAGCATGCAAAGCCCTAGAACATGAATACATGGGAAGTAGCAGTAATGAAGTCTTCACAAGCGAGCCTGAGTACATCAACACAGTAGGCAATGTTCACCCACTCTCTCAAGAAACATGGAAAAGCTAGAGAGCATTCCCAAGAAAAGGATAGATTAGCTAATGCTTATGGTGAAATGCCTACTCCGGAACAGATCAGAGAGATGCCTAAGTTTAAAGGACTTACTTATCAGAGACGGGATTATGCTGGAGCCCCCAAGGCCAAACAACAGTATGTACCAAAGGTAATAACTCCACATAATCCTAACCCTATTCATGTTGAGCTTGATTTAGGCAAATGGTTTGAGAATGCAAAAGTTCCTGTACCTGTCACAAAAGTCCTTAAGATCCCTCACCAGAGGGAGAAATTAATGAAAGTAATTGATCCTCCACCAGAGATAAATCAAGAAAAGACTAAGAAAATAACCCCTTTTCAAAAGGAAATTGATGAGAAAGATCCCCTAGTGGCTTTTCATACTAGGGACACGAGAAAAGAAGATCACCCACCCTTTTATGTATCATTGATGATAAATGATCTTCTTCTACACAACTGTATGATTGACTCTGGGGCCTCATCAAACATCATGACCATGAAGGTCATGGAAAAACTGAATTTAAAGATCACTAGACCATATGGAAATGTTTGTGCCATGGATTCTAGAGAAGTTGATGTAATTGGCATTATTTTGAATCTACCTATGCAATTGGCCAAGTACCCTGATATCCATATCACCATGGATGTTTTAGTGATCGATGTACCAGACCAGTGGGGCATGCTCCTTTGTAGAAAGTGGGTTGCTAATCTAGGGGGCTCCATCCAAATGGATTGGAGTTATGCCACGGTACCTGCATCAGAAAACTCTCTAGTTAAATTGCATACAGAAAAAGCAAAGAAATATCATGTTGAGGATCCTAAGAATTTAAAAAATGAATATGTATACAACATTGATAACAATGGATGTTATGCAATTTACTCCAACTTTCTAGCCCCTGTAAAAGAACAAATAAAAGATGAGAAAGTTAGTGAGGTATGGAGAATGAATTTTGATGGAGCACATTCAAGAGCAGGTAAAGGGGCAGGCATTGTCATCACTTCACCTAGTGGGCAAACTTTCAACTTTGCTTTTAGGTTAGAATTTGATGCAACTAATAATGTGGCTGAATATGAGGCATTACTTCTAGGATTGGAAATTCCTAAGGACATGGGAATCAAACTGCTTAGTATTAAGGGAGACTCAGACTTAATAATTCTCCAAGTAAAAAATAAGTATGCATGCAAATGTCAAAGACTTAAAAGATATAGGAATGCAATATGGGACACTATGGAACTTTCTGATGCACTAGACCTTATTGCTATTCCTCGAGATCAGAATTGCATGGCAGATAGACTAGCAATAGCTGCATCAACACTTCAGCCAACCAAGGAACTGTTAAATGGGAATGGTACACTAGAGATAAACTTTAGACCATCTGTTCCGGATAATGTACACCATTGGCAATTTTTTCATAATGATGAACAGATTTTGAAATTCAACCACAATGTGGAAGAGTTTTCAAATTTTCAGGTCAGCTTCCAAGAGGAAGGTAAAGAGTATCAGAAAAAGCATGATCAGTTCAATCCTATCCCTAGGGGCTTTGTGGAATTAGAGCATGGTTTTGATCGGCAAGACAGATATAAGAATAAAAAGGACACGAACAAACCTAGGGAATACATAGAAGTAAACATCGGAACAGACAAAGATCCAAAATTAATAAAAATTGGAAAAGGAACTTCAGAAAAAGAACGGAATGAGTTAATTAACTTGGTAAGGGAATATAGGGATGTTTTTGCATTCACATATGATGAACTTAAGGCCTACCGAGATGATGTATTTCAACATGTCATCCCTTTGAAACTGGAATTCAAAGATGTTAAGCCATTCCGACAAAAACTGAGACAAATAAATCCAAAGATGGCACCAATAGTCAAGAAGGAATTAGAAAAGATGTTGGCAGCAAGAATAATCCAACCTACAAGACATTCGACTTGGTGTTCAAACTTGGTGGTAGTTAGAAAGAAAAATGGTTCAATCAGGATTTGCATTGATTTCAGAAATCTTAATACATCCTGCCTAAAAGATAACTACCCATTGCCGAACATGGAAACTCTTCTCCAGAGAGTAACAGGTTCAGGAATAATGTTCATCTGGACGGATTCTCCAGATATAACCAAGTTTTAATTAACAAGGAGGATCGACATAAGACTACCTTCACCACCCCATGGGGTACTTATGAATACATCAGAATGCCTTTTAGTTTAACAAATGCGGGAGCCACTTTTCAGTGTGCTATGGATTACGCTTTTAAAGAGCTGGTTGGGAAAATAATTGAAATTTATCAGGATGACTTGACTGTCTTTTCTATGGAAAGGACTGATCATGTCAAACACTTAAGACAAGTTTTCGAGAAATGTCGGAAATTTGGCATATCACTCAACCCAGCTAAATCAGTACTTGGTATTGATGAAGGCAAACTGTTAGGCCACATAATCACAAAGGATGGAGTTAAAGTGGACCCTGAAAGAGTAGAGGCCATAAAAAGAGTACCTTTGCCAAAAGATTTGAAAGCCCTCCAGTCATTCAATGGTCAGACTAATTTCATAAGGAGGTTCATCCCAAACTTAGCAGAATTAATGAAACCATTACAAAAACCTTTTGAAGAAAGATGTTAAGTTCATATGGTCAAATGAAGGTAGAAATGCATTCAAATGCATCAAGGAAAGCATAGCAAGAGCACCAGTTTTGGTTAGCCCTGATTACACAAAAGATTTTCAGATTTTCTCATTTGCATCAGAGGACATGATTGCAGGGGTGTTGCTTCAAAAGAATAATGAAGGTTTCGAGCAACCCATTGCATTCATGAGCAGAGCATTACAGAACTCCGAGTTAAAATATACACTAATGGAAAAGCAATCCTATGCATTAGTAAAATCCCTTCAACATTTTAGAACGTATGTTGGTTATTCTAAGATAATTGGTTATGTACCACATGCAGCAGTAAAAGATATATTATCCCAGCAGGATTGCCTAGGGATAAGAGGGAAGTGGGTGTCTAAAATACAAGAATATGACTTAGCAATTAGACCCACTAAACTCATTAAGGGACAAGGCCTTGCAAAGATGTTAACTCAGGGGAATGAGGAAGCCTTGGGAATGGTGAGTCAGAACAGTTTGTCAGAACAGGTCAAGTCAGCAGAGCTTCAACGGTTAGAACAGTGTGAATGGTATACAAATATCATTTTCTTCTTAAATAACCTTACATGCCCAGAACACCTAATAGGACATAAGAGACGAGCATTAAGGTTAAAGGCCACTAAGTATTGCATTACACAAGATGGACTGGGTTGGAGAAACCCAGATGGATTAATACTTAGGTGTGTCGATGAACCAGAGTCCAAAAAACTCTTGGTTGATTTTCACTCGGGATTTTGTGGTGGTCACTACGCAGCTAGAACTACAGCCCACAAGATCCTCCGAGCTGACTATTACTGGCCAAATATATTTTCAGATGTGCACAAGTATGTTAGGAATTGCCAGGAATGTCAATTTTTTGTCGGAAAACAAAACCTAGCAGCCTTGCCTTTAAAACTAGTAATAGTCCAAGCCCCTTTTCATCAGTGGGGGCTTGATTTCATCGGTAAGTTCAAGGATAACTCAAACAATGGTTATTCATGGATCCTTGTTGCTACCGATTACTTCACTAAGTGGGTGGAAGCAATTCCCACCAAGAAGGCTACCGAAGGTGTGATCATGGATTTTCTTGAAGACAAGATTATCACACGTTTTGGTGCACCTTCCAAGATAACCACCGATAATGCCAAAGCATTCAGCTCAGCAAAATTCTCAGCATTTTGTTTCAAGTATGGCATTACATTATCTCATTCGTCGGATTACTACCCCCAAGGAAATGGCCTTGCAGAATCCAGTAACAAGAACTTAATGACTATTATTAAGAAAATTGTTGGGGATAATAAGAAATCATGGGATAGCAAAATAAAATTTGCTTTACGGGCTGACCGTATTACCAAGAAGAGTTCCATTGGGAAGTCTCCTTTTGAGTTGGTATATGGCATGGAGGTTCAGTTACCTATTCATCTTAAGTTGCCAGCATACCAATTACTTCAACCTTTCAGTACCGATCAAGATGCTATTCAAGACAGAATCAAAGCGATTGTAGAGTTGGATGAGAACAGAAGGAAGGTTGTTGATAAAAGCATTAGGAATCAGGAAAAGATAAAGAAAAATTTCGATAAGTCTTCCAGACCTAGAGCTTTTCAGAAGGGTGACACAGTGTTACTTTGGGATAAGAGAAGAGAGAAACCAGGCAAGCATGGAAAGTTTGACAGCCTCTGGATGGGGCCATTTATCATATATGACTTGGTTGGTGCCAATTCTTTCTTTCTCAATGACATGGACGGAGAATGGCTCAACTTGCCAGTTAACGGGCAGTTCTTGAAACTATTCTTCAGAGATAATATTTGATGCCTAAGGGGCATCTGTGTATCAGGGCTTTTCTAAACCCTATACTCTTTCATTTTTGTACATTACTTTTGTATAAAAGTTTTGTATACTAGTTTTGTACCATAGCATGTATACTAGTTTTTGTATATTATGCCTTGTATATTATTGTGCAAACTTCATACTTCATTTGGCTTATTTTTATATCACATGTGATTAATACACTTTTGGTGTCATGCAGAAAACCAAAGATTCTAAATTCTCGCATGATTTCCAGCTTTAAAGAAAACTATGAATCACGCGTCCCACAGTTGGAGCCAGATGTTGTCCACTGAAGTTGCACCATGGTGGACAACTTGTGAACCACAGAAGACTTGAACAGTGTTATTGTTCACTTGCCAGAGTTCAGTGTTCATTAGGCAAAAAAATTTGCCCTTTGTAATAATTTGCATGTCCAGACCCTACGGGGATTTTGTAATAAGTTGGTCTAGAATGAATTTTATATGAAAGGTTTGGCCTCTCTCAACGTTTGTTATCAGGGAAATACTCTAGAATGTTTTTTTCCTTAGATATTATGCAATACTTCTTAAGTGTTGTATAATCCCTGAGTTTTTCACTCACACCTCCAAAGCTGGAGTGTTTTTCTGATGATGAATTTTGAGGGGTTATTAAAACCTACTGGAATGTATTTTTGTAACATGCTAGCCATCCCGAATAAGTCGTATGGACATGCACTAGGTCCCCTAGGAGTTTGAAGTCATTCCGACAAAAAAAAAAAAATTCCATAAATTAGACCATTTTTTATGGTTTAATTGAAAAAATTCAAAATGTAATAAAAGTGTCGTCTGGAGGCGGAATTTGGCGCGGGGAAGCTCGTTTTGATACTCAGAGTGTCCTCTTTACCCTAGTGCCCACTTCCTCGTTTTTCCGGGCAGCTACGGTGTCCCCGAGAGCAGTTTTCGCTAAAGAGGCATCATTTTGGCATTTAAATGCTAAAAAAGGAAAAATTGCACTAAGTGCCAAAAAATCAAAAAAGACAAAATGAATAAAATATTCATACGAAAGGGGTGGCATTATACTCTAATGAGGAGGGCGAGTATATTAGAGTTATAAAGAGTCATTTTCTAAGTGAGAAAAGGGGTCAACCTTGAAGTATTTGAGTGGGACATGGGCCCTCTATTATTCGTGTGAGTAACGCCCCCATGCGAATGCACATTTGAGTGGGCCTAAAGATCATAAAGATTGGGCGACCATGCATACAATAAAATGCACATGTTTTATTGCAAGAGACTATGGATAAGCGATTACCTCAATAAACAATTGCGTGGGCCATGCATCCACGTGATGGACGTCACTCCCTTCTACATGTGAGTTGGTTGGATTTGGGTTTGAATGACATCGCATAAACATTTATTAATCTACCAACCAAATATCGTAGCTTTCAATCAAGGATTTGATTGCTATGAGGTGGCTCCTCTTGAAGCTCACGTATTCTCTCCCAAGAGAGACGTTTTGCTATGTGGCAGCCTTTTGATGTATGGAGGAGTTTACAAGGCAAGGAGGGAAGGTGCCTACCTTAGGTGGCAGCCTTCCCCTCCATTTGAGATCTCATATCACATCCATTTGGGATTTGGACTCAACACATGTCCATCCCCAAGTCTTAACTCTCCTCTCCTCAACCAATTCGAATTCCTCCTCTTGGAGTGTTATTTAAGCAAGGTTCATGCTCCATTTTTCCCAAGTGTTGGATTGCATAGAACCTCTGCTTCTTTTTGTAATACTGTTGATGATTAATATATTGTTGAGACTTTGGAGGTCATTGGTGGTGCTTGTTCTTCATGCATGCTAGTCTTTGGTTGAGGTAACATTGTGATTTTCCATTTTTACTTTCATTTGTAAGTAGATCTATCTAGCTTGGTAAGGATCTTGGATCCTAGTAGGGTAAGCATTCTTGTCTTGATTTGCTTATTTATATTGGATGTGTAGAGATCTAGAAGTAGCAAATAATATTCGGTTGTATTTTTGCTCTTCACATTTCTTATCATTTGATCTACTAGATTTAATCTCTTGTATGTGTGAGTTTTCTTGGTTGTATTGCAGGATCTAATGCCCTATTGTGAAAGCGGATCTTGGCTTGATTCCTCTTTTTGGGTAGTGGATCACCTCATATTTAAGCACTAACAATTTTCTTGCAAGGCACTTCTCCTTCTCCAATATTGCACAAGCGAACAAGCTTGGTTCTCTATCCTTCTTCTTCCAAATTTTTCAAAGACAAACCTCTTTTCCCTTTGTTTTTTTTATTGGAACAAGCATAAGTACTTTATTAAATATCAATATCATTTAAAGTTTGTTTCAATTTTCAGATCTAGAGAGTTGCATTTTGATCATATCTAAAGGCTAAGTCTAGATCTCATTTTATGCTTGTATGCTCTTCATTTTTCCATAATTTCTTACAAGTTGTATTTTTTTATGAAAATTTGTGCATTCTAATCACTGTTTTGCAGCACTTTAGTTCGCTGGAAATTAGCAGGTCTGCGTATTAAAGTCAAATTTTTGGAGTGATCAAGAGCCCTTAAAGTGCAAAAAACTCTTCGGTGGACACCCAAAAATTTCTACGTTTCAATTTCCAGGCATTGTAAGCTCTTAGGTCCAAATTTAATGGACTAAGAAGCATTTAACTTTCAGCACTTTGTAAATTTTATAAACGAGAGGAGTGGGGTACCTAGCACCCACATCCCATACCCCCTCGGGAGACTTGCATTTTTTCAATTTTTGTGGATAAATTTTTCTAACTCACTTTTTTTTCACACTCACAATTTTAGTGCAAGGTGTATACTTTTAACTTGCATTTCATTTTTAAATCATTTCATTTTTGCAAGCGTAGCTTAGAAATAACACAGCCTCGTTGCCAGGAATTATGCTCTCGCCATCACCTAAAGGCCTAGCCGATTAGTGGTGGATGATCAGAAAAGTGACACATAGGCTTGTGATCTCTTTTATTTCATAAGTTATATCTTTCCTTTGTTTCTGTTTACAAATTTAAAGTCTCTTCAACTTAGCTGAAAAGCAAGTCAAGAGCGCTCTCTGTCGGAGGGTCGATGGTTACTTGCTTCTAAATTTGAATAAACTATTTGCCTACACTGCGTATGCTCTACCCACCAGCGGTACGTTTGAGCCGTGGGATATCAAAAGTAGTTGGAAGCACTTTCTTAATTCTCACATTTAATTTAATCAAGTCACCTAATAAAATTAACTACCCACAACATAGTGAAAATACGACACTTCGAGACTAAATTTTGGTGTGGATTCCGCCTGGGGAAGCCGGGTCACTGTACTCTGACCTTGGGATACCGTTAGACTACATCCTTGTTGGTGTAGTGTTGAACACGCACTCAGGGTATTGGCAGTCCGTCATGTTCTTGTACGGAAGCACCAATCTTTAGAACTCCGGACATTCCTCTCTGTCCCTTTACGATATATCGAGAGTTTCCCTTCTTTCCCTAACAAATTTTCATTTTAATAATTTAAAATCAACCAAGATACAATTGCACAACATTTACTATTCCAGCATTTACAATTTTTACACTGTGTTTTGACTCCATAAAGCACTGGTCCTTGCACATTTCATTTGTTTTTTATCAATCTCAAGTATTTGTGCATCTTTATAATTTACAGTGTTATTCTAAGTTTATGCTGGTGAAAGCTTTCTTAAACCATTGTTGCAATTACATCTTGAACCTTAATCAAAAATTCCCAAAAAACATTAATAAACAACCCATCATTTAACTGGAAGACCCTAACAACCTTAGTAACTTTCCATAGGGACTACCCCCCTTGGCTTTCGTTGGGAATTTTGCCTAAACGGAAGAGTCAAGAACCAAGTGACATACTTGACTCAAGACTTGCCACCAAGGGCACACCGAGCGGCAGCATAGATTTCTGCTGCGACAAAGACGGTGTGTAATCCGGCGGCAACAGGGAGGTAACACAATGTATAGTGTATTGCACTTCAAAGTTCAACTCTTGATATTACCCTGTCTTCACTAAGCATGAATTGCACTTTACAAAAATGGTTTCTCTATTTCTTAGCACATCCCTACTTTATATAGGGATGATTATCTTTAGCCATTATTATTAGGTACTTTTGGAGTATACACTGCATCTTCATATGAAGGATCGACATTTTGGGAAGTCAATTCACTGTCCCTCAACAGGATACAGGTACAGCAGCTCAAAGAACTGATGATGGACAGTGAATTGACTGTTGAAGATGTTGATCCTTCCAATGAAGATGCGGTATCCTCCAGAAATCCCTCACACAACAATGTAACCTGCTGTAGAAATTGGGAAAAACAAATATTTTTAGCCAATTAGATTATATTGAGGAGAAGAGAGAGTTCTTTAAAAACATGCAGGTTAATTATAAACTATTCTAATAATAATTTAGCCGCTTAATTATAAACTATTTTATGTTGGAAAGATATGACTATAACTACCCTTCTTTTATAATCCACATTAACTCTTTTTACTTTGTATATGCTTCTCAATGTTTTATAGTATTAATTTTAAAGCAAATATGTAAATTTACAGGATAGCAGCTATACATAAAAGGCTATAGAACTCCAAGCACAATGTAAAATGGCAAACAATTTCACAAATAGTAGATGAAAGCATCAAGCAGATGACATCAAGATGGATAATAGTATCATAATACCTGTGCAGCTATGCTATGATGTGTGTGCACAACACCTTTTGGTTTACCTGTGGTACCACTTGTATACACAATCAATGCTGGTTTATCACCTACACATCAAATAGATAGAGGTAAGCAAATTTACTGTTCATACACTACAATCACATATGACATGGCAGGAGGGATGCATGTGTATAATATACCATCCACTACAGCTAACTTTTCAACCGCTGCCAATACCTCTTCAGACAGAATGCCTGAAGAATCACCCTCAACTTCCCTTGATTGAAATACCTCAGAAGTTCTAAAATCCATTGGAAGCTTTGGAACAAGAGGAATGAGACAAAAGCGTGCAGAACATTTTCTTGCAATGCCCTCCAAAAATCCTTGATACTCCTTGGTACCCATTACAAAAGAAACATCCTGTACAAGATTAGACCCGCATTAAACTTTCTGGTTTTCTTCAGAAAATATGAGCAGTTAAAGCACTGGAAAACAATGACAGATAAACATATCAACATACAAACCCCAGGATTGATACATTTCAGACATTTCAGACAACTTCATACCCAGGTATATGGTCTCTATGATGGAATGAAATATATTCAATAGTACTGACATTTCTTATATTTATTCTTCAAACAGAGACGCTGCTATAGGGTTTTTAAATGATAGTAATCTACAGAATTATTGCTCTCTCAAATCTGGTGTAAAGTTTCTTTTGATGTGTGTGTCCATTTCTAAGTTGCATTTGTACCTTGGATGCATGAATCATGTTGACTATGATATGTTATTTTGTGTGGGTGTGAAACAAACTGAATTGACCTCCAAACAAGCTCAAATCACAAGACAAACTGTCCCATCAGTATTCAGAAATACATCTTGTTATTCAATACATTCACGCCAAATGTTGACAGTCTTCAAGCACACTTCATCATCAGTCAGTTCAAAAACCAGTTCAGTGGTTGATAATCTTCCTGAGTCAAGACACTCTTATAGTCAGCTATAACAGTTTGCAAACCGAGTGTTTGACGGAAGTCCATAGCCATTTGCCACGCAGAATTGGAAAAATTTGGTGATCATTGGGTTAGAGACTTTACAGCTGGCCAAGCCCCTGTGGCTGAGGCAAGGCAGTGTCACAGACCTCAGTTGCAGAAGTGAAGTTGGGAAACCCTAGGTTCAAAGAAAAAAGCTCGGGCAGACTGTAGATCCATGAGACAAACCCTATAATGTAGTTTCAATCTTACCCACACTTGAAGTTGCACCCATAGCCTCCAGAACGACCCTTTTCCCAGCACCCACACAACACCCCCCTTTTCTCTGCATCCACATCGATACATAGGCTCATACTTTTGCCTGCAATTGTACCTCCCCATTACTTGTGCGTACCAAGGTAGTACCCTTGCCTACTACCAAACCCATCCTTGAAATCATACCTATGCCTACTAGCTGTTGCAGCCATACAGTGGTCATCTTCAGCTCCTTTACAGCCATATGCAGCCATATGGCCTCCTTGCCCTTCACAAGCCATGCCTATGCTTCCACTCATGCCTGATCCTGACATCGAAATTATTTTTTCAATTTTATAGCTTCTATATTCAGTATTAATGATGTATAATTTCAATTTTCAGCAACTGATATATGTATACAAAATAATGGCATAATATTAGTTAACTACCAAATGTGTGTTTTTTGGTTGAGCAATATGAAAAGAGATCATAACTGGACGTCAAATTTCACTAAATTGCCTTCTGTTCCCATTAAGAAAACCTCCTTCTCCCTACAATTCTAGGCATATTCATGTAGTAAGACAGCATTGCAGAATCCCCCTTTGTTTCAGAGGTTGTTTTCGATATTTATTTGCTATTTCTTGGCTATGTAAACAGAAGGAAATGAGAGACAGATACAAACCGCATCATTCATCACGTAAAGAATCTCTGTTTCTGGGTGACTAAGAGCCAGGGGAACTGCAACAGCACCACTAATCCATGTTGCCCAAATCCCAGCCACAAACTCTGCTGAGGGATTTGACATAATCCCTATCCGAGCCCCATGAAGACTGGTAATATCATTCATTTTTCTCCCCAGCTGAGATATGGCTCCATTTGCACTCTGTTTAGAACCCTGCAGTAAAAATAAACATTCATTTGGATCCTGGTTCTCAATAATATCCATTATGAAATATAAGTAAAGACTGTCTATTCCATTTAGATGAAATTTCAAATCAAAAAAATTTACAACTTAAGATTTGTATCCCACAATCTCCTAGTATTCCTTCTAATGCCTTAACTGTTTCACAACCATCTTTTAAACTCTAATCCCTTCAGCAGATCTACATGTGATGAGATTTATCGAAGATGTAATAGTAGCCACATAACTTGAGGGTGATGCTATAAAAATTTTGATCAAACTACATAAACTGCCACAAGTTCAAAAATAATAGCCATTGTTGTGATAGACAAAACAATAAACAAATGTGTGAGAAAGCTACTAGTTAGTTTGCTACCAAGAGACTACATCCAATATGTTAAAGCTCCACCATTTAACAAAAAGATTGGTTTGGGGCAGCCAAGGACTCTTCAAAGTGTCATCAACAACTTGTGTGTGTACATACACATGAGAGTAACACATAACCGAGGATTATTTGTAAGGGATAAACTCCTACATAGTTTTTGAAGCTTAATGCGCAAAAAAGACTAAGCTCACATTGTGATGTACCTTAGAGCAGTCACGGGATGCCATAAGCATTCATAAGAAAAGGGGCAAACCCATATTGTCCAGAAGAACAGAAATAATAATTAATACATATAAATGATGCAATGAATTATTATTATGCAACCAATAAAATTGGTGTTATAGTATCTACTATGCTAAAGGATACATTCCATAATAATTATTAATATAATTTAGGTACATTACATGCCCTCCCATCTAGGAAGGCTTCATCCTCGAAGAACATGAGGAAACAAGACAAAAAGATTGTCAAAGCTCCCAGGTCAATCCATCCTAGGATGACTCTAATCGGAATTGTCTGTCAATAAGATTTTTGAATCGAACTTTTCTAATTATAACTCCAAGTATGTCAATGAGAAGAAGTTGTATTGGAATTACTAATTCTTTGGAATGTAAACAGAATACCATCCTTGTTCAAAGTAATGTCGATGTTAGTAAGTTGATTGAAAAGAAGTCGTATTAGAATTACTAATTCTTTGGAATGTAAACAGAGTTCCGGCCTTGTTCAAAGCAATGTTGATGTTAGTAAGTTGATTGATCAATGAGATGCTTTTGCAATTGGTATGATGGTAAGGTTGCTTTCTAAATTGTTTTTTCTTGATCTCGACTTGAGGATACTCTTGATTAACTTTAAGTTGTAAATTAAAATCTCCATTAGATACTTCAGTTGATTTGTCTATTGATAAGAATTTGTCAATAGCTACAATTTGATTTTTAAAATCAATCAGGTCTGAATGTTTCCTTGCCAACAAATTGTTTTTTTATAAAATGCTTCATAATTATATTAATATACAAAATGAGAGTACATGCATTTTATCCAAAAAAAGGGTCATCAGAACAGCCACCACGAGTTAAGACCACAAAGCAAAAAAAAAAAACTAGCCTACCAAAACATGCCTTGCAGGGCATCAAAAATTAAAGAGCCATAACAAGCCATAGTGCCCAAGGAAGATAGCAGTAAACATCAGTAAAACAAGCCACCTGACTAAAGCAAACAATCAAATCAAGAAGTTGCTAGTACAAAAGCCACTATGGGACAGGAGTGTTTGTCTTCAGAAGGAGATCCCTATCCTCCAACTACAAGCTCAGGATTGGCCAAAATGAGCCCCATCAGTTATTGCCCTACATAGTTTCTTCGGAAAAATATGGTTTAGAGATGGGAAGAGAAGTAGTCATAAACTTGTCAAAATGGGGGAGCTCTAGGGCCCTGCCAGGGGGCGAACTCCTTCCCATTCCCAACACTCTTATAGTTCATCCTGCCTTGTGTTGAGGCCAACAACCGTCTGAATCTCTAGCATGTGTAGAGTGGGCAAGTAAGTGCCCTTCAGGAGGCACTCTGCTCATGGTAGAGGGCGCACTAGTCTAGTAATCCATTATCTAGCGCAAGTGCACCACTTCCATCTCCACCTGCTGCGTCTGCACTTGAATCTGTAGATACAAATGGGCACAGACTAGGGAGTTTTACATCATATTTATCACATGATCATCCAACTGTCATTCTAGTTGATGATATGATCCAGAGAAATGTTCTACATTGATTATACTCATGGACAATCTAAGAATGCGTGCATTTTCCCTGGCATGGCCCTTATGGTATGCTCACTAGTCACATTGATGGCTAGGTAGCTACTGACTATATTCGTCTCTGGCGAGCGGGTATGTAGTGTCATTGAGGAAAATGGATAGTGCAAAGGTATTGGTATTGGTCCATTTGAGTTTGCAGCATGACAGTCTTGGATTGGTATAGCACTTCCAGAGTTTCCAAAGTTTACACAACCATAGGTCTCTATCGGTGAAGGTGTCTTTGCTACACCTTGATGATGTATAGGTGACAAAGAATATTATTCCATGGATTTATTGATGCATTGGTTGTGATTGGATATACATGTGTGGTCATATGTTCTTTTTATGATTCTTCATCATGGATTTCCTAGAGCATATCATGGATTTGGCTGTGTGAATGTTGGAGACCCTTGAGCTAGAGTATTTATTGATTGGAGGCATTTTTCATGATTATTCCATGTCCCAGTATGATGTATCACATTATTGATGGTAGTGCCCTATGGTTTTGTCTACTATTATGGATTATGGTGACTAACCTATGCTATGATAACCATTTGGCATATTGGACAAGTTATATTTCTAGCACCCTAGGACAGGGGTGCCTTTTCCCCCTTTGGATGTTTTCATGAGGGTTATACATGCTTGATGGTGTAAAGCACATAGCTTATTGGCACTTTATTATCCATTACTCACCTCTTCGTCATGCTATAGGAGGGTGCACTAGGGTTTCATGAAGAAAACCGATGCTTGGCACACACTTTCATGCAAAAGTTCACCCTTTGACCCCTCATTTCAAGAAATATAGTTGTTGGAGCATCACTCGTCAACTTACATACATTGGAAGACTCCCCATGAAGAGAACATTGGAAAAGATGGTTAAAATAACTTTTGTCCCACTTTCTTGGAGGGCACTCTTGTCTAATAGCAATGTCTTATCATCACTTTGATACAAATCTCATGGTCAAATCAATGAGGGCATTAGACCTTGGACCCATTCTCTATTGCTTCTAGGAGGGTGTACCATGAGAAAAATGCAAAAGACCATACCTTTTTATCACTTTCTTGGTGGGTGCTCAAGGTAGTTAGTGTTGATGTTTGTAGATTGGACAGGTATTTCCATGAGTTCGTGTCTTACTTATGCAAATCCTCACTAATACTTCTCAGGAACTTTGAAGATTCACTTTATTAAAGTGATTAATTAAAGTGAATGCCTTTTTATAATTAATTGGGGTTAATTTGGAGAAATGCCTAAGTTTGGGGCATTATTGATTTAAGTTAATTAAATGAATCACAACCATTGATCTCAAGTGAGTGAGACCTAATCTCAACAATCGAAGTTAGGGTTTTGGTTCATCCCAATAGTATAAAAAGGAAGCCAGGGGGAGAGGAGAAGACACAACACCATCACGAGAGAAACTCAAGCACTGTGTTGTGAAGAAGGACTTTTTACTTCTAGCTTTGGCGAGGACAGAAGTGTAGCAGTAGTTAGCAATCTTCCAGGGGAACCGTACCAGTCAGGTGGAGGTCCACGAACAAAAGTTGCCCGTACAGATAGTATAAAAGTTGTACGAAGAATCCATATGAATAGAGACATGGGCTACAGTTTTGCAGAGCGTGTCTATGGAGGTAGAGCCACGGGCTATTAGTTCATAGGGCGTTTCTTTGCAAAGCAAGCTTGCACAGGCAGAGACACAAGCTACAGTTTTGCGGAGCATGGCTAAGCAAACAGAGACACGAGCTGACAATTTGTAGAGCACGTCTCTATGGACAGATTCGTCGGTAAGGATCGATCGTACGGCACAGTTTGCTGGCCAGTTTTGCAGTCAAAAGAAGGGCATTTTTCATTTTTGCCAGGTTTGATTGTTGAAATTTCTCGGGCCATTTTCCTAGTAAGGGAGCCCTTGTAAGCTTGGAAAATATTGAATGAAAAATTGATTTGAAGGGTGGAAAATTCTGTGTTATTTTCTTGTGTAGATATGTTTCCATTGATTATTTCTGTTAATAGATTCCAGCAAGTATAAAATAATCAGTGAGCTAAAATTAATTATTTTAGCAAGGAAGATCACTGGGAATTGTTTTATCTAATGCTAGGGGTTAGAAAAATTAACAATTAGATTGTCGACCACATTTGGCATGGTCTCCACTAGAAGGTAAGGAGGGCGTTGGATCCTCAAGGTTCTTTGTCCAGTTAGAAGGGGGGCGCATGGCAGGAATTGACGGAGCATTCTACATGTTGAATGAACACTTGCTATTTTATTCAGTGTTTAGAAAGTCTACTTGGGAGGTTATGAGGATAATAATATTTTATGCATTCCTAGAATAGATCTAGGATTTTAAACAAGATATTATTATTTTATTAATGGAGGTTTTCAGCCTAGAACTCTACTTAAGCAAGGATCCTCCATTGTAATGGTTGCTGATGTTGTGAGAAACAGAAAATCTAGATTACATTGACGCTATTGAATAGTATTATTGGAGCAATCTACTTATGGATCTTGGTGCTTGAATTACTTTGGATCATTGCATTGTGGAAGATCAATTCATTGGAGGATCAATCTAAACTGGTAAATCTATTCTATGTTGAAATTATTGAGTAATAAATTAATTTTATTCTTGCTTTCAACATCATAATCCAAAAAGGCATTTACTTTCTAGCTTTTATTTGTAAAGAAGAAAATTGGAATTATATGTCATCTTGATCTATCCATTTAGATTGATCTATGTGTAGGAAATGATAAACTACACTACTTGTTGCATCCTATATTAATTTCAGCGAAAGGAATTGGTTGTTTAATCATACAAGGTTGAAGTTAGCTACAATGCTAAAATGCTCACACTACAATGAGAAGGCTCTGGATAGGAAAAGAACTGTTGAAATGGTATCATCCTTCCTAGAGGGTTTGGAATAGAATGAATGGTATTCGAACATCATTTACTATCTAAAGAATCTGGCATGCCCGAATCACCTTGTAGATCACAAGAGAAGAGCTCTAAGACTCGGGCATCAAAGTACTATATCATTCAGGGAGATCTAAGTTGGAGAAATCCAAAAGGTCTTATTTAAAGTGGGTGGATGATGCGGAGGCTCAAAAGCAAATGACAAAATTCCATATAAGACTCTATGGGGACATTATGCATCCAAAACAACAGCTCACAAGATCTTACGAATGGAATATTATTGGCTGACCATATTTGTTGATGTCCATAATTTTGTGAGAGTGTGCCAGCCATGTCAAGAATTTGTTGGGAGGCAACATTTGGCAGCTCT
Organism: Larix kaempferi; assembly: GCA_027924585.1. Taxonomy (NCBI): domain Eukaryota; kingdom Viridiplantae; phylum Streptophyta; class Pinopsida; order Pinales; family Pinaceae; genus Larix; species Larix kaempferi. The sequence continues at coordinate 3,489,987 of BSBM01000024.1, forward strand.
ACCTTTGCAACCTATAGAGAGGCTCCATTCCAACAAAAGAGTTTGGATTTCATTGGAGAATTCAAAGAAAATTCCAACAATGGTTACAAATGGATTCCTACCGCCACTAATTACTTTACCAAATGTGTTGAAGCAATACCCATGAGAGGGCAACCGACAATGTACTCATGGAGTTCCTAGAAGAGAGATTAATCACTAGGTTCAGTGTGCCAACAAATATCACAACCAATAATACCAAAGCATTTAGTTCAATTGATATGTCAACCTTTTGTTTCAACTTTGGCATTGTCCTGTCCCATTAGTCGAACTATTATTAGCAAGGAAATGGCTTGGTAGAATCAAGCAACAAAAACCTAATGGCTGTCATCAAGAAGAATGGGAGTAATAACAAGAGGAGTTGGGATGGTAAAATTAAGTACGCTCTATGGGAAAATCAGATAACAAAGAAGCAAGCTACAAGAAAAAGTTGATTTGAATTGGTGTACGGGATGGATGTTACACTACCAATTCACTTGAAGCTCCCAGTATATCAATTGTTACGGCGTTTCACCTGGACCAAGAAATAGTTCAGGCGAGGGTGAATCAACTTATGGAACTTGATGAGAACAAGAGAAAGGCCTTTGATCAGCTGATCCGGGAGCCAGGAAAATACAAAGGGAACTTTAAACAAGAAGGCTCAATCTAGAGTTCTCCCGAAAGGGGAGCTTGTTCTCATGTGGGACAAAAGGAGAGAGAAACCGGGCAGACACAGCAAATTCGATAGCTTATCACTTGAACCTTACAGGATTGAAGATTCAGTGGATACCAATTCATTCACCCTCAATAATCTAAAGGGAGAAAAGTTGAAATTGCACGTGAAAGGGAAAATTCTAAAGTTGTATTACACTGATGGCAATTAATTTTCCATAGTAAAGTAAATTGGAAAATGAATAAGCTCATTTGAGCAATAGAATAGGTTGGTTGCCTCCTTTCATGTTACTTAGATATTTAGGTTCATGTCTTCTTTAGAGCCATTTTGATATCGTGTATTAGGATTTATGCATTCGTGTATTGCTTTATTTGCTTTTATTATGGTGGACCATAGTGATGTCCTCATCCTGTGATGTATTTGATCTCCTGGGTATGTTTGAGTTCTGTCAGGTGTTGATCAAGATACTGGACTTCTCATGTACTCTCTTCTAGAGCACATGTCCCCATGTTGGAGATAGTTGTTACCCCTCATATAGCATGAGGTCATTCCATAGAGTTCATTCACAATTGCATTCGATGGACATAGATATATATGCTATCACTAATCTATCATTCCACATGATATAGAGGTTATTTATGGATGCATGCACACTTCTTCCTAGGCACTACCCTTTTGATATGCTCACTAGTCACAGGATAGCTATGTCGCTATTGATTGTATCATCTCTGGTGTGCGGGTGTTTGGTGTTTTTGAGGAGGGACCTGCGCAAATATTTGGTTTAGCCCCTAGAGTATAGCATGGGCACCATGGATGATTCAATGACACGTTATTCATCAATAGTACCCTGTTTTGATATGTTGATATGATGGACTTATGATGTGAGCACTTTAAAGAGATATTAACAGTATACATTTGATTTGTTGGAGTTGATTGGCACCTTTTGCCTAGATGTTTTGGCCCACAGTACATCATTCCTATATTTTTAGGCATCATCTTGGTATCTTTGAGCTAGCAGTTTGGTCAGATCATTTGGTAGAAGATCATTCTATGACAAAAGATTTCAGATTATTCATTGTTGGTTTGGCAACATATTTGATGATATCTTGGGATTTCACCTAGGAGATTCTATCTTCCTATCTATGTGAGATCATTCATTCAGGGATTGGCGCATTGGCATGGCATTATCATCATGTTGGTTACAAGTTGATTGATCTTATTTGTGACATTCCTAGGGGGTGTGTTACAACTTTATCTAGCACCCTAAGTGAAAAGTCCTAAATCACTAGGTACAAGAAAAGTTGAACTAAGAAGGGGCCATTGTCACCTCACCACCTTGTTCTGCTATTTAGTGCTAGTTCTCCTCTAGCACAAGGGAGGATTTCCTACTACTAAGATTGCTAGGCTAGGAATGAATGCTCATGGGAGAAAGATGCCTTAGCAAAATGAATGGGGTTTACATATGGAAATAAAGTGAGTGATGGTGTGAAAAGGGGCTAGTGCCTAGAGTCCATTGGGTGAATGGGGTCATAAGTATAGAAAATGAGTGAAGCACTTAAAACGGAAGAGGGACATATGATTGTATACTCCAATCTTCCTACAAAAACATCAATCAAATGATTGTGTGAACTACTCTTACAATACTGATGAACTATAATGGATAAACCCTATTACATAACCTCAATACTCTTTACAATAACAAGGAAGTATATGAATTACAATCATGAAATGTAAGAGGAAAGGCATTTCCTACTTAACAAGTTCAGGTGAAAATAATTACCGCAAGAGTTGCTTCAAGTATGCACCCATCACAACAACATCTTCTCATGACAAATTTCCGCATCAAGACTCCATAGCATATTATTCATTATAGTCCCAAGCACCAAAATATTTACAAGGATACCAAGAGACTCTCTCCAAAGTCCAAACCATCCTCCCCTCAAGTGAAGGGAGCAAACCCTTATATAGGTTTCAACTTAACTCCCTTGCATAATAGAATAATAATTTCCCTCTATAGATCCACTATTTGCTCAACAAATCTTTCTAATAATAACAAATTAGTGGTTAGATTTATTCTTTCTCCAAGAAAAATAATACAATAATAGTTCTCATCTAACCAACTCTTTGAGAAGAATTCAACAAATAATAAACAATGGAGATAGTTTAGATCCACCAAGGCCAAGAAGGTAGAGCGTTTACCTAGGTGAATGAAAGCTTTGACCATGCTTTGACAACTCTTAAACAAATTTTCCCTCCAAGAAGTGAACATATTCTTCTTCCAGTGATGCACACTCCAAAAGTGTAACAACCCTCTAACCAACTTCTTGATAGAAGTGCAATGAGTAACCAACTTAGACCAAGGAATAAAATAATCTTCTAGAAAAAGTAGTTTCCTTGAGACAAGTGCTTGACTTCACAACCTTTACCAAAAATAAAGTGCACCCCTCAACATAAAATCTTCGACATGTGCAAATCCAATTAACTCTTTGAAAAATGTGCAACCTCCATCATGTGCCATTGAGCAACCATTCTTTGACCACTAGAACACTTTTTTATGCTTGAAGGAGTGTGCCCCCCCATAGAATATTTTTTTAATAAATTAATCTCCAATCTTTTGAGAGGGTGTTCCATGGCATCTAGGAGCTTAGTGTTTAGTGGTAATTATCCAAGTGAAAGCAAGGCAAAAGGAACTAGGGCATTTTCACAATTGACCTCCTTGTGTCATGACCCTAGTCAAATATCCATCAAATTATCTTCATTAAAAAACTCCCTAGGCAATAGTTTCATCATGATAAAGTGTCTCATGTGTGATAAATCTTCATATCCCCTAAGGAGTCCCGTCTAGGAGCCCCTCAACCTTAATCTTCATGAAATAATCTTCAATTGTGCCAAGCACCCCACTTTAAGTGATTTTTAAATTATTCCTAAGGGCAAACCTTAGGTATTTTGGTTACTTTGTATGATTAGCTCTATTTCTTTGTTGACTTTAATTAATCACTGTAAAACCTTAGAAAACCCAAAGTTAGACACCTCAATTAATCCATCACTCAAAAAGTAAAATTATTAACACTTCAAAACTTAGGGGGACCCTAAGTTGATGGGTTCATATTCCATTAAATACTTGAGTGTTAATTAATTCCCTGATTACCTTAGTCAATTATCCCTTTAATCATCAATAAGAGGAGTGCATCACTTTATAAGTATTTTTCACTTGTTAGGCACATGACACTTCATCAATAATCACCATGAAGAAATGGGAACACATCACACCATATCTCCTAGCCAACCATCATTGCAACCACTCATAAAGTGGTGGAAAAGCAATAAGCTCATATAAGCAATAGGTTGGAGATGGTTATTTTATTTCAAGTTCCCTTAGGCATTTTAGCTCTTGCCTTATTTTCGAGCTAATTTTGATATAATGATTTAAACTCATGGAAATTATGATATTCACTTTATTACCATATGTGGCATTTCCTTGTAAGAGTCTTGACCTATCCTGCCACATGTTTTCATTTTTTTCATGGCGAGTTGTAGCAAATGTTTCAAGATTTTGGAGTTCTAACACACTCTTTCTTTAGAGCACATGTCCCCATATAGAGCCAGTTTTTACCCCTCATGTTGTATGAGGGCATGTTCCAATTTGAAGACCCTGCACAAGCCGACTACATGTGGAGTATATTGATCCCAAAGTTATATATATTCCTATGTAGATGTATGTACATTATGGATTGTCATCTATTTGGTATTTTCATCACACCGGTCAAAGGCTTACAAGTTAATATAGGTTGAGCATTTGATGGACTAGGGGCATATTACTTGTGCACACTTTCACAGAGTTGCTTCCCTTATGGTAGATTATCTTTTGAACACTTCGTGGGTGTCGAGCAGGCATTCTAATGGAAGTTGTCCACTTGCACATTTATCTATCTTTTATGATTGCCCCTAGCAACTATAGTTTGGATCACACCATTATTGCTTAACTTTGGTAGAGCCCCTTAGTGAGATGAGGCATACTTCTCTCATCTATGGATTATAATTTATTACGATGTCTTGTGGCTTATTTGGCGGTGCGCTCTACATTTGAACTTTGATTGTGATGCGCCCACTTCATATTGCAGATTTGAATGGGCCATCTCCTTATTCTATGGATCTATAAAGAAAACCCTAGGGAGAATTTGTTGAGTGGATCATAAATACAAAATTCACATCTATTTTGTGATTTTCGAATTTATTTAGATTTTTAGAGTTTTCTAGCAATATACTAATTTTATGTATTTTTTGCATAAAATAAAGCACAAAAAAATTGATAAAGAGAGATAGAGAGTTTGTTAGTGTTACCGCTCAAACTAGCAGTCATAAAGAAGCAACACGAGGTAGAGTAAATGCTAGTGATTGGTAAGCATATGGAAGAGGTCTAGGCACAAATGTCACCACAGCCCAGCCTCTTAACTTCTTCAGGTAACTCCTAAACCCAGGGGAGAACCCTAAATGATACCTGCAAACATCACACATGCAAATACCTTTCCACGACCTTGTAACTAGATCAGTGCCTTGTATGGAGTCAAACAATATATAAAGAAGATAACTTGACCTAATTAAGGAGTTAGTTCAACAGCTAATCATGTATATCATCAATCACCTTTCCAATTTCACAGATTCCAATGCAACTCACATATACCAATGCACCTCCATGTATCCCAAGGCAACCCTCAAAACGGTGTGCTCTGAGGAAAAGAGGAAGGAGGCTAGGATGAAGCCCTAGGTGAAGTCAAAACCTTAACGAGGTCTAAGGTAAGTGAGATCTAGGGTTCTCACTCTTCCCAATGCACTAGGGCAAAATGGGACGCCCTTCAACATCTGGGGACAATTCAACTAGGGAGAAATTGAGGGGTGGACCAAATTTTGCAAATTCAAAATATTTTTAGGTCTTTGAATTTATGTAAATTTTTAGGGCTTTTTTGACAATATATGATTTTTAGGGTTTTTTACACAAAATCAAGACACCCCTCAAGATCTGTGGATAAATACACTAGGGAAAACTTGTAGAGAGGACCAGAATTACAAACTCGCAGCTATTTTTGGAGTTATGAATTTTCTAATTGGTAGGGTTTTCTGATTTTTAGGGGTTTTGTGGATAAAAATGCAGCTAACTAACATGAAAATGCAGCCTAACTATAATACAATAAATGCTGAAATTTTGAGTAAAAAAGTTGACAAGAGAAAGGGATTATGATGTCATCTCAATCCCTAGGGCTTTGAGAGATCATGGCTAGTGTCCCTCTCTTAGAATGTCCCTCTAGTATTTGCAAGCTAGGGCATCATCTAGCAACCCCTAGGGTTCGGTAGGTGAGCCTAACCAAGGCAAATGAAGAAGTCCAAGGCCCTAAAAGCAAAAGGAAACCCTAATACAAGGCGTTTCCTTCACACAAAGTTGATAGAATATTGATAAAAAGCCCTAATTCAGAAAACAAATGCAGCAATACACCACCATTCAATGCACATAGAAGCATTGACTTACCAATATTCACCAAAACATGAGCAAAGAAAGAGCTTTAGATCATTCTTGAGCATGTGTTTAGCAAACAATTCTAGCACCAACCATAGCATGTGCAAAAAGAAGCCTTAGATTCATCCACCATTCACCATTCAAGCAAGAGAAGACATCCAAGAGAAGTGCACATCACCAAGAGAGCTCATAAAGTAAGAAAAAAAAAGAATAATCATTTGATCCCTAGTCTTGTGCTTTACAAATGAATTTGGAATGGATATTTATATCCATCCTAGCACAAGATTTAATTTTGTATCAAGCCTACATGTCTTAATTTGTCAATTTAAAATTAAAACAATAAAATACTAAAATAATCTAAATTAAGACAAAATTAGGGAATGTCAAGCACATGTTAGGGACTAGACCCTGTTACCAACTTTTTGTACCATAGTTGGACTTCCGACGAGCCGCCATTTGATGAACATGATTTATGTTCATATCCAGTGTATCAGAAGTTCCAGTTGTCGTCCCTAGCCAATTTTGGCTAGTCAGTTTTATTTTTCAGTTGAAATGACCATGGCCCACGGAGTTTGTAATAAGTGTGCTAGTAGGGTTTTGAGTGGCTCAGTCCCCCATGACTTGATTATCAACTAAGGCATTCCAGGGAGTTTTTTGCCCTTGTCAATTATGCTTTGCCTATAGCCGAGTAATAATCGACGAGGTTTTCTCCCGCTTCCTCCAAAGCTAGAATGCCCGATTTTGAAATTTGGGCCTTGGGGGGTTATTAGAGCCCAACTGATGTATATGAACCTACTAGACACCATGTATGTCTTAGATAGTCATTTCCTAGGGCCCTCATCCATTAAAAATAATGTCCGAAAAAAATTTACTAGACGCGTTGGATGAGTTTTTATTTTTTATTATTTTTATTATTTTTTTCCAACTATTTAATTGGAAAAATCAAAATTGTAATATGTTGGTCGTTTGGGGGTGGATTTCAGAGATTGGAGGCTTAATTCCTAAGCCAAAAATCACACATGAACCCCGAACCAGCTTATCCTAAGTTCCGGATGTTCATTCAACCTCATAATTAATAATTTCTCAAAAAAAGTCATTTACAGAGAAATTATTAATTAAAATATTAAAAATGAATATTTTGGAGATAATCCAAATCTCTCCAAAATAAACCAAATTGAATAAAGTAAAAGGCTAAATGACATGGCACAGGGCATTGATGAAGATTCCAATCAACTCCAAGCTCATTCGGTGAGATGTACAATCACTACAAGTCAATCTCCTCAAGAGAATTTGCCCTCCTTCATTAGTTTCACGATTTGATGATGTGGAGGTGATTTAATGCAAGATTGAGTTAGCATTTAGTGAAAGCTGGGTGTGGAGGTGATTTAATGCAAGATTGAGTTAGCATTTAGTGAAAGGTGGGTGCCCTCCTTGGATTATGGCCACCTCATGGACTTGGCTCCCATTGAACACAAGTTCTATTGATTGCAACTCAAGATGGCTCCCTCCTCAAAGGTTCACGCATTCCTCTATATCCTCACGACTTCTCCACATGGCAAATGCGAATTGGATTGATGTACATTACAAGGTAGTGGTGGAGTTTCCAAGAGAGGATGGGGGGCGCCTTGCCAAGGTGGAGGCCACCTCCCCATCCACTTAAATGCAACTCGAGTTTTTTGATGGGAGATCTCACTCCAAGCCACTGTTGATTGAATTCGAATCCCTTACTATGTGCCATTGGCTCCCTCTTGATGCCAATTCGAAGTAGGGTAGGCTAGTGCTTAGTTTTTGTATAAGTAAGAGTGCTTTGCTCTCTCTTTCTCATGGAGAATTTGTGCAAGTACACTCTGAAGAAATTTGTAATATTTGTTTGAATTTGAATAAAGCATAAGACTTTGGAGGTCCATGTGGGAGTTCTTTGTATGCCATCTTTCATCTTGTTTGAGGTGATACCTTTCTTAGTTCATTCCTTTTGATTCTTAAGTTTTTGATCATATGATTAGAAGGCTAACAATCTAGCACAACATTATTTGATCTATGCTTTTCTCTTAAGATTTCTGGCTTTCAGGTATTCTCAAGTGCAAGAGCTCTTGGTTGGTTAATACATTCATCTTACAGGTTCCCAAAGAAGGCTTCTACTTCAAAAAGTCAAGAAACAAAGCTTGCTTGCCTCATCCATCAACAACAAAGTTTAAATAATCTGGCTACTGGTTACTAGTTCTACCTCTAAGCTATGGAAAATCCGAGTTTTATTCTTCTCCAAGCCTAGAACCTTGTCAAGCTTGCCTTTGTTTGTGGTTTGCCTTGATCTTTGCCTCCCTTTGCTCTCGTCCTAGTCTTCCTCTTAGCCCCTTTCACGTCCTCCTCTCCTTCATTTTCTTCCTTTTCTCCCTTTCATCTTTCTTAGCTTTCTCTCCTTGCCTTTTGTTTTTTGCCTCATCCTTGCTTTCGTCTTCATCCTTTTTCCTCCTATCTCTCATCTTCTTCCCTTCCTTTCATCTAGCTCCCTCTTCATCCTCTCGTTTTAGTTTTCCTCCCTCTTCTCTTCGTTTTCCTTCTAGCTTCTCTCTTCTCCTTCATTTGTCTTTTTCTTGTCCCTTTCGTTCGCCCTAGTTTTCCCCAAGACCTTCTAGCTTTCGTCTTACCTTACCTTCTCTCCTGTTACCAGCTAAGTTGTACTTAGTTGGACTATCAAGTGAGCGGGCAAAGTTGAACATGTTACATGTTCGTTTTCGATGATTTGATGTCCAGTGGGCCCCTTTTAAAGGCCCCATTTTTTTTAATTTTTTCCACATGTCCATGGCCTTGCGGGGTTTGTAATAAAATGTACTAGCATGGTGTTTTGTAAAAGACTTGGTTCCCTAGGACTTTTTAGCCAAGTCAGGTATTCCAAGGAGTTTTTTCACCTATTGATTATGTCTTGCGTTAGTGCATAACATAATTTTTGGGTTTTTCTCCTGCTCCTCCAAAGCTGGAATGCCTGGGGAGGTTAACGGGCCTTAGGGAATTGTTAAAGTCCATGGGTCAATGTATATGAACATGTTAGACATTATTTTTGAGTCATATGGACATGTGCTAAGTCCCCCTAGGTTGTTTTTTAATTTCCGGCGAAAAATATTTTTTCCGTGATTTAGCCTTTTTTTTAATGGTTTAATTAAATTTTTTGTAATTGGCCTAGAAGTGCCGTCTGGAGGTCTTTTTTGCCTTAGGGGTGCTCGTTTTCTAACTCAGAGCACCCCCTTAATCCCTAAACCCTTCCTAATGTTTGGGTGCTTCAATTTTTACCTATGGCCAAAAAACCTAAAAAAGTAAAAAAGGTCATGAAAAAATCAAAAAAGTGAAAAATGACTTAAAAAATATTTCCAATTTTGGAGGAGTTAGAGGTCTGAAATATTTCAGCTATGTTTTAGGAGTTGTAAGAGTTGATTTTGGAAAGATTCCGGGCAGCTATATTAGTGGGATTACTTCCCCATTTAAGGGGGGCATATTTCCCAAAATTGGGCACCTTCAATCATGGAATTTGCAGCTATGTTTATGGGCTGTCACATGGCTGATTTTTAGCTGATTTGGGGCTGATTTTGGCAGCCCATTACATGGGAGTGGGCAGCCCCATTTGCTCCACGAGTTATGCCACTCACTCCACCCATTCCTCCTCAACTTGGGCACCCCCTCTTCTTGAGTTTTTATATATAAGCAAGTTCACTCTCATTGTTTTCTCATGAGAAGGTGGAACCTCTGCTCTTACCATTGTAATATCTTTGCATTTGTTTATGAATAAAAGGCTTTGGAGACAATTCTATGTGTGGATTCTCATGGTGTGGATGATCATGTTCTATTTTTACATATGAGGTAATCTGTGTCTTTACATGTTTATTCGTGCTTGTTTATTGATCAATCACTAGATTTTGAAGGAGATCTTGAGCTTAGTAAGGTAAAGATAGTGTAATCTATTTCATTATTTTTACTGTTGGTTATCATAGAGTGCTTAGAGTTCAATGTCATTTTTGTTTAAATGTTTGAATCTAGTTCTCTATTTTAGTCTACATTAGTGCATTTGATCTTGCTTGTGTGAGTTGTCTTTTGTGTCTACAGGTTGCTGATCCGAAGAGTTGGTGGAGCTTGCTTGCATCCATTGGTCTTCAAGATTGATCCAAGGAGAACTAGTCCCATTGATCCCCATGGTGGAGGACTCCATAGCCCAAATTCGAGATATTCCTTCTTCTTCTCATCAACACAAAAAATCTTCAAATCTTTCTTGGTTACTTTGGTTTGCATATTTCAGACCCAATTCTTATTTAAATATCATGAGTAGGTCTGATTTTTATATTAGATCTTGAGTTCATCTTTAAGAAAAATCTTTGTCTAGGTCTAGTTGATGCATGCTTCTTGTTTAAGTGCATTTTTTTTTAATATTTTAAGGGCTGAAACAAGTAGTTTGTTTTATTGTACTTTATGTTTATCTGGCTGTCCTAGAGCTTATAATTTGCAGCCATTAAAAGCTAGCAAAGATCCCAAGTAAACAAGCCCCATTGCTTGTCTTACTTGGTTAATTTCCGTCATTTTAACTTAGAATTTTGACTTAGATTTTTCTGGGTTTTTAGCAGGTGTCCCAAATACACTCTTAAAGTGTTTTTGGGCGTCTTTTACTGATGTTTGCTTGCTGGTTTGCAGCACTTAACGAATAGGTAGAGAGAAGTGTTGGCCAAATTTCGAGGATCCAGGCCATCCGGAGCACCTAGATTTTGAATTTTATGAGCCGGTTACTTTTTCTCTCCTATTTTGTAAGCCACTAAGTCGATTTAAGACTGGGGCATTTCTTTCGCATTGTAACTAAAGTATCAAACGAGAGCAAGTGGGCTAATCAAGTGCCCACACCCCATCCCCCTAGGGGGGAAAACTGTGTCGACTCAATTTTCGTGGTTTGCATTTTTTTTAGTTTAGATTTCATTTCCGCACTTAATAAAATCTAACTAGGCTTAAAATTAACCTTGTTGGTCCGTTCCATTGGCGGGCCACAAGTTCACTCAGGACTTGGATTTTATCATTTTTTTTACAAACTCAAACGCCCCCTTGCTTTCCCGAAGTAGGGTTTCAGAACAAGGACTTGCCCGAGTACTGGCCTGAAAAGAGACTCATGGGGTTTTAAAAGATAAAATTTTGGTTCATAATATTTTCTAAAAATACCAAGGTCTTCTTCCGTATGCTCTGTGGCCAACTTGCAGCTCAGTCTGATCCAGTTGGTACGCATCAGAAAGGGGGAGATGACTAGTAATAGGATCTAACATCGCCCCGAATAAAAAAACCTTTATGTGAAAATCCGGCACATCGCGAGCATTTTGTTGTCGTGGGGAAATTTCTCAAAAGGCTTGGGACAAAACTGAGTAGTGACCTCTTGGAAACCGTTAGGCTTGCCCTCGTTGGTACAGCATCTGAACACCTCCTTGAGACTCTGATTCAGCCCAAGTCTGAGAGGGAAGCCACACATCAAAATTCCGGACATATTCCCCGTACCTTTGCGTATATTGGGAACCCACCAGCCATAATAAAAAGATCACTTTCACATTAATTATAAAATAAACCAAGAACACTTGCACAACATTTACTTTTCTGCTCATGCATCTATTTCGACTCCATTATAAGGCACTGGTCTATATTGATATTATTTCATGTTATTGACAAATGTTGCGAATGATGATGATAATAGTGAATGAGAGCAAATGATGTATTGATGAATGATTGTTTTGCTTTATATAAGTGTATGTTGCATTTATCTTGGTTGTAAAAAAAATATTTTTTTAACTCTTAGATTAGACACCTTAGTTTTTTGTTTTCATTTTTTAGGGTCCACCCCCCTTGGCTTCGCTAGGAAAGCCTAGACGGAGGAGTCGAGTCCCAAGTGACAACACTTGACTCTGACTTGCCCCCAAGGCCACACCAGCAGCTTGAAGACTTCTGCTCCGTTTTCCTCAGGTGTGGAACCAGGCGGCAACATCTCCTTTTTCTTCCTTTCATACCCTAAAAACACATAAAAAGCAACAAAAGGTTTTGATTAAGAGTTAGATTTCATTTCCAAAGTTAGTAGTTAGATCTCCTTTTGTTTTGTTTTGCAACTTGTTAGTAGATCTCTCTTTTTGGTAGAGTTGGTAGTTTTGTTAACTTAGTTCTCACTTGTTTTTCCATTCTAGATCTCATTTAAAAGTGAAAAAGCTTGCATTCAAAAATATTTGATTTTTGCAACTCTAGATCTAAGTAGTTTCATTTTGTTTGATTTTTGACTAATGCTAAAGGGTGCATGAGTGGTTTGTATTTTTTGTTGTAGGTATTGGAGAAAATCAAGCTCAAAGAGAAGAAAAAGAGGATCCAAAACAAGAGAAAAAGAAGAGGATCCAAAACAAGAGAAAGAATTTGAAACCAAGATCCAAAACAAATAACCATACCAAGAAGAAGATCCAAACTCAAATCACTCTCCTTTGTATAAGTCATAATAAGACTTCTAGTTTCTTGTTTAGCTGCATTTTATTTCAAGGGTTGAATCCCCTCATCTTGTAATTGATTAATAAAATAAGGCTAAGTGGGATAAGGCCTCCCATTTTTCGTGTTTCTTCCCCATTTGGGGAAGAGTGTTGTCTTTGTTAGCTTAGATCTTTGTCATATTTGTTGAGTAGATTAGATTAACTTTTCCATCTTTTGCATTTAGAGATATATTGCTAGATTAGTTTCATTTTGTTTTAGAATACTAATTGCTAGTCTAAATTCATTTTTGCAAGTAAAGCTAATTGTTAGTTAGTTTCATTTTTGTATTTGAAGATCTAATTGCTAGCTTAGATTTTCTTTCCACTAACTGCTAATTTCATTTTTGCATTGTTATTTGTTGAGCTATCACTTGAGTTCCATATTTGTAATTTGTTTATAAATCTTTAAAAGGAACTACTATCACACAACTTGTAGTTGTCCCTAAAGGTATCCCATCCGGGACGGTAGAGGAGATGGACAACTAAAGAGGTGATCCAAGAGATGCCACGGTTCCCAATGCAAGCTGGGAGACACGTCAACCGAGGCACTCTTCACTTTAGATCAAGATCAATCAAGACCAAGGGGGAGACCCTATAGCCAATCAAAGGAGATTGGACCCAAAAAATGGTTTCTAGGGAAGTGTGAAAGATGAGTTACGGAAACCAATGCAATGTTAGGTGGACCTAGAAGTTTAAGTATGGTTGGAAGAGGCTTTAAGGGATGACTTATGTTTCAACCATTGAATGATTTAGGCCACAAGATGAGATCAAATAACAAGATCTAGTACCATGAAATACACAAGTGGGGCCCACTGCCTTGGGATATGGAGATAGTTCAAATGGGGCCTACAAGGTGAAGTTAAGGATCCAAATGTTACCAAGGAGTATGCAAAGGATAGATCTATGGATCTATGATGAAATTAGAAATACCCACATATGGGATCTAGCAATTTACACAAATCCCAAGAAGTGTGATTTGCCTTAGGTGGACTAGTGCCTTGAAATGGATGGGCAAATGGAGTCAAAAGGGTGTCAAAATGTAGATCGGGACACCTAAGGTGCAAACCAAAGAGACTCTTCAAGATCAAGTGGGTGTGATGGTTGGATCTTACTAGATCTAATGTTTCACTAAGTGACCCAAGTGGACAACAATCCCCAAAATGAGGAATGATACCCCCAAGGCAGAACTTCACAAGGTGATACACTAGATATAGGTTTCAAGGTGTGCTCTTTCCAAAACAAGTGGGATCTCAAACACCTAGTTTCTCAAAGTGGGTCAACTCAAACCCCCAAGAAGTGCGACTTTGCCCAAGGAGGGCTAAAAGCATAGAAAAGTGTGCCAAATCAAGTCCAAAAGCCACCAAAGTTTAGATCCGGGTAGTTTAAACAATTGTTAATGTGGATCTTGAAAATCAAGGGCATCCAATGGCTAGATCTCCATAGATCTGAGATTGAACATGCATCACCAAATTGACCCAAGTGGGGCACAACCCTCAAAATGAGGAATGGGGCCCACAAGTCAAAAATCAATGAAGTGAAGCACTAGGGGTAGGTTATCAAGTATGAGGATCATGAATCAAGTGGGATCTCACCTACCCATGTACTAGATCTAGCTTAACTCAATCACCCAAGGAGGGCGACTTTACCCAAGGAAGGTTAAATGCTTTGAAAAGTGTGTCAAATGTAGCCCAATCCACACCAAACTATAGATCCGAATCGCCGTGGATACTATAGAGGTGGGTTTTCAATATCTTTTCAAAAGCCAAGCTAGATCCAAGTAGATCTAAGAAAAAGTGAAAAATGAGGGTTTTAATCAATTAGGGTTTTATGATCTAGAATTCATGGATAAGCCAAGGAAGAAGAAGTCCATACCTTTGGAGCATACCTGGATGAAGAGATGAATGCTAGTTGAGATGAGGATTACTTTTGCCAAAGATCAAATGAAGAATTTTGAAGCCCTCTTGCCAAATCGTTCTCCAAGCCACATGTGTGTCCTCTAACCTGTCAAAACCAAGGAGCAAAGCATCAATCAGTTTAACATGTTGAAGGTAGATACAAGCAAGAAAGAGATAAGCAAAGAATAGTTGGTACAAAGACAAAACCACTCCCTGTTTAACCAAAACGTCCTCCTCCAAGCTTGAAGGGTAGGCCTCCCCACCAATTCGCACTTGTCCAAAAACATCTTCTCAACCTGTAAAAAGTATTGCAAAATATGCAAGATACTACAAGAGATCCTCCAATGCAATGGACAAAAGCATTTACAATCAAAGCAACCAACATCCACTCCAAGATCCAAGCATGTACTCCAAAAGATAGAATTTTATTCCAAGAGCCAAAAGCCAAGAGCCAAAATCTCTAGATGATTTTACAATGAGGGGGTCTCCTCCTTATATAGGATAATAAAGACCAAAACCCTAGATCTCAAAACCACTTTTTGAAATGAGTGGTTGAAATTAAAAGATCTCAATACATGATCAATGGCTAAGATGAAACATAACAATATAACACATGGATCACTCAAATAATGATGACGTCATAGCTAAAAGATACTCATGGAAGGTGACGTCATCCACTAGAGGGGGCAAAAGTACATGGGCCCACCTCATATGACTAGGACATGACACATGGAGCTCATGGTGGGGCTAGGAGGCATCAATCCTTGCTAGCTCATCCCCATGGCACAATAAAATAATATAATATGTCCAAAATAAATACAAATGATCAAATCTATCCTCAAAATCTGTGAGAAACATGCAGTAAATGGCCTCTGTGGACCCCCCTGGCTGATGAAAACTGGCTGGAAGATAGGGGGTTCACCCTGGAAGACCTTTGTGAAAACCAAATGTCAAAACCTTGCCTCAATTTCCCAAATCGAATTCCTCAGTGACCCTTTTATCCCATTTCTGGACTGCCTCGGTAACTGTGAAAGTGCTGAAACTGCCACCTAGGGCACCTGCGCTGTCAAACTGAGCCCACCAGGCTCTCCAGAAGGGGGGGTAAATGGTAATATCAAGTGCTTGGACCACCCCCTCCTCATACAGTTCCCTAGGTGAACTGGCCTCTCATGGCCCCTACTGCTCAGGCTGGGAAATCAGCACCAAATCTAGTCAACAAGTGGAAAACTACATCTATCACTGTCAGAAGTGCCTGGAACTGAATGATAAGTGTCTCATTGGATCCAGAAGACCCAAATCTGCTAAGAATATGTACTCATACACCATGGATTGCCCTGATGGGCTAGTTGTAGGGTCCACCATATATGGACAGTGCATAATCTAATGATCTGAAATAATAATAAAACCTGTTGAACTACATCAATCATCATCTGAATCATATGTCCATCATATAGCATCATCATCAAGAGTATGTGGGACCATCAATCATCATCCATAAGCATACATGGCCCACATCATCACGGATCCCAAGAAATGACCATAGTCAAACTGGGTTTGACTAGGTCAATATATAACCAAGGATCAATCATACTCACAGCTTAACTCAAAGCATAACATCATTTAGTGGCACTAATCATATTTATTCATTCCATTGTTATTTATATTTACTTGCACAATAGCTTAAATGACAAATTCACCCATTGGACATGGTCTAACTGCTAGCTAAGGATGAAGGCTAGGAACAAGGTTGGGCAAAGGCGGTGACTTGTCTAAACTCAACTAAAAGACACTTTGGACTGGGAGAAAGGGGAAGCTACAAACTCTGTGCTGGACAAAAATAAACACGGGGAATGGCTGTGCCTCACAAATGGGTAAGTTGTTTAGAGAGTGCTTATTCAACTTAGGCATCATGTCTACTTTTATAAAAGATGATCCAGTTTCATTCGGATCCATTGATTTCATTTCATGGCCTTTTTGGCCTACATAACCCTTCAGATCTCAGGTGTGCTGATAAGCACAACTAATTGCAGCTTGCATCCAGGGCATGTTTATACATATATAAGGTCAGCAATTGTTTAGATATAGAATTTAAGAACCATTGTTTTTTTGGACCTTTCTTATACTCTTCGAGGAGTATTTTTAGCAGTTCATCGCTCTTGCCCTTTTTTAGTTTCCATAGGCGAATTTACATAAGTTTCCATAAGTAGTACATGAGCTTTCAATTTTGGCCAACAACATCTCAAGTGACTAGGGGGAGTTCGAGCCAGTGCCAAACATCGGGACAACCGGCAAGAATGATTTAGGCCTACAGTCCAACTTACCAAAGGCAAGTTCTGTCACCAACTCAGAGCCGAGACACTAAACAACAGGGATGCGGTCCAAACACAAAGGTAGTTAAAATTGAAGTCCTCAATATCAGAAAGCCAAGTACGACAAGTCAAGAGTTAAGGCCAAATAAGGAAAGTCATGGATGGATGGAGTCAAGTGATGGTGGAACCTAAGCTAGCAGACAATAGTGTCAAGGAAGACCATATCTATGCAAGGAAGTGAACCGGTGAGTTTTGTCAAACAACCTAAATGTGCGAGTAAAATGTTCATTTTATAATTCATCATTAAGATAGTCCATTTCAAGTTTTACAACATTTGCCACATCATGAATGATATACCAAGCTGAAGCTATGAACATGACTAAAACAACAAGATAATAATCCACAGTCAATGATCAAACATCCATAGGTCATATAACATCATCATAAGAATAATCATCATAAACCATCTGAAACACTGTTGCAATACATCTCTGGGCACTGAACTGAAACTATATGGAATAAAGGGTCACATCGGTCATCAAATCTGAACTCTCAAGGCTTAGCCTTGACACAAGGTATAACATAAGTCTGAATAATATACTGCTCTGATCATGAGTGATCTCAGAATAATAAACTCGTCATAGCCAAGCTCTAAATAATCGAAGCTCTGGAATGTGCAGATATCTGCTAAGCAAGAATAGTAGCCCTGCTACTATGGTGTGATAACAGGAACCAAAGACTCTTGAACTTGTCATAAGACAAGTTAAGAGCACTCTCTGTCGGAGAGCATAAGCATTGCACTTTTACTGCATTTTAGCATATAGATTAGTTAAAGTCTCTTGAACCTCTGTCATAAGACAAGTCAAGAGCACTCTCTGTCGGAGAGGTTCATCTTGTGCTCTAGTTAAAATTCGCAACTCATCATTCCCCCTTAATAAAATTTGAATTTATTCGTTGTTTCCTTGCCGGAGTATGCTCTGACCAACCCAAAAAGCTGGAGTACTCAGAAACGGTGTTGGATTGATTAATCTTGCAAGACTCAAACATAATAAAATTTTCACCCCATAACCAACGAACCGGCGTTATTTCGATAAATACTTAGGTAGTGGGCAAATTCCAAGTGTGGGCACCGGGCTACCCAATCTGGACACTCGCTGGTTAAATTCTCTGAACACCTAGCTTGTGAGCCAGACAGGTCCATCATGTCTTTGAACGGAGCCACTGAAAGTATTTCCGGTTAGGTTTCCAAGACACCTAAAACAAGATTACTTAAAATACTGTAAAATCAACCAAGAACAATTTCAAAACATTTACACAAACATTATATCAAGACTTGTATCTTCAGCATCCCAAGCACTCATTGACTCCATTTGGCATTGGTCTTCAAAACTTACATATATCATACTGATTTGGACCATTTGTCCTTTAATTCTTAAAGTCATTATATTGTGGATGTTAATTTAAATTCCAAGTCATCATATATTGTTTCATCTTAATATTTGTGTTTTGTAATTGCAAAGTGGATTGCGTATTTTGTTGTATCTCAAAAAACTCCTAAACAACACCCATCTGAATCATTTCATCATAAGAACATTTAAAACACAAAGCCATAGAAAAACTCTTTCTTAGGGACAACCCCCCTTGGCTTCGTTAGGAGTTTGCCTAAAAGGAGGAGTTGGGATTCAAGTGACAGTACCTGGCTCATTGCTTGCCCCCAAGGCCACACCTTCCCCGCTTGTAGTGAGGGAACAGCTTTCGAAAGATTTCTGCTGACGGTGTTTATCTCGGCGAACAACAAACCCTACAACTAGCATAAAATGATGAAAAATTGCTAAAATAAGTAAGCTAAGGCCTCACTGTGACAGAAAGAGTGAGCCCAAGGGGGACGTCATGCCCCTACTAACCCAGAGTGATGAAAATGTCCCTCAACATCCCCCATGCCTTAGCTTGAGACTTGATCATCATGATGACGTTAGAGGGTCAATTTGGTTAGAAAGGGTCTAATCAGCTACAGAGAAGGTCCAAGTGGGATGAGAGGGATATGATAGGCTAGGGAAGACCTCCCTCGATGAAATATATTCACCCTCAATGCATTAAAATCATGTTGGTCATGTGACCCAATGGCCCACACCTGGAAGCCCCGGACACCAACCCCGGGGCTAAAAAGCCCCATAAGGGGCACTTAACAATGCTACTAATCTATAGTACTTCCAAGAGTAAAACCAAGGGGCCCGGCCATGGCCAACCACATACAGAGAGCCCCACACTTGGCCTTTTGAGCCCTTTTCTACCAAACAACCTGTTATCACACAACTTGTAGTTGTCCCTAAAGTTATCCTATCCAAGACGGTAGAGGTGTCAGACAACTAAAGAGGTGACCCAAGAGATGCCACGGTTCCCAATGCAAGTTGGTGTCATGCTAACCAAGGTACTCCACTTTAGATCAAAGCCTAAGCAAGAGCACGGGGAAGACCCTAGCTAGCCAATGAGGACTAGTGAACCCACTCAAGACCTCCTAGGGATATGTGAAGATGAAGTATGGAGAGATCAAGGGTAGATTAGATCTAGATCTAAAATGGATAAGTGGACCCAAGGAGTTAAGGCTTGGTTGAAGAGGCTTATGAGATGACAAATATTCAACCAAGTGAAAGATAAGGTCACTTATGGGTTTAAAGTAGAAGATCTAGATAGATCTAATGCCAAGTATGGATATCCAAGTGGGGCCCACCCTTAAAATAAGGAAAATGACCAAAAAGGGGCACACATGGTGAAGATCAAGGTAAAATGGCACTAGGGGGTTTGCTATGATGTAGATTTGACGATTAAACAAGGAATGAGCAATACCCACGTGTGGGATCTAGCAAATGGCCACTTACCCAAGGAGTGCGACTTCCTCAAGAGAGGACCAGTGCCTTAGATCGGGGGGCAAATAGAGTCGGATATCCACCAAACTTTAGATCAGGAATGTTGAGATGATTATTAAGGTGGGTTTTAATTATTAAGCCCAAATATTTGCTAGATCTCCATAGATCTGAAAAAAAATAAAAATAAATGCAAGGGTTTTGAGTTTAAGGGTTTAATTGACCAATGGATAAAAATGGATGGAACTAGATACATACCTTGTAGAACATACCTCAAAAGCTTGTGGCCACTTTGCAAATTGATAATTTTTCCCCTGTGTGTATATTCAAGAGTGAGATCCAAAGCTCCAAGTGAAATTGCACTTCCTCCAAGATGGCTAGTTCGCCCTCCTCCTGCAAGAAAAGATCTATATGAGAATCGATCTAGCAAAAGAATGACAATAATGATGAAAAGATGAAAGAGAAAGCATCAACTATGTCACTAAGATACAATAATGAAACTCCCTGAGACAAAAGGCTAATCCAAAGGTAATATATGGGGTTTCCCCACAATAGCGTTGTAGAACTGCAAAAGTGTAACAGTTAGGATAGGGCAATAAACCTTATCTCAAACACTAGGGATGAGAGATCAAGGCTAACATCCCTCCTCTTAAGATGGTATTGTTGTCACATCCATAGTAGCAGGGAGCTACCATGATTGAAAACCAGTTTTGAGCACATTCCTGAGCCAGTCCTATGCTATCCTTTGCATGAGATCAATAGCATATGAGCATTTTGATCATGATCACTCTTATATTCAATGGGCCCAGAGCATGCACATAGTCAATTTCATGTCAGGACTGAGCCCCATGACCCCAGGTTGGTGACTGAGTTAGCCATTTTTTACCTTGTCATATCAGATATTGGTGATGATAGTGCCCTAGGATGCACACAGTAACAGTGTTCCAGTGTCTTTCAGATGTTGTAGTTGCAATTACAGGTATATGACCCAGCAAGTATATGGTTATTGTACTTGGATGTTTATTTTGCTTGTTTACTTATCTTAGTAGATGGACTAGGTATATTGTGGCTACGCATCGGTGATCTTCTATCTTGTTTTCTATTGATGGTTTAGAGTAGAAGTGATTGATTTGCTTTGAGTGAGAGGTTCTTGTGTATACTCATTGGTTCTTCCCTTATCATAGTATGGACTTGGTCATTCCCCTAGTGTCTTTGCTAGTCATGGCACCACCTTTCATTGGCTCCATCCATTCGTTATCTTCCGTATTTGGATTGATCCTGACTTGTACTTTGACTAGTGAGATTGAGGACTTCCCCCCCCAACTTATGCCTCTGTGTTGGATAGACTCCATGTTTACTTTGTGTCTCGGCTCTGGAGTGTGTCGCCTATGTCACCGGAATGTTATCCTTTAGTCCTCAAAAGCAAGTATTCCTACAAAAAGCATCGGAATGCATAAACGCTATATCTAAATGGATGCAAAAAGTCAGCAACAAAAGTGTTTTTAAACACTAAGCAAATAAATAAAAAGTCTTTTGTAGCTAGTCAGTGGCCAAGGGACGAGCACTCATCCCTTGTATGATGTAAGGTCGTTTGCCCCTACAGGGCAAAAGGGTGGTAACTCCATCGCACCTATGGATGGTGGCGGGCAATGGTGGTAAGAGCAAGTCATTCTCTGAGGCCCGCAAGGCTATTCAGGGCACCTACTCTTGGAGGCTGGCTAGTGAAAGTTGATCAAGTATTGAATATTAAATGTAAATCTTAAATCTTAAATGTGCAAAAAGCTGACAATAAATCAAATGCAATAAAGGTTGCTTGTCTAGAGTCTATTGGGAACATTCTAAGCACTCTACCCATTTGTGAGGCACCACCATTCCCTAGTGTCTTCTATCCGACATACGTATAAGTGGTTTCCCCTTTCCCCCATGTCCGAGAGATCACAGTGTTGAGGTTGTCAAGTCAAATCCCCTTAGCCTAGCCTTGTTTCATCCCACTTCACCCATAGCTAGCAAAATGGTCAAGTCTATAAATGAGTATACACTTGAAGCTTTTTTTTGGAGTGATGTATTGCTTTGATCTAGACTTACTGTTGATGATTTTTTTTCATGATCGCTATTAAGATGCCACTTAATGCTTTATTCTTGTTACTAATATAAATAAGGGAGCATATTTCATCCATTTGTACATGTGGGATCAGCTATTTTCAGTCTGAGTCATTATTTTGATCATTTATGACCTGGTTGTTGATTAAGTTGTCATTGATGCCAACAGTGCCTGGCCATTGATGCCAACAGTTGCGTCTTGGTGCCCCTTGTGGAGCCCCTGAGGGTTAGTGTTTGGTTTGTGGTTGTTTGTGTCAAGAGGAGACCTTTTGACTTTGTCCAAGCCCAAGCTTGAAGCCCTTGGAGGCCTTGGGGCAATGGCAAAAGCCCTGGCTACCATTAACTTGGTTAAGTGCCCCTAAGCTGTATCTTGGTCCCAGTTGAGTCCATTGTTGTATCCCCTGCTCCTAGTTGTCTGTTGATTGAAGGTCTCTATGTTGCATGATTGGATGATGTGTTAATTTGGTCCTTAAGCCCACAAACTTGGGTCATGGAACCCTTGGAGATGGTCATTATGCATGAGAAGGTCTGGCACCCACATAAATGGCGGCATGATGACCCTTGGACACTATATGATCATTGATGGTGCATTTGGAAATGATTTGGGTCTTGGAATCCATACATATGGTGGTTTGTAAGCCCATGATTGTTGGAGCCTTTGATATGATAGAATCCTTGGTCATGATTCCCTCATCACTTGGCGATGGAGTCCTATGTGATGGGCTTGAAGTCCATGGAAAGTATCTTGTTTAAATATTATATGATATCCTTGAAAGAGTCCTCGAAACCCTTGCATGCGGTGCCTTGGGTCTTGAACCATAGTGACGGTATGGTCCTATTTGTGGTTATATGGCTATTGGGATGTAGATGGAGGTAGATCCCACGGACGTGCCTTGATATGTTGAAGAAGACTTTGAAACTCTTGTAGTTAGTGGTATGGTCTTTGGCACCCTCATGTGTGGGGTCTTTGACGTCCTGGACACATTGAATAATTTAAGAGTATTAGACCAAGAATTTGCAAATAAACCCATCATAGGGAGATAGTCCTCGTCAAGCCATTTCCATTGATATGTGGAGCATCTTCTAACTCCTTATGGTTGAAGAGATATGAATTTTTGAAGTTGGTGTACCCCACCTTTTTGGGTGAGCCGACCTAACAAAAGAAAATTTAATTATTTGTAATTTTGAATTGCATGTCGGCCAGCTTAAATTACTCCACGTTGACCTATATATATACACCTTTATTCCATCCATTTCATACATTTTTAAGGATCCAGCTCTGAAATTTCCGGGTACTGTAGCAGCTACAGTAGACAGGAAAGTTTTTTGTTTTGCTTTGATTTTTGGGTATTCAGGCAGCCACAGTCAAGGATAGAGGCAGCATAAGGAAGATCAACTTTATGACAATTTTATGGGTGTAATTCAGACGTGTGAAGTGTGCTAAGACAGCTCTGATTTTCGGAGGACTGGGGAAATTCGGGTAAGAGCAGACCAAGGGTTACAGCAGTCTGAATTTTGCAGCAGCAGAGCCTGAGTCATGGATTTTTGTGACAGCAGTAAGGTGGTCTAGGAGCAATGACGTTTTTGCAGCATCAGAACATTAATCTCTTGGGTTATTTCTTCAGTAATTGACAGGCCCGAGTTTTTCCACAGATGGAGGATAATCTTTTTGGGGTTTAATCTTTATGTCTCTGCTGCTAGGTGAACAGTTCTGAACCTTAGCTCCACATTGATGCTAAGTTTGATGCAGTCCATTTTTGGACTTGCTTGGGGTATGACTATTGAGCAGCTAGTCTCTTAACAGTCTGAATTCGAGTGCTATTACAGTCCGAATTTTTTGCAGCAGTAGAGGGTGAAGTTTAACCAATATACACAGTCTTGAGTTTTGGGGAGATTGACTACTGACTTTTTTTATCATCTAAACAGTCTGGATTTTTGCTTAAACAGTCCGAATTTTTCAGCTTGCACAGTCTAAGTTTTGATATGCTACTGCTGCTCTTTTCAACTACAGTCCCGAATTGAAGTATGTCACAGTCTGAGGTTGTCTACAGTAATAAGGTATGTATAAAAGATAACGAACAGTACAAGTATATATATTTATATGTATAGTGAGTGTACAGGTGTGTGAACAGTATGTACAATGTATACAGTAAGTGTACAAGTGATGCATGCATAGTGAATGTACAGTGAGTGTACAGTGATGTGTGAGCAAGTGATGATCAATGTATACAGTGAACAGTATTGACTACAGTGGTATCTTGATTTATATATATATATGCTATAAAGTGATGCACACCTATGCTCAGTGTTTTATATAAGTGATGATATGCACAGTGAAGACAGTCATGATATATATGCCTATATTTGCAGAGAAGATTAGACAGTGATGAAATGTACAAAACACAATGATGCATACATACATTGTTGACATATGATGATATACAGTGAGGAGAATATAAAATGTTTAGTGTTTATATAGTGATGATACATTACTTGATGATATTCATACAGTGATGATGATATTTGTGATAAGTATACTGTGAAGATATGTATACACAGTAATATACACGGTGAAGATATGTATGCTCAGTAATGATATATATTATACACAGTGATACACACTGTAAAGTCTATGCAGTGATATTTACCCAGTGATGATGCACAATGAGATATTTACACAGATATACTCAGTGAACCAGTAGCACACAGAGAAATGTTCAGATGCTAGTGGTAATTACACAGTGATATGATATGCAAGACCTGTTTGATGATGCTTACACAATGATCAGTGATTTGGATGCTCAGTTATATGCGATGCTATATGCTCAGTAATGAACATAGGATTATATATGCTCAGTGATGTATGCAACAATATATAGATGACAATGATGTAATGATGACCAGTGGCAATGAGCAGCGAGTACATTAATTCAGACGAGTAGGTTACATGAGCAGATTCCTTAACTCGGATTGGCTGAGTTGTATGAGTAGTTGGCTTGAATCAGGTGGATTGAGTCTGGTATACAGTTGGTTAGACTCAGATTGACTGAGTCGGATGATGTGAACAGCAGATTGATTGGTCAGTTGATGAGTAGTGTGGCACACTTGTGGTGCAGTGGTTAGTGAACAGTTGATGAGCAGTGAATGAGCAGTGAATAGTTGATGAGTAGTGAATGAGCAGTGAACAATTGATTAGCAGTGGTCAGTTGATGAGCAGTGACAATGGTTGAGCAGTGTGGTGCAGTGTGGTACAGGTGTTGGTTAGTAGGTCCGCAGGATCAGTGCGGTTGTGATTCAGCAGTATCTATCTTCATATCAGGGTGGCAGGACAGGGCAAGGAAATATAGGGAGCTAAGGCTTCCTTCAGGTTGTAGCCTGTAAACCAGGGGGTTGTAGCCTCCTTCCAGTTGTAGCTGGAGAATTGAAGTCTTTGTAACAAAGGGGGTTGTTGCCTCCTTCCAGTTGTTGCTGGTAAATTATTATTATAAAGGCTTCCGTGGTTTTTCCCCCAGGACTTGGGTTTCCACGTAAAAATCTTGTGTACTGTGTTTTGCTATGCTTCCTATGTGATGATGATATGATGATATGTGATGATGAGCTGTAATTGTTAATAACGCTGATGATATAATGATAATGTGATAATACATTAATGAATGATGTATTGAAGAAGCAGTTGATGATTGTTAAAGTTGAAAAAGTAATAAAAATCTATACACACTGTTCACCTCCCCCCCCCTCTCAGTGTGCTCAGTGTGTCCAACACTGGTCAAACCAGTTTGACCAAGTGAACAGCAAGATCCAGGATGAGTTTGGCCGACGGAGTTCGATTTTGGTTATTTGTGACCCTTTGATGTTCATTGGATGGTTCCATGCTTCAAATAGTGATTTTTCAGGGTGGCTTGCATTATCTTTATTATTATCAGCATTTATAGGCCATATTTTTATTATTTGGGCATGGATGAGCTTCCATATGCATTTCTTGATGGACATATGATGTATGAGTACTCATTCCTAGTGGATTTGGATATTCTGAGTCCATTAGTGCACCTAAATCTTAGTTCCAGGCACAGGTACTTGATGATATGGCAAGTTTATTTTCCAGCAACAGAGTACCATGGAAAAATACCATGAAAATGGGTGAAAATGGCCAACAAGGAAATCAATTTTGCTCAATGGGGCAAGGAAATGGCATGAAACTTGTTCAATGGATATTATTGATGCTCTAGACACCTTCCGGCATGTTCTACATCAGTTGTTGGGGTCCACGTGGCTTTATTCTTCTCGTTGGGGGCATCATGTTCCATAGAGGGGGCGCACATCCTAGTTGTACCTTGATGATCACATGTTGTATCTTATGTTGATGTACTAGGGGGTGCTAGTGGAGTGATTTTTGGACCTCCTAGCCCCCCTCTCTTATGTTATTATGATGTACCATGTCATATCTTATGTTATATTTCCCCCCTAGGCGTCATTGAGGAAAGTGCGTCCCCATCTTTGAGTGATCTCATGTATATTATCTGGCACATCATTGGCTGTTGATCTTGATGTATTATCTTTTGATCCTAGCCCTCCATCTTTTTGGGTTTAGGGTTTTTCTATTGTGAGGTTCTATTTATTCGATCTCACTCATTGTAATGGACTTTTGGCTCTTGGATCTATTTATTCAATCTCTCACTCGATGCAAGGTGAGCCAAAAGGAGGGCAACATGCCTCAACCAACCCAACAGATGCTTTTCCCTCAACGCCCTCCTTTTTTAATCCTTTTCAACAATGTAGGCTTCTTCTTTAAGGAGCAACATTTATGGGTTTGGAGACCAGGAGGAGGGGTTTTATATCAAAACAATAGGTCCAAGTGGGCAAAATGAGGTGTGCTATGACGTGGATGACAACCCTTACACACGCAATCACCTCTACAAAGCAAAAATATGAGTGTGGCCATGTGTCCCAATGATTTGTCTCAAGGGCACTAAACACCTACCAAAGGGTAGTCAGCAAAGCCACAAGGCCAGCACCTCCTTGAGGTGGAAACCAAGGGGGGGACCAGCCATGACCTGACCAGGGGTATTCAGCTCGAAAATCAACACTCTACACAATATAACCCCAAAAAACTTGGCCTTTACAAAAGAAAAAAAAACCTCACTCTGGTATATCTGGAAGGAATACTTCAAACACTCTGAGACGTAACACCCTCCAAGCATGATCCTCCTTGGGCCCAACACCCCTCCTCCAAGATGATGTTGCTCTCCAATAAGTCGTTAGTTCGACACTCCCTCTTTCATGGTGGTTTTCTATCTTAGTGTCTTCATGCAAGGTTCTCATCCTCTAATTGTGTTCCACATGTATTATCATGTGCCCAATGCCACAATCACGTGCGCCATTGCGGTCACAGAGCTCCAATGCTCCTCCTCAACATATGTGTCTGGGTCCATCACCACCCTCCATGAAGTATGCTCCTCAACCCAAGCATCCTCTAGTTAAGTGTACAACCTCCAAAGCATATATCACATGGTCCCAAGCTCCATGAGCTAAATTCCCTCCTCCAAGTGCCCAACGCTACTCCTCCTAGGTAGGTACCTCCCTTAATCGTGCAACTAAATCCCCCACTGTGTGCACCCAAAGGGTTTGTCATCGTGTGCATTACGGTTACAACCTCTTGGGGAAGGTAACCATGATAGCACTCTTACAAAGGTCAAGCATCCACCCAAATGGAACCATCCATATGTCCATGAAGCATCATCAAGGGGCTAGGAGACCTAGCACTTTCCTTGCAAGGTGAAAACACTTTTGAGTAACCCTAAAAGCTAACAACTTTGGGCGTTTTATTTGCTTTCCAAGAAGTGGTGGCTCAAAGGGTGGAGAAGAAGACTAATAGATGGTTACCAAAACACTTTCTATGGTCAGGAAATTTCAAATATGCACAAAGGTTCTAGCTATGACTCATGTATACTATTGTTCCCATTGGGTACCCTCTATAAAGTGGCTTGAAGGAGATCGAAAAAGGGCCTCAAAAATTTCTTCTGGGTAAAGAATGACAAAAGCAAGGAATTCCACATTATCAATTGGGAAATATGTTGTACACTGCAATAGTTTGGTGGGTTGGGCATCATTAAAACCTACCTCCAAGCCGAAGCCCTTTGTGCTAAAGGGGTGATTCTAGTTGTCCAAGGGAATGAAGCATGCAAGGTCCTTCTCAAGCACTGAGCCGACAAAGGCTAGCTTCTTTGAAAGATATCTTGGCAAGGAGTGCCTCTCAAACCCTTTTTATTACCCTTTCTCCTATTAAAATTGTTGGTACTTTTGTAGCGCATGGCAATTGGAGGGCTTTGGAGGCTAGTAAACCATTCCTATCTTAGGGGGTATCCCTCCAAATTGGCCTTTTGTTCAATACACATTATATTTGGTAGTCACCACTTGTTAAGTCTAAAGGCAAGTACTTAGTCAAATCTTCTTGGTTCTTAGCAAGGTTGTTCAAGAAAGGAAATTGTTCAACTAATGACTTGGTTGACAATGGATTGGAAAATCAAATTCCTTGGGTCGAGCTTAAGAGGAAATCCAACCAAGCCAACTCTTCTTGTATGCTTGTTAAAGTCAAAATTTTGTATTGGCTATGGGAGAAACACAATGATATTGCTTTTAATTCATCAATCCCATCTCATAGCTTTTCTTGATATGATGGCACACTAACTTGTGTCGACATGTCTTTGCAAATCACGGTGCACATGTCGAAACGAAGAATGGAGATGGACCATCTCTAATGACTTCTTTGTTGAAAATAACAGCATTAGAAGTCATTCTCCAATGAGAGGCCTTAAATGGCCACCCTAAGGCTAGCCAAGAAGATTTGGAGAATCAACAAATCCTGTGAGTCATGGCAAAAGTCAAGGTGAAAGTATGCCTGGTGAGCCTTGACAAGAGTCGGGATGAACGAGCTGTTGATTAGATGTCTAGTGAGCCATGTACAAAATCCAAGGATGGTGAGCCATGAGAAAAATCCAAGGCAAAGCCTTGTGAGCTTTATAGAAACAGTCAAGGCACAGTCTAGCAAGAGTTAGGACGGAAGTAAAAGTCTTGTGAGCTAGACTGGTGTGTGTGATGGCCTCCTTGTCTTGCTGTGATGTGATCTCCTAGGAAATGGCCCCTCCTAGCTTGATTTACTCTAGTAACTGAACAAGTTGTAGAGCAAAATGACCACATGGGAAAGACCTTCTTCTTATTGATGTATTGAATGATGTAAAAGCAAGTATGTGGACCATGCAGGTTGAGAGAGTAATAAGATGTCCTTGTAAGAGTCTTGTGGAGCCTTTGTTGAGTCTTTTCAAGTGTTGTCATGTGATGTTCTTAGCCCTAGAGACTAGTTGAAATGTAATGATGTATTATTAAGGCTAAAAGCCTAAGTTGAGCCTAAGTTTATAAGGGCATTAATGTATTAAAATGTCAATGAGCAATTAGAACTAGGGGGACGAATCTCCTAGCCTAGACAAGGTAACAACTTGAGGTAATGACCCCTTGAGGATTCTAGAAGATTGACTAAGCCAAAAGAAGATAAGGATTGGACCCTTCTAGAAGATCTGGGCCAAAAGCATAAAAAGACAAAAGAAGAACATTTCACATCATCAGTTCTATTTCTGCAGCAAATTTTCCAGCACAAAGATATCTACAGCAAGATCATTGTGAGCTCATAACTCCATCCGGTATCCAAATCAAGTGATTCCAGTAACATTTAGTGCGCCTCTCCTAGGCGCATCATTCTCTCAAGAACGCTCAGTGATCTGAGCACATATCTATAGGGATCTAGCAAAAGATTATCAAGTCAGGATTCTGTAGAAAATTGCAGTAAAGTTCAGATCTAGCCTCCTTCAGGTCCAGATCAGTCAAGCGCTCATTAGATCTATGTTTTTCAGCTCAAGGCGCTTCAAATCCAACTCCTAGCAATTGCATGCAGTCAAGTTTCAGTCAGTATCAAGGCTCCTTGTCCCCAGTCATCCTCTCTCCCTAGTATTTTTTTTGTACTGTAGCACCCTGTCAAGGGTTTATACCTGGATATCAGTTCATACACAATAAAGGTCTTTTCTGGGGCTTTCTCCCTTTTTGGGTTTCCCAGGATAAATCTTGTGTGCTTGTGTTATTTTGTGTTCTACTGCACTCGCTATTGTTATGTTGCATTCTATTTCAGTATTTGTGATTGAAGAATTTCATATCTAAGTTAAATAAAAGAAAAAGGAGTTAAAAGAACACTAATCTGCATTAAGTTTCAAATTTTCACATTCTTTACTTTTGGGTGGGGCCCGTTGTACCATAAGTCAGGCACCACCTAGCCTCTCACGGCCTATGTTAGTTGATTCTTGCACAAGTGACAATAGACCCCACCATCAATCTAACTGATAGGTGTAGGAGAGAGAAGGATAGGTGAGGAGTTGGCCTCTAACCCTGCCTAGGATTAACAAGCAATTGTCGACTTTGGCCCTGGCCATTTTTTAAGGGCCTAATCCCCCAAAGCCTCCCAATGATGGATTGGAGCTTGTGTAGCCAGTTGATGTCAATCCCCCGATTACTAGTTGGGCCCTACCCCAGATGATCATGGCTAGCCTTCCCTTACACTAGCATGATTACTTCTTAGTGCTACCTTGGTTCAAGCTATCGGCCTTTTTTAATTTGTTGTAATGCTCCTATGGATTTAGACTTCTACCTAGTGGTTTTATGGCTGCGATTGTTTAGACTTACGCCAACCCGTGCTTTTGAGTTTTGACTTTAACAAAAAATTGGCTATGCTTGTGTAGGTTGCATTTGTGGCCTGTCTTTTTGTATTAAAGCCTTATATATATTGTTTTTATTAATAGTCAAAGGAAGCTTTAATTTGAAAAACGTATTGTTGATGTTTATGTAGCTTCAAGAGGTATTCCCGTAAGCTCATAATATTATTAATAATGTATTTATTTAGTGAAAAGGTAAAATCACGTAAAGACATGACTTTACGTGAAAGTCATCTTGAAAACCTATATATTCCTAAAGGTCAAATCATTATTGTACGAACTTGTAACAACCAAGCAATAATTCATTCATCTATCTCTCTACTACAACGAAGTAATAAGAAGGATGCAATTTGTTTCTATGCATGGTTTATCTTCCAGTGATCCCATTTATTTCCATTACATATAATTCAAATATATTGCTACTATCTTAAAAAATCTAACATGGTATCAGAGCAATGCTGAAAGAAACCATGTCAGAAACTAATTACTAGGATATTTTCCATATTCTCATTAGATGTGGTGTCTTGGTTCATGGTTTGGAGTTGTGAGGGTATTGCCCCATGGTTTTGTATGTGGGATTTCACATATGAACACGGTTTTCTTTCCAACACGTGGTTTTACCAATTGGTCGGGTGATTTATACGCACACGTTAAAAATGCTTTTAACAAAATTAAAACAATGATTACAAATAAAGGAAGTCAACAATAAAGATAAGTATTTAATGTCTTGAGTAATAAGCCTTATTTACTTTAAAATGATGTTTTGTTGATGATTAGCATAAATGGTTAATTAATTTCGGTTTACTCCTGTCATGGAGATCTAGTGTGGAAGCTCAAGCATGTGATGAGGTATCTAAAGGGTACACCTGATTATGGGCTCAAGTATGTGTCAGATCAGAAGATTAGCTTGCAAGGCTATGTTGATTTAGATTGGGCCAGTAGTGTCACAAACAGGAAGAGTACTTTAAGATGTTGCTTCAGTTTGAAGATCAAGCATGATTTCCTGGTTCAGCAGGAAGCAGACTAGTGTGGCACTCAGTACAGTCGAGGCAAAATATATGGTAGCATGTTCAGCTACCAGTGATGTGGCTTTAGAAGTTACTTGCACGGCTATTTGATCTCGACTTAGAGGCGACTTGCATTTTCTGTGACAACCAAAGTTGTGTGAAGTTGTCCGAGAACCCAGTGTTTCATGACAAGTCCAAGCATATCGAGATCAGGTACGATTATATCAGAGATATGGTACAGAAGGGAGCAGTATATTGCAACGGATGAGCAGACAACCGATGTGTTGACCAATCCTCTGTCAAGAGTGAAGTTTGAGTACTTCAAGGACAAGCTTGGCCTGATGCAGAGAGATGTCCCTCATAAGAGGGACGGATGAGTCACATATGGGATTCAGGGGGTAGTAGCTGTAGAATATGGTAGCAGCAGGTGGTCATTTACGAGCATGTACTCTAAGAGAACTGGAGAGAGTGACTAGCTCGTGATGACTAGAGAGCGTGACCATACTTTGTATGTGTATCCAGTCGAGCTACGTATCCAGTTAGAGCTAGTATGTATATGTGGACTGGAGAGCCTGACCAGTTGAGTAGGATTGGAGAGTGTGACCATACTTGTGAGTGTTGGAGAGCATGACCATACTTGCAAGGACTGGAGAGCATGACCATACTTGTGAGGGCTGGAGAGAGTGACCATACTCATGAGGACTGGAGAGCGTGACCATACTTAGTATGTGTATCCAGTCGAGTATGTGTATTCAACCAAATATGTGTATCCAATCGAGTTGTGTATCCAGTCGAATGTGTGTGTCTAGATTCTGTGTGAACTAGAAGAAGTCCTGTAATGACGTAATGTGCGCTCCTGGCTCGCTGATGTGTTGCTACTGTGATGCCCCTGGATGTATGATCGTGACTGATGCATGATTGAGATGATGGCTTGCTCATACAGAACTTCTAGTGATGTATAGATTCGTGAGATGTCACAAGTAAATGGTCATAGTACAGAGTTGCAGCAAAGCTTCTGTGGATGAGATGTTGATGTTTCTCCAGGGTGCAGCATTGAGCAAACATTCTACCATATTGGTCATGTGATTTCACCCAGGAGAATGATACATTCACTCATAGGAAATGGCCATGTGACTTGGCTAGTGGTGACTGGCCCTGGCGTACCTTGCTTAGCCATGTGATTTGGCTAGGTGTGATTAGGGCACCAAGTGCTTGCACAGCCTTTCTTAGTCATGTGATTTGGCTAAGTGTGAATAAGGCTTGAGGTCACAATGCATACTCTGTGGGGGAGTGCTCCGTGATGGAGTGATCTATCTCATTATAGAGCAGGTTTGACTTGTTTATTTGATAGGGACTAGCTACTCCTTGTGGAATAAACAATGTCTAGTCTAATGTGGGTGCACACACATTAGATCCCTATACATGAATAGATGTGCATGTGAGGAGAAGAATAACATCAGCTAGGTAAGGAGAAGCTCCAGGTAGAGTCTCTAGAAGAGACTTGAAGTGCTAACAATGTGTATGTCAGCATAGGAGTAGATTCTCCAGTTGGTCTTTTAAGGAGAAGCTCAGGTAGAGTCTCGAGAAGAGACTTGAAATGCTAACATTGGGTATGTCAGCATAGCCCTGGTTCTCTGGTTGGTATTTTGACTAAGGAGTTAATGTTACAACTCTGTTAGTCATTCTCCCTAGACGGGGAGAATGGACAGATCAAAGGATCTGTCACTTATGCATTTGACCCTGGACTGGGTCAGGTGAGGTTCCAGCCCTTGGTTAATGCATTTGTCCCTAGGACGTTGGGGACCAGTGAGGTGAAAGCCCTTGTGATGCATTTGACCTAGAGGGGTCAGGTGAGGTTAAAGCCCTTGTGATCGTCCATGAGGTTGAATTCATGTTGACGATGGATCCATACGATTGAGCTTATGTTAATCTTGGTGATCCATGGATTGAGCCATGAGATCCCACGTCCACCTTGGGATGAGCCAAGTGGACTTGGTCTTTGAGAAAGACCCTTCACTATGGAGAAGTCCTCATGCATGACGTGGCAAGTCAAGAAGACGTGAGCTAATGAAGAGAAGATCATTGAAGACAAATGAAGATGCCTTGGAGATCTATAGACATGCTTGGTTCTACTCCTTAGAGAGAGTGTTCCATATATGATGACATGGACTTGTCATTCAGTTGGAGAGATTTCTACAAATGAAAATATCTCCCTAGCTAAGAGGGACTGTTGATGTTTATGTAGATTCAGGAGGTATTCCCGTAAGCTCATAATATTATTAATAATGTATTTATTTAGTGAAAAGGTATAATCACGTAAAGACATGACTTTACGTAAAAGTTATCTTGAAGACCTATATATTGCTAAAGGTCAAATCATTATTGTACGAACTTATAACAACCAAGCAATAATTCATTCATCTATCTCTCTAGTACAATGAAGTCTTAAGAAGGATGCAGTTTGTTTCTGTGCATGGTTTATCTTCCAGTGATCCCATTTATTTCCGTTACATATAATTGAAATATATTGCTGCTATCTTAAAAAATCTAACACATACCTTGTTGTACGTTCTTCCTACATATAAAAATTTAGATTTAAAGTTATGACTCGTGAGTCTACAATTGGGAATCATATAATTGAATACCAAAGCTAATGTTAAGGGGTTCAACATGTCAGTTGCTGGGTGAGAATATTGTTGTTTTGTGTCTGGGAGGGACTTCAAAGATCCTTCTTAATCTCCTCAACTTCCCAGTCTCCCAGAATGATTAAGTTGAAATTTATGAGCTGAGGTCTATATACAATTTTTCCAATGATATCAACATAAATAGATAACTTATATTAAAACGGAAAAGTTTAGAATATTGCCACTGCTCATTCAATATTTAGAGAATTTCCTACTAGAGATAGTAGATTCTCAGTGGAATGGAAAAAATGAATCACTTCCAGTACTCTTAAGGGTCTTCTATCAGTTGATATACAAAAAATGTGTGTTTGTGTGATATAGAGAGTGAAGAAACAGAAATGATAATGCTGTTTGCGGATGACTAAAAGTGACCAATATATCTGGTGCGTACGAGCATATTCAACTGGAGTACTGGAGTGCTTGGGCCATGTACCATCCTACCTGGTATGCAAACATAAGAGATTCCTAGAGTAGTTTGATAGCACCTGGGACAAACAATAAATATCTAGTAGCACGATGCTCAGATGTGTTTGGTGAAAGGGTGCTCTCTGGGTGAGTAGGTATCTGTGTGTGTAAGAGAGAGAGAGAGAGAGAGAGAGAGATTTCAAGACTCAACAAGTGGACTATCCATAAAGAAAGAGAGTGTAATACCATGGAAGGATGGGATGTGATTTGAGATTTCACATCTCCAACAGACTCATCAACACTAGGCTTAAGCAAATTGTCTTCTAGTAATGTGCTTGAAAGTTGCCAAGCAGAAGCAAGCAATTGTCCATAACTGTGATTCCCCTGAGCAGTTGCCACTGCCACTCTTCTTTGTGCTTCAATACCCATCTTTATTGCCGCTCTGAGCACCTCCATGATATTTTAAAGTAGCCTGCTAATGAAGAATAAATCAAAACAAAAACAAACATCAGTGTCAGCTACTATGGAGTCATGGACAGCTTTTGCAACATGACTACAGATTTAGCAAAAATAAAAATATAAAAAAACTTTTCCACAGCTTACTTTTAGACACATGCATCAAAATTTCTTCATAGTTTGAGTCAATAAAGGAATGAAAGACAGCATGACATGTTAAAGTGTTCATCCAAATCTTTGACTCAAAACTTATAAATTCAACCTACCACTAAAACAACAAGATATTGATTCTCGATATACTTATTTGGAGAAAGCCACTTAAGTAGTATATTTATTATTTACCCATTCTCCTTCCATCATATCCACTGATCACCCAGTTTCAAAATAAGGTAGTCACAAATTATTTAACAAGTAATGATCCAAGTATGTCAAAACAGTAAAGCAAGATATCTGTGCTTCTACCTCCTTTCATGTCAACATACAAAACTGTGTTTGTCTTGGTGTCTTCAGGTGATTGTCATCTTCGAAGTTTCGAACTGCACTTCTAAATTGGTTGGAACTTGGAACTTATAATTCAATCTCCTTCAGATATAACTACGTTTCCTTTCTACGACCATGCTGGACTTGACATAATCCTGAGTCAAACAAGGTGGTCGGAGAAGAATATTTCTTAATACTAAGCTTTCTTCCATCCAAAACTTGTATTTACAGAGCTGTTCATAGAACTTGGCTACCAAACGTTGTCTGATTCGCTGCTTGTCCTATATGGCACCTCCCCATGACTTGTTTCTCTAGTGCGAAAGTCAGGTCAATGAGAAACTTTTGTTTTACAATAATCCCGAGCAGAAGTGGTAAACATGCACCCTTTTCCCTAGTATTCCACTGCACACGAGTCATACCACTCACTCTTTTTGTGTCTATTTTCTCTCAAACATTTGAAGACTCGTAGAAAATGAAAATGAAATACACTGACCCTTCCAATCCAAGATTTCCCACCCTCTTCCTATGTGCCAGGGTATCATTCCAAAGGAACAAACTACGAGGGGTGCTGTTATATTCTATATTTGGAACCATCCTAAGGACTGGGTGTCCCAATTCTTCATACGACTTCTGCTGTATTATACCTGATTTATATCTGCAATTTTCCATAGCCCAGAGAAACTTTCAGGGAACCCATCATGACCACATGCACTATGGCTTAGTGTGGACCTTGCAAGCCATGGTGAGACGTAGGTGCCTAATAAGCATGAAGTTACATTTGATCCTTGAGCTTTGCCAATTCATAATGTAAAACAATGTTTATTTCGTTTCACAGAAACCTTTGGGCACTAACACCCAGAAACAGAGCCTCTTAACCATTTTCCACTGCATCCTTTGGCCATCAAACCCTGCAGGCTGTAGTGAGAATGTGGGTACCTAATAAGCATGAAAATATATTTGAGCCTTGAGCCTTGCCAATCCATAATGTAAAACAATGTTTGTTTGTTTGGTTTTTGTTTTATTTTATTTTTCCCTATTTCTTATTAAATCGTGGAAACATTTGGGCACTAACGCCCACAAACAGAGCCTCTTAACTATTTCAAGCTGCATCTTCGTGCTCCCAGGTTTCAACAAGAAGAAGAATATCAATTTCACTCAGGATCCAACTTAACTTGGGGCTTTCGTTCCATCTGTTGGCCATCAAGGTTGCAGGACTTTCACCCAATCCCATATGTGGTTTTTCTACCGAAGCCTGCCTGGTGAGGTTTGAACCTAGGTTATCCTCACAACTATCATTCTTTGCTAGATCACAGTGCAACAGACCAAAATGTAAATCAATGTTTCTAACATAGATTGTATTTAATTACAACAAACACATTTCTTCAAACATGATTTCGAAAAAGGCTCATAATCTTCATTCCTATCTCATTCATCTTGAATCTCTCACTATAAAATTATAAATTCGAAGTCCTACCTTTTAAAACTCAAAGAATCTCCTAAACATGTCATACATGGAAAAGAGCAAGTACCACTAATTTCTTGAGCGAAAAAACAATTTTGCAAGCCCGTCCTAAACCTGCACCACTTCTAGGCATCCATTAAAGTAAACACAGTGCAGAAGAGATGATGTTCATATAAGCACTGTATCATTTGGGTATTCAGGGATTTAGCATTGCTTCTGAATTAAGGTAAACATGGTGCAGAAGAGATGATAATAAGCACTCTATAATATGGGTATCCAGAGATTTAGCATTGCTTCTGAATGGTTTTCTGAAGGCATCATATCAATATGGAATATGCAAACAGAAAAATGAATTCATCAAACAGCAGCATTCCTTGTTTCTTCTTCTAGCATTTATATACACAAGTCCTAGAATTTTCTTTGGACAGAATGAGCACAAGATATATGTATCGTTTTATACAAATGAACTGTATGTATTGCCTGGTGTCTAGATTAGATACCCAACATCTACTGTGTAAAAAGGGATGAATTTAAGGTTGCCCAATAAGAACTATAATTATAGATTGATTACCTTATATATGAAAACGGAATGTAGCCGACGAGAAATTTCTTCATAAACGATTTCGGAAAAGGCTCATTATCTTCATTCCTATCTTATTCATCTTAAATCTCAACCTACAACTTCGAAATCCTACCATTTAAAGCTTAAGACATCTCCAGAACACGTCATACCACTAATTTCTTGAGCCAAAAAACAATTTCTAAACCTGCACTTCTCGGCATCAATTAAAGTAAAGATAGAGCAGAAGAGATGATATAACCACTCTATCATGTGGGTATTCAGGGATTTGGCATTGCTTCTGCATGGTTTTCTGAAGGCATCATATCAAATATGAAAAGGCAAACAGAGAACGAATTCATCAAACAGCCGCATTCCTTCTTTGTATCTATTTAATTCTCTGTATGTATTTACCTCGTAGCTATATAAAATACCAAACATATTTTACACTGATAGCTTTATTATGCCTTTGTTATGAACTGACAGTTGGACATATTTTACTATTTCGCATATTAATAGTAAGTTATATTTTTCTGTGAAAAAAAAAAAAATATCAAACATCTACGGTATAAAAAAGGATGAATTTAATGTTGCCCAACAAGAACTATAACTATAGATTAAATACCTTATATATGAAAACGGAATGTAGCCCACGAGTAATTTTGAGCAAGAGCAGCTAATACCGCCGCAAAGGAACTGTTGAGGGTTGAATTTAAAAAAAAATATCTACTGCATACCTATATCACTGAATATGTCGAAATGAGAGATTCCTTAGGCAGAAAAAGATGTGAAAATGAGAGATTCATTAGGCAGAAAAAGATGTGAAAATGAGATTTTGTGTTATTATTGAAACAATGTAGGGAGAGATGAGTAATGGAAGTAAATACAAATTAAACTAATGAGTTTAATGTTTTATGGTAGCTAAAAGTTCTACTCGTTTAGTCTCTTTTAAGATATTTGATATATTTATTTTTTCAAAATTTTCATTATTTAAATTATTTTATTATAAACTATAATTATAATTTTTAAGTTAAAGGTAATATTTAGTTAAAAACTATTAAATTTGAAAAAAGTTTAAAAGAAAAATAGTTGTAAATTATTTTATTACAAACTATAATTATAATTTTTAAGTTAAAGGTAATATTTAGTTAAAAACTATTAAATTTGAAAAAAGTTTAAAAGAAAATTAGTTGTGTTTAACGAATAATTAATTCATTCCAATAGAATAATTCAAAATAACTATGTTAATTAAAGAATTTATTTTATTTTTATTCCAATAGAATAGTTTAAGATAACTATGTTTTTTAAAAACTAGAGGGCAAATAAAAAGTTCAATACAGAGTTGGGAAAATAGACTATCGAACTGCTTAGTTAAAAGAGTCTACAAAATGACCCTGCCTCGAGGAAAAGAGTCTACAAAATGAGCCTGCCTCGAGGAGAGATCAAGCTATAAGATTTAATTTTGGAATCTTTAAACAAAAAATGAAAGGAGATAGACATGCAGAAACAACCGACCTGACTCAAAATCCTAAGATAATATTGTAGACATACTAATTCCAGATAATTAAAACATATATCAATAGTGGGTATCAGGACTATCGAAGTGAACAATTGCAGGAGAACCTGGAGTATGACCTGAATGCAGGCGGTATTCGATATCGATTATGAGGCCCCATGCTAGGAGAACCAACCTCTTATCAAAGGCATCCACCTTTGATTCCAATCGGTTGACCACTACCTGTGTTTCATCCTGTTTAAGGAAATTTTCACTGTAAGCTTCTCCCTGCTCTATCGGGGCTTTCCTAATTAACACATATGGACCCATCAACCATCCACATTTATCTACTATAGCAAAATTCAAGAGCAGATGCTTCCTGGGTCTATTACCCATTGTTCGAAGTCATCCCTAACCTCCTCATCATAAATGAGAGTCCTCTCCAAGCGAGCAAGCTTTCAACAATAGAGATATTGTCTTGAGTATTGTTAGGGACCAACCTGTGAAAGTTGTGAGTTGTATTGACAGCTCATCTCATGCTAGAAGTGACAAGGGTAGCAATCTACTCCCCTCCTCCTCCCTTTCGACTATTTCTTTGATGAGCCATTCTCATATCAAAACCAGCATTTTACCAGAGCCACCAACCAAGCTTTCTCACCACCTTTTCGCTCAAAAATCATTATATGACCAATCTCCCAAATGGCCCTTTCAAGAACATAAATTCCCTTGAAATTGTTCATCATATCAACAATTGTAGCATGAGGGAAAACATGTACCTTCCTCACAAGTAACCATCAAAGTGTCCTGGGTGGAGTACAGTCTAAGGTCATCCACAGTAGCTTGAGGAGGATCGACTGCCACCTCCCTTGAACCTTCAAGATGGCCATCATTTACTCTTTCACAGCTGGGGAGAACAGTTATCTCACGTGCAAGGGCTGGTTGTCATCGTGGAGCAGAGAGCATTTGCCACGTTGCTAGGGGGATCAAAATAACTTTGTTAATTAAGGTTAACCATTTTTAATTTTTTATGGTCGCTACCTCTTTTTATAAATTTTCAATTGTTATGGTTTCATAGATTAGAAGGAAGAGAAGTAAAGTTAACTCTTAAGTATAGTGATGAATTCTTAATATTGAGTCTCATATATAGGAAGCACCCTTTTTTGAGTTCTCTCCTCTATCTGAATCATTTAAGTAGTGGAAAATTAGGGGGCGCAATACCTATGGTGGTCATTGTCATTGTTGATGGGAAAGGTTGAAGTGTGGTGCCCTTACATCTGTAAAATGTTTAACACGCACACCATCTATATGCTCACATGTACTTGTTGCACATGCCTTTGTCTACTCACTTGGATCGTTACAACATCTATTCACCAATGCAAGTGTGCCCACAAGAATAGATAGGGTGTCATGAGATGAATAGTCATCTTTGATTGAAGAATTGAATCCCCTTTAACAATTGAACAACTTTTGTAATTGAAATGTAAACATGTGTGTGCGTGTGTGTGTATTTTACAAAGCATAGTAAACAATACTTTCTATCTTAGCCTCTCTTTGCTCTAACATTCTTGTTAGTTTTGTCATAGATTACTATAGTTTCATTTGCAAGTCAAAGTGCTTTGATTTAGCATTAGTTCAATTTCATGTTATAAAATTTTATAAAGTTTTTCAATTTTAGAAAATATAATTTATTAAAAAGATTTTTGAAAAATTAAAATATTATCATTCCATTTTTTCATTGGTCAAAAAGGTTATGCATGTGAACTCTTATTTTATTGTTTAGCGTTCTTGGAGAAGCGAGGTTTTTGGCGAGGTTTTCTGGTAAGTTTTCCATATCTCGGTTTAGGATTTTCATCTCTTGAGGTTTTCTCGGACCATCTCAAGGAGCAGAGGTATTTAACGGTGCTGAGGAGGATTATGGAGGCAAGGATTGGGGCTTTGCACTGATCTGCACCCCCGGTCTTGCCAGCATGGCCCCTGGTGGGGATCCTGGTTCTTCTCCTCCTCCGCCTGAGATTCTATCCTTCAGGAAGTTGGTTGCTACTAGCAATAAGAGAAAACATTGTGATTCTTCAATGAAGTTTGTCAGGAAACTAGATAACATCCCCACAGTTGCTTTACCAGAAGCAGAATCTTGTCGATCTACCCTGAATTTAGCTGAGAGGGGTTTAATAGGATAGTTTACTAGCTTATGGCCCTCTCCCAAAGCTGTAGAGGCATGGGTTCAACGAAATTGGAGATCACTTACTTCGGAAGGAATAAGAAGGTATTTGGTCGGTAAAGGATTCTTTGTATTTGTCTTTGACAGTGTAGAAGATAGGCACCTCATTTTTAGGAATGGTCTGTATTTTATGGGTCCTTGGGGCTTATATTTGAACAACTGGACTCTTGATTTTGATCCTTCTCAAGATGTGTCGTCGGCGGTTCCGGTTTGGGTGCGTCTTCCTCACCTGCCACTTCATTGTTGGAATCTAAAGTCTTTAGAATCAATAGGCAATACCCTGGGTACATACATTGATCGAGCAAAACAGAAGGATCAGTATTCTTGTGTAAGAATTTGTGTCGAGGTTGATTTGGAAATTGGTCTCCCGAAAGCCATTAAGCTAACAATAGCTGACTGGACACATATCCAAGAATTGGATTATGAACAACTACCCTTTAAATTCAGATTCTGCCATGGCTACGGTCATTTTGCGAGGAATTGTAAAAAGAGGAATGAAGAAGAGGTGGAAAAAACAAAAGGCGAGCAATGGTCTCAAGTGCAGAAAACAACCAAGATAAAACAAAATAACAATACAAAAGGGAAAGGGATATCGTTGGGTCCTAGTTCATCCTCCGCAGGGTAGCATTAAGGTGAAGGAAGCACAACCCCAATAATTTCAACAGTTATCAAAAATTCCTTTGAAACTCTCAGCACTCCGGAAGACACCTCAAATTCAGTAATTGTGGAGCCCAAACAACAGAACATTTCCCTAGAATGGGAAAAAGAAAAGACAGACACACCCCTAACGCTTCTTCATTCCCCAACAGGTGGCCCCTCCCCCCTCCTATGCAGAAATGATAAGGAAGAAACCTCTGGAAAACTCTGGTTCTTCAGAATATGAGACGTTCAAGAAGCCCTCGAAAAGAGCAAGTAGAAAATCTCTCAAAGATGCAAGAGAGGAAGAAGCGGAGAGGCAAAAAATGCAAGGCAATCAATCTACCAACGAAATTTCCATTGGCAGAAAACCAGAGCAAGGCCCACTAAGGGAGGCCCTACCCCTCCTCTTCCTAGTAAATAATGCGATTAGTCTCTTGGAACTACAGAGGATTGGGAAATACATTGAAGTCTGAAGCAATTAAAGACCTTCTAAAAATAGAAACCCTCGAGATTCTCATGCTCCAAGAGACTAAAATCGATGGTGCTGCCCTTCTAGCTCTCAGCAATCAAAAGTGGAAGAAAAATGATGGAAAGCCTGTCAGTGCTAGGGGAACCTAAGGAGGGATTGCAACCCTTTGGTCGAAAGACCAGTTTCACCTGGAAATTTTTTTTAAGACCCAGCATTGGATATTCACTGAAATCAGCCATTCTTCAAGTAAGCTTACCATTGCACTTTTTAATCTTTATGTGTCGGTTCTCTACTCTGGGAAGAAAGAATGTTGGCATTCTTTATCAACTTTTCTAGAAACTCATCCTCTCAAGAATATCATAGTAGCAGGAGACTTAAATTTAGTACTTGAACCAAAGGAAAAAAGAGGAGGCAATAGAAATAGGGACCCAATGCAACCCATAGTAGAGGAGCTAATACAACAGTGGGACCTCCTTGATTTTAAGCCAAAGAAAGGTTTCTATACATAGACAAATAATAGATTTGGGACAGTGCACATCTCAGCCCAACTAGATAGATTTCTAGTGCAGAGCACGCTTTTACTAGAAAAGAAACTAATTTCCTCAAAAATTCTTCCTAAGCTCACCTCAGATCATAAGCCCATCCTCCTTCTGCTGGAAGAGGAAGAAAAATTGGGCCCCATTCCTTTTAGATTCAGCCCTCTTTGGAATGAAAAGGATGGATTTATGGAGATAGTTTAGAATGCCTGGGCTAATCCTATCATAGGATCACCCAGCTTTGTCTGGAAGTAGAAGCTTAGAGCAACGAAATACGCTTTGAAGGACTGGATTAAAAATCCTATAATACCCATGCTAGCAATAGAAAAGAAACTATTCAGAATTTATTAGATCTACAAATGGATTTGGAAAGCAAATTCATTAACTTCTCAGATCTTGAGAAAGAACAAGTTGCCCAACAATCCTCCTTTCGCTCCTTCCGACAGGAAGAAGAGTATTGGAGACTAAAGTTTCACAGTTTGTGGTTAAAAACGGGGGACTGCAACACCTCCTTTTTCCACAGACAATTCAGAGCTCTCCTCTCTCGGAATCACATCTCTGAAATAAACTCAGTAGAAGGGATTGTCCTTAAAGGAAAGGAGATTAAAGTGGCGGCAGGACTTCATTTTTAGAATCTTTTTAAAGAAGAAGGACTAGGAAGTGAGGAGGCCACCACTGATTTCCTCTCAAACATCCCCTCTCTCGTCAACAAAGAAGACAATCTTTGTCTCATGAAACCATACACAGAGGAAGAAATCAGTAATGTCATCTGGGACATGGAGCCAAATAAAGTACCAAGGCCAGATGGCTTCTCAATCCACTTTTACAGGATCTACTGGACAATCATTAAGAAAGATTTGTTGAGAAT
The DNA here is from genome assembly GCA_027924585.1 of Larix kaempferi. Taxonomy (NCBI): domain Eukaryota; kingdom Viridiplantae; phylum Streptophyta; class Pinopsida; order Pinales; family Pinaceae; genus Larix; species Larix kaempferi. Next base: position 3,533,889 of record BSBM01000024.1, read on the forward strand.
GATCAAAGCTTCTCAGCAAAAGGCCAAAGTGGGAGGCAGTATTAATTCCACCTTCCTCGCCTTAATTCCCAAAGAGGTGAATCCGGGCTCCTTTGACCGATTCAGGCCTATCTCCCTTTGCAACGCCTCATACAAAATTATCTCCAAAATTTTGGCTAACATGATCAAGCCTCTGTTGGAGAAACTCATCTCTCCCTTCCAGAGTGGCTTTTGTCAAAGGGAGACATATTTTGGATAATGTTATTTTGGTTCAGGAAGCACTGCACTCCAGTCACCAGCAGAAGGAGCAAGGGATGCTCATCAAGCTAGACATGGCCAATGCTTTTGACTGTGTAAAACTTTATTTCCTGTTCAAAGTTCTTCTTGCATTTGGCTTTAGTATCGAATTTGTTAATTTGATTAAATCTTGTATTGAAAAGACGTGGATAGCTCCATTAGTCAATGGCAGGCCGACTAATTACTTCCAAACCACAAGAGGATTACGGCAAGGCTGCCATCTTTCCCCTTTTTTTTATAATCTCATGCCAGATTCTCTGAGTTTGAAGTTGACTATGGAAAAGCATGTTGGGACTGCCCCGGGCATCAGGCCGTTGAAAGGTCTGGATTCCATCAACCATGCTTTTTGCGCGGATGACTCTTTGCTGCTGGGAGGAGCATCGATAAAAATAACAAAGGTCTATAAAGAAATTGTGAAAAAAAATTGTAACATCTCAGGAGCAAAGGTAAATAAAAGGAAAAGTGCAGTATATGGATGGAATATGGATCATAATTCAATCCTTCGAATTTCCCAATTCCTGGGGTTCATGGGCTATGCCAATTGGGAAAAAATCACTTATCTCGGTCTTCCTCTCACTCTGGGAGCTAACAAGGCATCCCTCTGGTTAGGAATTCTCAATAAGATCAGGTCAAAAATAGTAGCTTGGGGAGGCTAGTGGCTAACTTGTGTTGGGAAACTCATCCTGATAAAAATTGTCTTATCCTCCATTCCAATATATCAGGCATCCTTTCTTTTGGCCCCCAAGCTAATCACAGCACAAATATCTAAATTGGTTAGGGAATTTTTGTGGAGAGGAGGCAAAGGTAATGATAAAAAGTTCCACTTAGTTAATTGGGATATTATCAAGCGCCCTCTTATGGAAGGAGGCTTACAGGTAAGAGATCCAGCAATGGCCAATCTCGCTCTAGGAGGAAAAATTCTCCGGAAACTCTACACTAATCCCAAGCATCCAATTAGTAAAGTCTTGAGGAAAAAATACCTTGAGGGAGTCCCTCTAAGGAATTTACAGGCTAACCACACTCTTAAAGGCACGATGATATGGAATCTCTGTCGGCAAGGGATTAGTTTTTTTCAAAATCTATTATATCGAGTCCCTAGAAATGGATGCAACACTCGGATATGGGAAGATAGCATCTTGGGTCATCCTGCTCTCGCCCTCTCTGCCGATCTCAATGAGCTCAGGTCATGGCTTTCCCAACGCGGATTGAAGAAGCTGGCATATATATCAATTTGGGACTCTTCAGGGATTTGGAAGGTGTGGACTCTCCCTCGACTACCAGCGAACCTACATGATCAATCTACTTTATTTTATAACGAGTTGACGGGCTTGGCTCTTGTCCATCAACAATTGCCTGATAATTGGGGCTGGGGCAAGACTGGTTTTTATTCAGCAGCTCTTGGTTACGCAGCTACCCAGCCTCATCACCCGCCGATCCACTTTTTTTCTATCTGGACTCTAGTGTGGGATTCTTACGGTTTGCCCAAAGTCAATTTTTTCAATTGGGTTCTTGTCCATGGGAAATTCTTAACTGGGGAAAATTTGTTGAAGAGAGGAATTATAGGACCTCATCGCTGCCCATTGTGTTGCATGGCATTTGAAACTTTGGAACATATTTTCGTGGACTGCCCATTTTCCCAAGCAGTCTGGTCTTTTTCCTTGCTCGACCTCAATGTTTTTGCTCCTTTTCAGGTCTTTGTTTTCACACTTTTCTCTACTTGGAAAGCAAGGTACCCTCATACATTAAACAGTAATTCCACTTGGACTAGAATTTGGCAAGCTCTCCCAAAGTATGTTTGCTGGAAAATTTGGCTTGCGAGGAATAACCAGATTTTTAACAATCTCAAGTCCTCTCCATTGATCATTGCAACAAAGGCTAAGGCTCTTCTGAAGGAGGCAGCAGTCCATCACCCTTCCTTCTCCGATAACTCCATGCTCCTTGAAGACAAAAAGTGGTTTGGCACATATTTGTTTAGGGATAGACAAAAGCTTATTGACTGCCCCTTCATCAATCCAAAATGGCAACTTCGAGACTCAGATGCAATATTTCAAGGATGGTGGAGAATTCAGGGTAAAGCCACGGTCTTCTTTGACGGGGCTTCGAAAGGAAATCCAGGAATTGCATGAGCAGGAGGCATTATCTATTCACCGGATGGCAATAGAAAAGATAGTTTTCACTGGTGTTTAGGAATGAGAACAAATAATCACGCTGAAATTCTTGGGATGCTAAAAGCCTATTAGATTGCCCAAGAAAATAGTTACAAAGAAATAGAAGTTTTTGGAGATTCTGAAATCTTGATTAAGATTCTTAATACGGATGATCAATTCAGCAATCCATTGCTCAATAAGACTTTGTTAAGGCTGCGTTATGTTCTTCGAGAATTCACTTCCTCCTCGTTTTTCCACATCCTGAGAGGATCCAATAAATAAGTGGATGAAAAAGCAAACATGGGTTGCCTTCTATCTCAAGGAATATACAACAATAATGATGATACACCATTATGGACTCCTATACCATAGTTATGGTCTTGCCGTGATCAGTTGTCTTCTAAGCTACGGATATGCTATAATAGTGACAAGTGGATCTTCGAATAGTTGTAATCTGGGTTGATTGGTTGCAGCCAACCGTTATTCAATTCAATAAATATAACCGTTTCAGTTAAAAAAAAAATTATGCATGCAACATAAATCTCTCATAATGTGGCTTAATTTTTAAAACACAACAAAATTAAATTAAATTTGATTTTTTTAAGAGCAACATGTGGTAATTTTGAGTTGTCATTATTCACTTTTGTGTACTGACAGGCTTTTTATTTACCTTATAATTTCTTAGAGGATAGGTAATAAGTTTGTACATTAATTGTCAACCTGGGGTTTGTTGGGAACTTGCGAGTTACCATACACTGTATGTGCAGACCACATTCTCCTCTTACATTGGTTTATCTACGGTGAAGTTGTAGTTCAAACCTTACTTACAAACATTGGTATGAACGGTTACATAGTCTTAGCAAGGAATTAGCCAGCTAAACAACGACTGGAACTAAGTTGCAAGGAAAGTGAATCACACAACAAGAAAGTAAAACACACGACGAGAAAGTAAATTCACACCGGCTGCAAGTATGAGAAGTATGAATCAACTGTCTCTCGAAGTAACCCCATCGATGTGCAGTAAGACTAATTGCATAATTGAAATCCAAAACCACTCTTGCAGAAATTGAAATTCACACCATGCTGGAAAGTAAATGCTAAAACTAATTCACACTGTACCGGAAAAGTAAATTCTAAAACTAAATCACACTACGTAGGAAAAGTAAATTCTAAAACTAAATCACACTTGACATAAATGTAAATTGCCGAAATAAAATCTAAAAGCTATCCTTTCCAAATACAAGTTACTGTTTCTGATCCAACGTAATAAATAACATTATTGCATTAAGCACATTCATGGCATTCATGAATTGTAAAATAAACTTCTCAATCACTAATCTACGGATTAAAATTACATTGTAGAAATAAACTACATAACGAAAAATACAAAATTATTTAATTAAAACAAAGCAACAAATTAAAACTACGTGATCATAAAATAAATAAAATCAAATTACAGAAAATCATAAAAATAAGATCTCTAGTGAATCAAGATGAAATTGTAATATATTCCATCTTTATTTGGACTATTGATCTAAGAGTCCTCCTCCCCTTGAATGGAGAATGAGCTTTTATTTATACACAAGTTTTCCATAACAAATAATAAATGAAGATCCAAAATATCCTCAACAAATTGCTAATAATGTGGATCTCAAAACTAATTCAAAACTAATTTCAAGATCTTTGTTAACATCACGCTATTTAGGATTCCTTTGAAGTCAAATTTGAATATAAGGATATAGGCTATAATAAAATAGTCAAAACTCATCCCAAATATCTCCTAATGGCTTTTGACTCCTTAGGTCCATCATATATTTGATGGAGGTCTTCAAATATTTGTGGATAAGCCAAATATGCACTTATATCCACCTCCATTTACCACCTTTAATTTTCAAATAATTTAACATCATAATTTGAATCATGTGAGAAGGATAGAAATGATGGAAAACAATCCATTATCCTTAATGAATATCTTTCTCCAAAGTTGGTGGTTGAAGGTAAATTTGACTTTATGCAGCTCCATGAAAAAATAATTAAAAACAAAAGTGATTGGTTCTTTCTAGTGGGTGTCAAGGACCATGGACCTATGTTTGATGTTGTCAATCTTCCATGATAAATGTAGAGTCATATCCATAGTGGTTACTATATGCGCCTTGTTTCCATGTGTATATCTTGTTGGTTCATTTTATTTTATTTTAAATAATTTGTTGTTATTTTATTTGTTGTTATAATGTTTCTTGAATCTTAAAATGTAGTTTATTATTTTCTTACTTCATTCAAGTATGATTTAATTCCATATCGATGATGATGACGATGATGGTTAACGTCCGCTGAGACCAACTTGGTTTATTGGACCTTAAGAGAAAAGAAAGGAATTATTTGGTTTGCTATAAAAAAAATCTATGCTAAAAAAACTTAGAAAGGAGCATTCTTAGGTCACCGCAATTTTGACATGTTAGAAGGTTAGGGAGGTTGGTATTGTAGCAAAGATTATGAAACTGTGATATAATGTGGGTGTAAGTAGGGCACTCTAAGAGAAAGTGACTTTCGTCCTCAACGCTCAAAGCCTCATAGAAATGGCAAATCCTTTCCACCCATGGTGTTTTGGGAATTATCCACTGCCTTGTTTCACTATGCAATTGCTGAGAGTTCCTTCTTATCTTAGCTATATTAATTTTCTTCTTCGAATTAGTTAAAACAAAGAGATACTTTTGATCATCTAGATTAGGGTTGATGACCTCCTTATAGTATCTTAATTTTCTTTTAGCCTCCAAATCTTTCTTGCCCCACATTTTCTCTTTAAACTTAGATGTGATAATATTTTTAATGTTAATGATATTTTGCGAAGTGACATTTTCCTCAATCCCCCAATGGTTTAACCAAGCCATGGTGTCTTTATACCATCCTCTCTTGAGTTGTAGGTGGCCTTGACTAGATTTTAAAGCAATTTTAGGAATCCTTTGGTCTCCCATGGTATTTATCATGTACTTGTACCTCAGGTACCTAGTCATAGCGATGCTCTCGATGGGGGGGAAAACCTACTTCTATTAGGAGAATAGGGTAGGGTGTACCGATTTTAAATTTGAGTTTATACGTTATTAAATGATTATGGATTTACTCAATATTTCTCCATGACTCTCTGGAGATTTTGCAACCCCAAACTTCACAACCATACAAGACAACGGGAGTGACGAAAGCTTAAAAAAAGAACTTATTTTTATCCCATGTCACAAGGTTTATTGACTTACAATTGTTTTCAAGACCAAAATAAGATTTCCACCCTCCATTAATCCTTTTCTCAATGATATAGTTCCAGTTGAGCTTGTGATGAATATCAATTTTAAGATATTTGTAAGAACTCACTTCCTCCAAGTTGTTATTGTCTTAAACAAAATTAGCATAAGTGTCCTTCTTGAATTTGATAATCATAACTTTTGTTTTGTCGGTGTTACGAGTCATACCCATTTTAGAATTCGTTATTGCTTATCAAGATCAAATGAACACCTTGCCATAAAAAATATACCATCCACATAGAGAAGGAGGATGACAACTATTCTAGCTAAGGTCATGCCGGCACAACTTGCTTCTTCTAAACAACCTTCTAGCTTATTGATGTATATGTTGAAAAGGGTAGGAGAGAGGGGGTGACCTTGCTTAACTCCAATACTACTATTAATATCTTTTGACCACCCCTCGGTGCTCTTAAATTTGGCAATGACAGTCTCATACAATCTTATTGTGACAACTCTCAGCTCAAAATGAACCTTGATCTCTTCTAATCTATTCCATAACTTATTTCCAGGCATTGTATCGAAAGTGAAAGTTGTGTATTCCCAACCCAGTTTCAAGTTTTTGTTTTCACATGAAATTTAATGCCCAAACCCCATGACTGCAAATTAGCTTTACATGCATGAAAATTCAATCTTTCTTGAAACACATGGAAAATTTTCTACTTTAAACAACTCAAAAAGTTAAATGGCAACCAAACCACAATTAAGACTCAAAAATTTTAGCCAAATTAGCTCAGGAAAAACCCCGAAGGGAAAACCTGACAGGAAAGAGAAAATTTTATTCTTTCAACAAATTACAAAATAGAACAACAGTACTTATCTCAGCTTTTCATCTCGAAAAGCTCGTCAAACTTCAGCAAAAAATATGTACCCTTCTAACAGCAATACGTCCCACATGTGTGAGTATTAAATGTTGTTGTATGCCTTGAAAAACACGCCTAGAATTATGTTTCTTGATTTATATGTTGTACGACCAGATTTTAATGTTGTACGGAATGCCTAAAAATGTGTGCCAACACTGACAACATCTTCCTCGATTTTTATGCTATACGACCAACAATAAATGTTGTACAACCTACTCGATTTATGTTCCAAACTCGACCTGTACGAACTGCAATTAATGCATAACTGCCTTGCCTCTAAATCCGATCCTGTACGACCTCGTTTACTGCTATACCTACTGTTGTACGGTTGTCTTGAAATTCATGCCCTCCATTTTGATCTTCAGCCTGTAACTCAACCTTCTCAAAAAAAATTCTCAAGGGTTTCTTCTCTTCTCTCTTCTCTTTCTCTTCACTTCTTCCTCTCCAAAATCTCTTTGTGAAAGTGAACAATGAATTAGGTTTGATGCCTTTCCTCTAGTTTTGTTTGAGGTAACCACCACCCACCAAATCCATGGCTAAGATTTAATATTGACTTAATGATATATAGGGCCCACATTTATTGCTCATTAATGTCTTATTAATATAAATGAAAACACTTTTTCATTCACATACGTAAGTGACCCTTTTAATTAAATATTCACTTAAGTCTCGTAAAGTCAATTTAAAATTATAAACTCAAACTCACTTTATAAAGTGACTTTATAAAAATAAAGTACATCACACTTTATAAAGTACTATGGACCACTTTTTAATGTTCTTGTCCACCCCATGGCATCACAAGGTGAACAACATTTCCTTGGTACTTTTTCAACACTCCCTCTTATCGAGGAAGGTGTTCTTCACAACCCCCAATTTGTCTCTGAAGTGAACATGCTTTCCTCTCCCCGAATATTTTGTTAGGATGTCTGTAACCTGCTCCTCAATGGAAATGTACTGTAGTTCAACAACTCCTCTCTAAACATAGTCTCTGATGAAGTGATATCTAATATCAATATGCTTTGACCTATCATGGAATACCGGATTCTCAGAGAGCTTAATGCAACTCTGATTATCACAATAAATAACTGTAGGTCTCAATTACTGATCAAATAAGTCAACCATCAATCTACGAAGCCATAATGCCTTGCAGCTAGCTTGACTGGATGCCATATACTTGGCCTCTGCCGAACTCAATGCAACTGACTTTTGCTTCCGACTGAACCATGACACTGTTGACGACCCCAAACTAAAGCAAAAATGTAACCTGCTCCTCAATGGAAATGTACTGTAGTTCAACAACTCCTCTCTGAACATAGTCTCTGATGAAGTGATATCTAATATCAATATGCTTTGACCTATCATGGAATACCGGATTCTGAGAGAGCTTGATGCAACTCTGATTATCACAATAAATAACTGTAGGTCTCAATTACTGATCAAATAAGTCAACCATCAACCTGCGAAGCCATAATGCCTTGCAGCTAGCTTGACTGGATGCCATATACTTGGCCTATGCCGAACTCAATGCAACTGACTTTTGCTTCCGACTGAACCATGACACTGTTGACGACCCCAAACTAAAGCAAAAACCATAAGTGATCTTCTGGTCTGCTACACTGCATGCCCAATCTAAATCTGTGAAGCCAATCAAACCAACTCCATCTAACCTCATGTTGTCCAGACCATAGTCCATTGTCCCAGCAAGGTACCTCAGTACATGTTTTGTCGCTATCCAGTGCACTCTCCTAGGCTCCATCATGAATCGACTGAGAGTGTTCACCGCAAAACACAAATTTGGTCCAAGTGTTGACCAGATACATCAAGGAACCTATGAGCTAATGGTATGACGTAGGATCCACCAACTCTCCCTTGGAAGCATGGAGCTTCTTCCAATTGGTGATCATAGGTGTGGACATCGGTATACAGTCCTCCATCCAAAATAACCTCAGAACATCAACTACATATTTTCCTTTCCCCTCGAAAACATGTCCATCCTCCTGCCAAATCTCCATCCCCAAATAACAGTGCATAAGCCCAAGATCAGTCATCTCAAACTCTGAAGCAATATCCTTCTTGCAAGCTGCAATCAGATGCTCCTCTCCTGTGATAAACAAGTCATCAACATATAGCAGAAGAATGAGAGGATCACCTCCAACCACAATGAAATATAGGTTGGGATCAACCTCACTCTTTTGAAATCCAATCGACAACAAGTAAGAATCAATCCTCGAATACCAAGCTCGAGGAGCTTGCTTGAGTCCATACAAGTCCTTTTTCATCCTGCACACATGAGAATCTCTCCCGTGAATCTCAAATCCCTGTGGCTACTCTAAGTACACCTCCTCCTGTAGAAGACCATTAAGAAATACGATCATCACATCCATCTGGTGGATCTTCCAACTCAACTCTTCTGCTATGGAGATGACTACTCTGATCGAGGAATATCGAGCAACCAACGCAAAGGTCTCATCATAGTCTACTCCCTCTACCCGTGAGAACCCATGTGCCACAAAACGAGCCTTATACTTCTCAATGCTACCATCTGCAGCATGTTTGATCTTGTCGAGCCACTTGGAAGTCACAACTAACTTCCCCCATAGTCTCAGAACTATCTCCCACACATCATTCTTCATGATGGAATTGTACTATTCCATCATGGCATCTCTCCAAACCTAATGTGGGGTAACCTCCTCAAATGTAGTAGGCTCTGACTCATGCAAGCTAGTCACCATCGCCATGTAACTGGAAAATCTCTCTGGTGCTCTACTCTCTTTGACCTCCCTCTTGGGTGGCCCCACAGCCTACTAAACTTCTTTCACAAGATCCTTAAGCCAATTTGGCTTTATTTTCCTAGAAGTAGCTTCATGTGGTAGGCCCTCCTCATGAACATCCTCATCTGGAAATTGTCAACCTGAAGAAGTACATGTGGCATAAGAACCTGTTCTTGGTGAACCAAAACCATTTGAACCTGAATCACGTGATGGTGAAACCTGTGAACCTGTGACTTGAGAAACTGTCCTTGTACCAGAATTCTATGTAGACTGAGTCCCTGAACCTATAGATCCTGAAACCTGTGGACCAGTCACCCCTGAAACCTATGACCCTACACTCTGACTAGCTGAACTCTGAGATGTTGTCACATGTGGAGTAGTAACTTGTTTCTACTCCATCTCTAACTCACAAGACTTTCTGAAGGTCCGCTCCTCCTCAAATCTCACCTCCCTCCTCACTACAACTTTCCTACGTGTAGGAAGGTATAAGTGGAAGTCCTTTGAAGTCTCATCATATCCAACAAAGATGCCTTTCTCTAAAGTGGGCTCTAACTTTGTCCTCATCTTAGAAGGGAAATGATAATATGTAACACATCCAAATATGCGGAAGTGGCCTATCTCAGGCCTCTTCCCGGTGAACATCTATCATGTCCCAAATTTTGCATTGGGTCACAATAGCCTAATCCCATTGGCCATATTCATGAGAGTTTGTCAAATTGATGTTAAGGGTCAAATAATTGCCAAGGAGGAAAATTACTAGTTTCCTAGGTTGTGGGTGGAAGCATTGGGATTTGAAATAAGAAGGATAATAAATGATGTGTGGACATTAGAAGAGAATAAATATTTAATAAATGAGCTAAATAAATATATACAATGGAAAATCAAAGTGGCATTTGATCATGAAGACACATGGAGGAAGTGGGACCCACACAAGCTAGATTTTCTGTGCCACATGGCATCCTCCTCTTGTCATTTTGAATCCATAAGAAGCCTAAGGTTCTTCAGATGAGTTGTAATGTCAATATACTTGGAATGAATCAATTAAATTCGAATTGGAGTGGAAGAGTAACTCCCATGGAAGATGAAGAGACATTTTGGAGCTAGTGAGACAATTGGACTAGATTCCCTAGCTCTATGACAACAATGATGAAGATTCTATGACACCTATGACACAAATCAGATCCGAAGGCTGACATATGACATATATGACATGTCAGGGCTAAAAATAGCCTCCAAGAGGGCGCTCAAGTGAGTTAGGGTAGCCAAAGAGAAACCAAGTTGAATTTGGAGAATGAGGGAGATAGAATTGGAAGGACAAGTGGCATACTAGGGAATCTCTTCCCAACTTGAGTTGGAATGAAGCTCTTGGGAGTAATTCGATCCATGGAGGACCTTAGAATTTTATAAAATACAATAATAAAGAAGAATGGTAGTTTTTGATCATTTTTATAATTTGCAATTGCATCTGTGAGAGAAGAGCTAGTGGATGACTAATTTATTGCCTTAGCCAATTTCGAGGGTGAAATATTCCCATCCAAGTTGGTGTTTGGAGAGGCCATTCAGGTCTTTCATGGATTTTTAATGGAGTCTTTATTTGCAGTTGTAAGCTATAGGGTAGCTCGTGGTTTCTCCTAGTGCAGCTCACTCACTCAACCATTTCCAGTTTTCATTGCATATTCTTGCTCCTTGAGGGAGGGCATTTTTGGTGAGCTATTGTACTCTTTGGGGGAGATTATAATGCCCCATTTCTTTTGTAATATGAATTAAATACTATGTTCTTCATCTTCAAAAAGTTTCAGGTCGAAATTCCAAGCGGAAATGTATAAATATGATTTTTAATGAAAGAATTGTGTCATTTCCCCACTACCTTGATGTGTAGCAATGATGTATTGATGTATTCGAATGAAAGATCATTCCTATGATGTATTTATGATTAATGGTATGTCATGTATGAGCTGAACAAGTTTCCTGTTTAGTAATTAATCATTTGGAGTCATTTTGATCAGTTTAATACCATTTGAAGAAATTTAATGCCATTTCCCCCAAGGTTGAAACTAGTCTTTTTACATCTGATTTAAGGGAGTTATAAGAGACATTAAAAGTTGAATGGTGATGCATATGAGTTCATGTTGATGTTTTTTATATGTCCCCTAATTCCATTCAGAAATTCGAGTTGGATTGAGTGCATTTGGAAAGTCATTTTTATCATCTACCCCTAGGGGATTTGAACCACAATTTACTAGTAAAAATACCTATCTTGACCAGATTTGAAATAGGAGTTGAATAAGTCATATGAAAAATCCATAGCATCCATAAACATTATAAATATGTCTTAACATCATCCAAGTACCTTATGTAGCAATTTGGGATAATTTGGAGTCATTTGGAGACCAAGGGACCAATACTAGTCAAAGAGAAATTGCTAGTCAAACTCCCTACTTTGGCTAGAATCTTAAAGGGGTTTTCAGAAGTCTTTTGTTGGTCCTATATCATCCTTGAAAATCATAATAAAGTCCTAATATCATTCATATACCTTCTCAGAATATTTGGGAGCATTTGGAGCAAATTGGAGACCTATACATCAAAACTAGTCAAATGTTGAACTAGGGGAAAAAAGTGAAAAAATTGTCATTTTAATAAATTCATAAAAATAGACATTACAATGGTATCAGAGCATGGTCCTTGCACCTGTGGATTAATATCATACATTGAAGAATAAGTTGCAGCCATGTCTTTCTATTATGATGAATCCTATGAGTACAATTCTTATGAGGAATATGCAAATGATTGTGAACAATATGAAGCAGAATATGAATGGTTTGAGGAAGAGGTGCCATCATGCAACACTTCTTACAATTTCAAGAGGAATGAAGATTATTATTATGACCATATGTATGATAAATATGAATATGACACACCATCAAAGGATGATTCTATGAATGAGTTACAAAGATGGAGAGCAACATATAAAACCTTGCCCCAACAATATCAAAGATATCAAGCATATCTTGCTTCGAGGGAAGATACACAAAATGCCATGTATTTTGAATACTATGTTGATTGTGTGTTTGCAAATAGACCCAAAAATGAATATGTGGAGTTAGTAAAGAAAGGTTTATTCCCTTCTTGTAAAAGACCTTGGAGAGAAAATCATGTGTGTGTGAGTGAAAAGAGCAGTGAAATATCTGAACCTTCAAAGAATATATCTCTTTCCTACTGGATGAGAGTTTTTGGATTTTCTTCAAAAAGAGATTCCAAAGATATTGATCCTAAGGAAAACAAGGGGAAAAGTACATCAGATTGCTTGAAGGATAAATATGAAGATACATCCCATGAACTTGAAGAAGATCCTATTGAAAATATTGAAGATCATTTCGAGACACATTCTACCTTGGACATGAATCAAGGAGCATCAACTGATGGATGCTTGAACTATGAAGGAGTACCTACGGATGGGTGTTCACACCTCTATGTTGGTGACATAGAGATCACTTTTGACAGTATTTCTGCAAGAAAAAATTCCCCTAAGCATGAAAATGAAGACCTTGTAGCAGTTGAAGAAGAAACAAGATCAACTTCCCCATCACCACTTGAGCTTCATGAAGTTGGTCCAAGCAAGAAGGAAGAAGATGAGGAGGTTCATTTGCAAGAGCCTAATTTTCTTGAAGGGTCCTTAAAGATTAATGAAAAGAAGATCCAAGAGTCCCTTAGCATTCTCCATGACACTCAAGCATTGGTGTCAAATTCTTGTTGGAGAGCTACTTCATTGGAGGAAACGTCCTTCCTTGAAGACATAGAGAAGATTCAAAGAGCAATGTGCCACATCAAAGGTAATTTCATGTCTTTGCTTTTTGATAGAAACCATTCGTTTGAACTTAATGAGTTGTTACATGTTGAATACTTGAAGAATAATGAGGATAATCATAAGCTCACAGTTCAAAATGATCAACTTCTTGAAAAGTTGCAAGATACTTGTTTTTCCTCCCATGTTTCAAATTGTCAAATGGTAGATTGATTGGAGGATTCTCGTGACATGGTGGATCATGAGAAATGTGGAAATTTGAATGTGCCTGATGTGTTTGAAGATGAACTTGAAGAGATCCAAATACCTGATGTGGTGGAAGAGGAACTTGAATTGTCTCTTGATGAAGGTTATGCAATTTTTAAAGAAGAGCATAATTCCTCTACATTGGAACTAATCTACAACAAAGGTTTCACACTTTTGAAGGAGCTGCATGATACTACCCATATGGATCCTTCCCATGATGAAACTTCTGCACTTTTTGATCACTTGGGTGAGTTAGTTCATTCTCCTACATCCTACAATTACATGTTTTGTAGGATTAGTCTCAATGAAGTATGGGTGAAAGGGTTCTTTTCGATGGCGCCACATGAGGAGTATCGAACTCCTAGATTTACCTTTTATGATGACATGGTTGGAGCACATTCTTATTCACATTTGCAGCAACATCATTTGTTACTTTATGATGATGCACATCTACATGGATGCACCTATGATATGCATTTGAGTCACTTGAAGACTCATGGTTTTTCTTGCTCAACACTTGGTTCATTTGATGTTGGAGGAACTTCATCCAACACTGGGGTGAATAGATTTATCATTGGAGAACATTTTTGTTGGCAGCCACATACTTTGTTATATCTTTATGATTCTCACATTCATGGATGTATGGGTGAGACTTCTTTGAGTCATATGAAGTCTCCTTGTTTTTTTTGCTCATTATTTGGTTCATATTTTAGTGGAGATTCTTCATCCACTTCTTGGATGAAAGAATACATGGATGAATATTTTGATGCATATCACATCCTTTTGGAGCATCATTATAGGACATGGGATCCTCACCTATGTCATTGGAGCAGATTTGATTTGTTACTTGATGCTTGTATGCACTTGGAAAATGGTGGTCTACTTGCTTGGAGGTACAAGCACTTTCATGATTCTTTGATGAAGCATCTTCTTGATGTACATTTTCATTATGTTGTTATGTACTTTGATGATATATATTCTGTACTTATGATGTTTAGAAGAATGCATACAAGAAAATGGGATCCAGGAACTATGAATTGGAGAGCACTTCTAATTGTTGGAGTGCAATACAAGCAATGGGACCCTGGGATAATTCTTAGTCTCATTGGTTTCAATTTTTTAGGGAAACAAGTAGTATGGGGAATGGATTCCCCACTTAATAAAGTGATTTTAATCAGAGTAGTGTAGCAGAAAGTATGGTGGTTCCTCTCTAAAATATTCATGGAATCTCAAAGACTCAAAGTTGGGCAACTCAATGGCAACTTCAAAGAATTATACAGAAAGCAGGTTCTTCAACACCCATGTTTGAAATTGCTTGAGGACAAGAAATATTGGGAAGGGAGGATTTGTCATGTCCCAAATTTTGCATTGGGTCACAATGGCCTAATCCCATTGGCCATATTCATGAGAGTTTGTCAAATTGATGTTAAGGGTCAAATAATTGCCAAGGAGGAAAATTATTAGTTTCCTAGGTTGTGGGTGGAAGCATTGGGATTTGAAATAAGAAGGATAATAAATGATGTGTGTAAATTAGAAGAGAATAAATATTTAATAAAGGAGCTAAATAAATATATACAATGGAAAATCAAAGTGGCATTTGATCATGAAGACACATTGAGGAAGTGGGACCCACACAAGCTAGATTTTTTGTGCCACATGGCATCCTCCTCTTGTCATTTCAAATCCATAAGAAGCCTAAGGTTCTTGGGATGAGTTGGAATGTCAATATACTTGGCATGAATCAATTAAGGTCGAATTGGAGTGGAAGAGTAACTCCCATGGAAGAGGAAGAGGCATTTTGGAGCTAGTGAGACACTTGGACTAGATTCCCTAGCTCTATGACAACAATGATGAAGATGCTATGACACCTATGACACAAATCAGATCCAAAGGTTGACATCTGACATATATGACATGTTAGGGCTAAAAATAGCCTCCAAGAGGGCGCTCAAGTGAGTTAGGGAAGCCAAAGAGACACCAAGTTGAATTTGGAGAATGAGGGAGCTGTAATTGGAAGGACAGTTGGCATACTTGGAAATCTCTTCCCAACTTGAGTTGGCATGAAGCTCTTGGGAGGAATTCGACCCATGGAGGACCTTAAAAGTTTATAAAATACAATAATAAAGAAGAATGGTAGTTTTTGATCATTTTTAGAATTTTCAATTGCATTTGTGAGAGAAGAGCTAGTGGATGACTAGTTTCTTGCCTTAGCCAATTTCGAGGGTGAAAGATTCCCATCCAAGTTGGTGTTTGGAGAGGCCATTCAGGTATTTCATGGAGCTTTAATGGAGTCTTTATTTTCAGGTGTAAGCTATAGGGAAGCTCATGGTTTCTTCTAGTGCAGCTCACTCACTCAACCATTTCCAGTTTTCATTGCATATTCTTGCTCCTTGAGGGAGGGCGTTTTTGGTGAGATATTGTACTATTTGGGGAGCTTCTAATGCCACATTTATTTTTTAATATGAATTAAATACTCTTTTATTCATCTTCAAAAAATTTCAGGTCGAAATTCCAAGTGGAAATGTATAAATGTGATTTTTAATGCAAGAATGGTGCCATTTCCCCACTACCTTGATGTGTAGCAATGATGTATTCGAATGAAATATCATTCCTATGAAATATTTATGATTAATGGACTGTAATTTATTATCTAAACAAGTTTCATGTTCTTTACTTAAGCATTTGGAGACATTTTGATCAGTTTAATACCATTTGAAGAAGATTTAATGCCATTTCCCCCAAGGTCGAAACTAGTCTTTTTGCATCTGATTTAAGGGAGTTATAACAGACATTAAAAGTTGAATGGTGATGCATATGAGTTCATATTTATTTCCTTTATATTTCCCATGCTTCCATTCATAAATTCGAGTTGGATTGAGTGCATTTGTAAAGTCATTTTCATCATCTACCCCTAGGGGATTTAAACCACAATTTACTAGTAAAAATCCCTATCTTGACAAGATTTGAAAGAGGAGTTTCAGAAGTCATATGAACACTCCAGAGCATCCATAAACACTATAAATATGTCTTAATATCATCCAAGTACCTTCTGTAGCAATTTGGGAGAATTTGGAGACTAAGGGACCAATACTAGTCAAAGAGAAATTGCTAGTCAAACTCCCTACTTTGGACAGAATCTTAAAGGGGTTTGCATAAGTATTTTGTTGGTCCTATATCATCCATGAAAATCATAATCAATTCCTAATATCATTCATATACCTTCTTAGAATATTTGGGAGCATTTGGAGTAAATTGGAGACCTAGACATCAAAACTAGTCAAAGGTCGAACCAGGGAAAAAAAGTAAAAAATTTTCCATTTTAATAAATTCATAAAAATGGACATTACAACATCTCCTCGGGATTTTTACACCCCAAGGCATGGTGTGGACTCCTATTATGCACATAAACAACAGTACTACATGCATCATCCCATATAAAGAAAGGAAGACTCTGATCATGCCGCATGGCTCTAGCTGCTCCCATTATAGCTCTGTTCTTCCTTTCGACAACTCCATTCTGTTGTGGAGTATATGGATTGGTCAACTGCCTCCTAATCCCCTCTTGTCTGCAAAACTAATCAAACTCCTTGGAGGTATACTCACCCCCATTGTCTGACTCGAGTGCCCGAATCTTCCTCCCTGTTTGGTTCTCCACAAGAAATTTGAACTCTTGGAACCTCTTTAAGACTTCCTCAGACTTTTTTTTCTTCAGGAAGTAGATCAAGGTATTACTGGAGTAATCATCAATGAAAATGATATAGTACTCAAAACCTGTCAATGAAGTAGAATACATAGGTCCACATAAATCAAAATGTATCAAACCCGGTACTCCTCCTGATCTTCTATCATTGCTCGGAAAAGCAATCTTGGTGTACTTTCCCAAAGCACACCCTCAACACACACCACTCTTCTCTGTGTTGAACTGCGGTAAACCTGTAGACATCTCCCTCAACAATCTCAAATCTAAATGATGAAGGTGGTCCATCCTTCTGTGCCACAACTCACACAACTCACTGCTACTGGTATTGTGGGCCAAAGCATGATGAGGCTGGAAGAGAAGCTTGTACAGTTTCCCACATCTTACTCCAATGGAATATGAAGTAGATGGTCCTACTACTCTGGGAAAAACATACACTTTCCCATCTAGGACATACACTCTAAATCCCCTATCCTCAATAGTGGAAACTGAAACAAGGTTCTTCATCATCCCAGGGACGTACAAGACATCCCTCAATGTCATGGGATGCATAGACTCCCTTTGAATGTCAATAGTCCCTCGCCAAACTTCTCTCACAATAGTATCATCACCCAACACTACCTCTAGAATCAAGCCAGTCTCAGTCATCTCGTTGAACATGTCTCGAACACCTGTCATATTGCTTGAAGCTCCATTGTCAATGTACCAAGTGGAAGGAGTGGTGGAAGCACTCAACAAATTACCAACCAATAAGGAATATTGTGTTGATCCTCCACATCACTGCTAGTGATAGATGCTCTCTTTGTACAACCATCATAGAGAGAAAAATATCCCTCAAATCATGTAGCAAACTCATCAATGTATGTTGTTGTTGTCGTCTATTGTTTCTTCTTCTTCTTCTTCAGAAATTATCCATCATAATGTCCAAACTTCTGGCAAGCAAAGCACTTGACTTTGCTCAAGTATATCTTTTGCTCACCACTTTACTGCTTGCCCCCACCCTTAGGGCCCTTCTTGAACTTCTTCTTCTTTCCCTTCGCTGCCAACGCCACATTGTCTTCATCCTCCCTATTCTAAGATGAACTACCCTGTACCTACCCTCTCTGAGTCTCCTCCTAAATGAAGTTGTCCCATAGATGATCCCAATAAGGCATATGCTCACGAGCAACCAAGAACTCCACAAATATACCCCATGGCTTTGTCACTCCATTCAATGTTGTCCGCACCAACTCACTGCCCTGTACAACCTCCCCAACAACTGCAAGTTCATCTCTCACCTGTGTGATCTTAGTAAGGTAGGAATCCATGCTTTCACCCTTACTCATGCGAACACCCTTCAACTTTTCCCTCAACACCATCTTCCCATTTTCATTAGAACTTTGGTGAAGATTTGTTAAAGCAGTCCACATTTGAAAAGCATTGGATTTTGCTGAAATATGTGGGATCACATGATCCTTCATGACATCAAGTATGATCCTTCTCGCTTTTACATCCTTCTTAAGAAAAGCAACCCTATCTGTAGCATCGATAGGTACTGTGACTGGATTGGTTGTGGTACTATTCACTATCCACCATAGTTCATTTTCCTCTAATATCAGCACTATTCTAGCCTTCCATGGGCTAAAATTTGCAGCCCCATCCAACCTATATTCAAGTCTAAGTCCAGTGGCCATAACCCTAAATTGTCCAAGAACTTGTTTTCTTCTCAAAATATGTGTTCTCCCTCTTTCCCAAGTCTGAAATTTTCCTGAGTAGTTTATTTTCTGCTATTCACTTCAGCTCTGATACCATGAAAATTTTGTATTCCTAACCTGGTTTCAATTTTTGGTTTTCACATGAAATTTAATGCCCAAACCCCATGGCTTCAAATTAGCTTTACATGCATGAAAATTCAATCTTTCGTGAAACACATGGAAAATTTTCTACTTCAAACAACTCAAAAAATTAAATGGCAGCCAAACCACAATTTTAAGACTCATAAATTTGAGCCAACTTTGCTCAATAAAAACCCCGAAGGGAAAACCTGATAGGAGAGAGAAAATTTTATTCTTTCAACAAAATACAAAATAGAACACCAATATTTATCTCAGCTTTTCATGTCGAAAAGCGTGTCAAACTTCAACAAAAAATATGTACCCTTCTGACAGCATTACGACCCACACGTGTGAGTATTAAATGTTGTTGCATGCCTTGAAAAACATGCCCATAATTATGTTTCTCAATTTCTATGTTGTATGGCCAGATTTTAGTGTTGTACGGACTGCCTAAAAATGCGTGCCAACACTGACAGAATCTTCCTCGATTTCTATGTTGTACGACTAACAATAAATGATGTACGACCTCCTCAATTTCTATGCCAAACTCAACTTGTACGAACTGCAATTAATGCAGAACTGCCTTGGCTCGAAATTCATTCATGTACGGCCTCCTTTACTCCTGTACTTGTTGTTGTACGGTTGTCTTGAAATTCATGCCCTCCATTTTGATCTTCAGCCTGTAACTCAACCTTCTCAAAAAAAAATCTCAAGGGTTTATTCTCTTCTCTCTTCTCTTTCTCTTCACTTCTTCCTCTCCAAAATCTATTTGTGAAAGTGGTGAACAATGAATTAGGTTTGATGCCTTTCCTTTAGTTTTGTTTGAGGTAACCACCACCCACCAAATACATGGCTAGGATTTAATCTTGAATTAAAGAGATCTAGGGCCCACATTAATTGCTCATTAATGTCTTATTAATATAAATCAAAACAATTTTTCATTCACATACGTAAGTGACCCTTTTAATTAAATCTTTACTTAAGTCTCATAAAGTCAATTTAAAATTATAACCTAAAACTCACTTTATAAAGTGACTTTATAAAAATAAAGTACATCACACTTTATAAAGTTCTAGGGACCATTTTTTAATGTTCTTGTCTACCCCAAGGCATCACAAGGTGAACAACATTTCCTTGGTACCTTTTCAACAGAAAGCTTTCCTGAAGTCCACAAAGCAACATAGGAGATTGGATTTACTATCATGACAATCCTCTGTAATGATCCTAAGTGTAACAAGGTGGCCCATGGTAGAGTGATGTTGATCTACTTGTTGTTTCATCCTATTTTTTGACATAGTCAGGTGGTCCTTTAGTATCTAGAGAACTTCTTACTGGTGCTCTAGGTGATCTTCGACTGCTTGAAATTTAGATTTTCCTTTTAAGGGAGAGGTGATAGATGGAGGATGGTACCCATAAAGTGCCATAAATGGAGACATTTTTGCTGATGTATGGAAGGAAGTATTGTACCACCATTTTTCCAAAGATAACCATTTCACCCACTATGTTTGTTTATTCGATGCAAAGCAACAATGATAGCCTTCAAAACATTTGTTCACTATCTCAATTTTCCCATTGGATTGAGGATGATAAGATGAACTATTAGCCAATTGGGTACCCAAACAAGAAACTAATTCAGTTCAAAATTTTCTAGTGAAAATTGAATCTCTATCACTTACAATAATCTTCGAGTTTCCATGTAACTTTTGAATTGTTTCCATGAAGGATGCAACTAATATACTTGCATTAAAAGGGTGAGAGAGTGCACAAAAGTGTGCATACTTTGTGAGTCTATCAACAACCACCATAATAAATTTCTTCCCTTCTAACTTGGTTAGACATGTGATAAAATCCATTGAAACTTCCTCTCAGCACTAACCAAGTATGTCTAATGGTTGTAAAATACTTGGGGTCTTAACTGTTTCAACCTTATTTTGTTAGCAAACCAAACATTATGCCACAAACCTTTGAACATCAAATTTAAGACCTTACCCAAAAAATTCCTTCTTGACCTTGTGGTAGGTTTTAAGGAATCTTGAGTGCCCACCTATAGGAGAGGCATGTAATTCCAAAAGGACCTTTTGTTTGAATTGGGAGTTCTTACATATTTATAAGTGATCCTTATACCATAGTGAATCATTTTCCCCCACAAAATTATATGATACATTGGGATTATTTTGTAGCTTTTGAATGAACATCCCCACATATAGGTCATTCTTCCATTCTTCCCTTTCTACTACTACCCAACCAGTTTATATAATAGAAATCACACAAAGCAATGCCTCAAAATTCTCATCTTTTCTGGTGAGTGCATCTGCCACTAGATTCTATTTTCCCTTTTTATAATTGATTTCAAAGTCGTATCCCAACATCTTGGTTACGCATTTTTGTTGCTCTTCTGAAGATAGTCTCTGTTCGAAGAAGTATTTAAGATCATCATGATTTGTTTTAACCTTGAAGTGCCTTCCTATTAGGTAAGGACGTTGTTGCTTAAGTGCATGTAGTATTGCCATCATTTCCTTCTCATAAATGGGTTTCTGTAAGTTCTTTCCCTTGATTGGCCGACTTTTGAAAGCAAGGGGCGTCCTTCTTGCATTAGAACAACACTAATTCCATTTCCTTAGGCATCACATTCCACAATAAAGGTTTTTGTGAAGTCTGGTGTGGTCAAAACAAGAGCTTTGCACATTGTCTCTTTAAGTTGTTGAAAATATTGAGTTGCTTATGGGGTCCAAGAAAATGATTCCTTCTTCAATAACGATGTTAGAAGTGCTTCTATTCTTCCATAGTTCCGAACAAACTTGCGGTAGTACCCTGTCAAACCTAAGAATCCTCTAAGATTCTTCAAGGCTTTCGGAATCGTCTAGTCCATCATGGCTTTAATTTTGTTAGGGTCTACCTTGACACCTTCATGAGATACAATATGACCCAAATACTCTACCTCCTTTACCCCCAAGAATCATTTGGAAGGTTTTGCATATAATAGTTGCTCCTTTAGTAGTTGTAGCGCCCTGTCAACATGTTGAACATGTTCTTCCCAAGACTTGCTATAAATTAATGGTATATAATCAAAAAATAATAACACAAATTTTCTAAGGAAGGGCTTGAAAATGGAATTCATCAAACCTTGAAATGTGGAAGGTGCATTCGTAAGGCCAAAAGGCATGACCAAAAATTCATAATGATCTTCATGCGTTCTAGATGTTGTTTTTAGGATGACTTCTTCCTTCATTATAATCTGATGATACCCTGAATGGAGATCTAACTTTGTGAAGTAAACTGCCCCATGTAGTTCATCTAACAATTCATCAATGACATGAATGGGAAACTTATCTTTAATGGTGATCTTGTTGAGATCTCTATAATATGGACACACACGCCATGATCCCTCCTTCTTGTGTACCATTAACACTAGTGCAGATTAAGAACTTTGTCTGGGATTAATTATGCCAACCTCTAAAATTTCTTCAACCATATGCTCAATTTCAGTCTTTTGACCATAGGGTTATGTGTAAGGTTAGATGTTAGGAGGAACACTTCCTGGAATTAAGTGAATAACATGATGAAAATATTGAGTAGGTGGAAGACCTTTTGGGATATATTCAACTACCTTGGAATGCTTATCGGTGGCCCTTTTGAGATCCATGGAAATAGGAGGCTTAGATGTTTGAACATCTAGTGACCATAATTGTGCAATTACACCTTATTGTCCCTTTTTCAACAATTTTGTCATACCATTAGAGCTTATCACCTTGCCGAGTTTCCTTGTGCTACCCTTAACTCAAATTATTTTCCTTCCCATGAAAATTTCATGAAAAATTATTGAAAATTAAAAGCCATTGTTCCCAATGATTGTAACCATTGAACCCCTATGAGAACAACAACACAACCCATTGGGATAACAATCATTGGACTATTCAATACATATTACCCCATAGTAAGATTGATATTATGGAATTTCCTTGTGTAATTGATAGTTCCTCCATTTGCAATCAATACTTGAAACTTTGGTGTTGGATATACAAAGCAATTGAGAACTTTGGCTAATTTACAATGAATGAAATTATGAATAATACCAGAATCAATCAACACTGTTACATTTTTCTTTTTGATATATCCTTTGATCTTGAGAGTTTGAGGAGTGCTAATTCCAGCCAATGCATGACAAGATATGGTGGGAGTAATATCTTATCTTTCTTCATCTTCAAATGGTTCTTTTTTTTTTTTGCTTCTTCCTCTTCATAATCTAAGTAGAGTAGTTTCTTCTTACCACACTTATGTCCCTTACTATACTTGTTGTTACAATTAAAGCACAAAATTTTTGCTCTTCTTTCATCCAGTTGTTGAGGTGTCAACCTTTGAGGTGTGTTAGAAGAAGGAAAATTATTCTCTCTATAGGTGTTAGAGGTGGTCCTTTTAGTAGCCATCACCATGTTTTTACATTCAACCTTCCTTGCCAACATGAAAGCCTTATCTAAGGATGTTGGTTCGAAGGGACGTACCTCATGTTGAATGTTGTCCTTCAAGGTTCCAATAAAGAGATCCAACAATCTGTCATCTAGTATTCCCTCCACTCAGAGGCTCAACTTTTGAAATTGTTGAATGTGCTCGATTACTAGACCCTTTTTCCCTACATTTATCAACTGAGTAAAGAGGGAATTGCTCCTAACACCATCAAGATATGATATAAAATCCTCTATCAAAATGGACCAAGAGATCATGGAGTTCTTTTTGTGTTCACAAAGACATTGGTACCACACAAACTGCTCATGCTCTAAGTATAAATATGCAATAGTTACCTTTTGTCGATTTCGAACTTGGAGTATATCAAAGATTTGCTCTATCTGGAATATCCATGTTATGGGTTCCTTGCCATCAAACTTCCTCATGACAATATTGGGGAGTTCGATACCCCTTGGAGACCATCCTTGATTACTTCCATTATTAGAATCAAATCCTCTTGGAGTATGCTTATTAATGGACGGTTGCTCAAAATGGACACTATCTTTATCTTCCTAAGTATTATGGGACACATCTTCACCTTTAGGGTGATTTTCATTTGGATTTTGTATGAACTTAGTAATCCTTTCCTTATTTTCCTCTATATTATTCATATTATTCTATAAATTAACTAAGTCAACCATTCACAGTCCCTTTAATAAAATCTTCCAACTTGGACACCTGAAAAAGAGAGGTCTTGTGACTTTCATTGAAGGTCAGGGACGAATCCTCTGGTGGTTTGAGTGGAGTGTGAGTTTTTCCACCACATTTTGGTTCCATTTAGAACAATAATACTATACATCTACAATCTTTATCACACCTTTGAGATCACTCAAAATAGATCCTTCTACTAAAAGTTTTTCAAATTTAAAATGGTGTACCTTTTTCAAACCTTGATTTGGAGAGTGATTTGCTAGCTGACCTTCCAACTAAGGTAACTCTGAAATTTCATCCTGTTTGTGTCTGAAACCTTTTTCTATAGTATCTTTATATTTATTATCTTCAACGCCACATGTATGACCTAATTCTGATGTGCCAATAAAAATATATGGTAATTTTCCCGATAGTTGTTATTTTTTGCCCTTTTAGAAGAGCGAAAGTGTTATGCGTGCCACGTGTCCAATTTTTCAGATATGATTCTAAAATTTATACCACATATATTGTGGTTCGTATTATTTCTTATGCAACAGGTCTTACTCAATTTGGATTTTGCATGCTCCATATATAACATTTTTTCTTAGTACACCTATTTGAGACTAGTTTTTGAACTAGTCAGAATCCCTAACTTCCAAAGGGTATAACTCCGAACTTGTAATGAGTCGGGATCTAAAACTCGTAAAACAAATAGTTAGTTTTGTCCTCTATATCCCGTGTGATTTTTGGTGTCTAAAACATCCTATAAAAAAATTTATTGCAAAAATTCCAAGATGACACGTTTTGGAAGCATCTAAGCTCTTATAATAAATGTTATGCAACAAATTCCACAAAAGAGCATAAATAGACAAGAGAGAGTAATCCATGCCTTAATAATGACGAAAATAGATGAATATAAATCCTCTTCTAGAGGGAAACCTTCGTATATAATGTCTTGAATACACAAGACCACACAAGATGCTTTAAATGAAAAGGTATCCTTCATATATATAGGAGACAAAGGGGTATAATTATAACTAATGGACCAAAGCCGACATCAATAATATAATAATACTAGTGGTGATTACCACTAATGGACCCAATCCAACATCAATAATATGAAAATACTAATGTAATGTGCCACAATATAGGGGGTAATGTGCCACTATTTACAACTTAACAATATGGATCAATGACATTTTGTGGATGATAAATTGTATGCCCAAGACAACATTGTTCGTACACATGATATCTCTTTTGTCCTATGTAATAGTATTTTCATGTTTGTAAGGCCTACAAGGTCTATGCACAAGGTGGTTTATTTGCAATAAAAGTAGACTACATAATTTTTTCGAAGGAAAAAAAACATTGGAACCTTATTCTACTAGCTTGAATACACTATAAAATATAATGGTGTTTTATTATGCCTCTCTTACGTAAATTATTGTTGTAACACCCTCTCCCTAGTATGAGTCCATGTGTCATGTGCGCACTATAAAATATACTTGTGTCTTATTATGTCTCTCAAAGGTAAATTATTGTTGTAGCACCCTCTCTCTTGGTTAGAAAATGACAAGTGTCATGTCAAGCACAAGGATGAAGGTCATGTAAATGGATTTTGTTTAATTAGATCACCCTAGGGAAATGGAGCAATGGAAACTTTGGTAGTAAGTGGCAATGTAGTTGAAGATTATATAATGTTGGGTAATTTGTATTTAATGGTATATGATAATTAAGTAGATTTAATATGGATAATATAGGAAATATGAATGGGTAAAAGTTATGGGTTTTGTTTTGAAAAAGATTTATGATCAAATTATAGGATGAATATGTTAAGGTGATAAGGTTGAGAAAATGTACTATATACCATGTTATGTGGTACATAGGAGGTTTATATTTACTTTTAAAAAACAAAACACATTTATAAAAGCTAAAAAATGATTTAATATAAGTAATTTAATAGCTTACCTCCACACCAATTGAATTTCAATTAGTTAAAGAAATTCATGAATGGTTGATACTTTATTCTTCATTGAAAAAGGAATGAATTAATAAACTTAATCCGTTGATCCTGGTTCAAATGCAATGAAGGAAACCATAATAAATATTTCCATGCTTATATAAAGATTGATGGAAAACTTGGAGAATGAAATTTGAGAACTATGGAGCATAACTTATTCAACTATTTTGCATGGTTCCCAAATCACCTAGAATTGGTGTTTATTAATTCAGTCATTGATATTTACAAAAAAAGATAGTAATGAGCATTAACACCAGGATAAATCTATCTTAAATCTGAATCTATCAAGGGCCGAGAGGGATCAAATCTCTTGAGGTTCAATTTTTTCTTCAAATTTTGCACTTGAGTCTGCACATCAAGGGATTTGATCCCTATCGACGCTTGGTAGATCCTGAGTGAAGATGGATCTATACTGGTTTAATATGTAAATGTCTCATATGTGCTCAAATCCTTCATATGTAAATGTCGTGTATGTGCTCAAATCCTTCATATGTAAAGCATGGTTTAATGATGGCTCAACTCCCATATCGCATAGCAAAAGTATCATTAATTTTTTAGCTTTAATTTTAACTGGAATATATATATCTTTGGTTTTCAAGTTTAGGTTAGAGCCAATATTGTAAAAAAAATATTTACTTAATATTTTATTATTTTATTAAAGTGTTATGTGTCAATTCTAGGTTGAGCACAAAATTACACTTCTCCCTCATAATAGGCTATAGAAAGCGCCTATTAACACAACAAGGAAATCACTACTACAAGATGGTTATGGAGTTACACACATTGTATATTCTATATATATATATATAAATATAAATAATAACTCTAAAGGTAATGAAGTAATATAGGTCTTGTTAAAGATTAATATGAGGCAAGTATGAATATTAATATAGTCCAATGTATATTTTGATTTCTATCATGCAATACTAAATATAATAATTTTTTTCTTGGAAAAATAATAATGACTATGGAAAAAGATATTTATAAATAATAATATAAGATCCAAAGATGGAATGAAAAATCAATGAAAGGATTGATGGAGTGATGAGTGGAGAATTCTGAAGTAAAAGTATGAAGTCTAAGTCTTTTTTAAGATAGTTTGATGTATGAACTTGGCTTTGCAATGATTTGGGAGGTGGCAATAGATTTCATTGGGCCAATCAATCCATCGGTGTACCACTCTAGAGCTCATTCCATCATCATCACTCGTTGCATTATATTGCATGTTTTTTTGGGTCTAGAGGGTTGGGTGGACTCAAGCTTATGTGTTGTTAAAGTGCACCTTTCCATCCCATGGACATGATGTCCACTAAAAATTGAAATTCTCAATGATTTTGCTATGCAATGGTGGGTGTATTTGGAGTATATGCAAAGAAGAATGAACAAGTTGTAAAATTCTCATAGGAGTACGATTAAGCTCCATGTGGAATCGTTTTGAGAACATGGGAAAGCTTTATATCTTTATTTTTTGGTCCATATCCTCACAAAAAATCAATAAAAAGTTTATTGCTTTGTAAGTTTTATTTTTTATTGCTTTGTAAGTTTTATCGTTGATTGTTTATTGCATTTTTTTAAAAGGTTATTTTTTGCTTTTTAACTTGCATCTTTGTGCATTAAGTGAAGCAAACTTTTTTATAATCTTGTTGATACTTCTTTTTTTTTAATAGTTAAATATAAAAGTTTGTCTTTCTTTTTGAAAAAGAGAAAGGTTGCATTTTATTTTTTCGTTTTTTAGTAGTTTTTGTTAAGAGAACGAAAAGTAAAAAGGAAAAGAAATTTTGGAAAAAGTTTGTGTTTTATAGAAGTATCATATAAGCACTTAAAACACTTAAGGATCATTTTTTGCTTTCGACGCTTATGTATCTTTAAAAGTGTTTTTAATTCTTGTAAGTGTCAGAACACCACTAATTTCACTTCCGTTCCCTTGAGTAAAAACAACCACTTAAAAGTAACGCTTAATCTAAAATCAATTAGAACTTTATTTTTTGATAGGGTTCACCAATTTAGCTTAGGCTTAGGATCTTGGGATAGGGCGGTAGTTAACAACCCAATATCATTTTAAAGTTTCAAACTTAGTGGTCTTTTCATAAAGATAAGAAGAAATCCAACACAGTAAGGGTGTGGCCAGGAAGCTCCACTAACACCAGAGTTAAGCACGAGAGCGTGTGGAGTTGAGTTGAAGGGAAAACCCCCTTGATACTTAAATCAAGCATTTGTGGGATTTTGTGTGTATGGGGATCTTTTCAGTACCAAAATTTGGGCCCCGTGAGGTGCCAATATTGTTGAGATTTCAGGATTAGCTACCCTTCCCATACGTGTGATCTCGACCATCGACTGTTCCACGGACACCGACTGCAGATTGGTGACCATAGTATCTTGTCTTAGGTACCACACAGGTGAAGGTAGGGGACTTCCTACCAACCTTGAACAAACGTTGATCCAAACTGGAAATACCCTTGGAGGGTGTCCCTTGCCTTGTGGGGAGACTTACACTAAGAAGGACCATCAACAGAGGCCTTGGTAACTGTTCTCGAACCTTTGATGTTTGGTTATGGGACATAATCAACCCACACTAAACTTTGAAAGGCCCCTCTGTTTTCCTGGTTTGATTTCCTAGGACTCTTTTTAGTGGTGTGCTCCTCTTTGTGTTGTGAGTGATTTAGCTATCCTTAGGACCATTCTATGAGCATTAAAAATATTCCTCCGGTTACATTTGAACCTCCACTGTGTCCACAAAGGTGCCAAACAAACACAACTGGCTCTTTTGAGCCAACGGGTTCCATTGATCTACTTGGTGAACCACAACCTACAAGGAATAATGCTTTTGCACCACACATCACCATATTTGAAGGTCTACAAGTCGAAGGCTTTGTAAGACCCTTCAACCCTCCTTTACCTAGACCTGATAATCTAGTATTAGTGCAGATTCCAAGCGGTTATGAGCAAGCAACAATTGATTATAGGATTAACAGAGGGTTAGTTATGGATGATCTAGGGAAAATTTCAAGAGAGGCTCATACTCCCACTTTAGCTATTGTCGCAGGAGGATTCCCTCCTGCTCAAGTCAGTACCCAAATGCTAAATGCAACCATAGGTAGTTCATCTTTTGCGGTTACTTTTGGAACTACATCCTCACCTATAGGTTCTACGGTTACTCAATCATCAAGTGCCACTTTGTCATCACATTTCAGTTCTAGTGCCATTACATCTGGTATGCTAGTGTTGGGTATGCCTAACTTCCTAGTTATTTCTTGTCCACTATTTTCGAATCCTACTACTGTTTTCGGTGGTTTTGCTACACCATTCCAAGGTTTTCCTTGGTACGGAGCTCATATTCCCCCTTCCTTTCCCTCTTTTGGGACTGGACCTATCCAGTCTACTGGTCCTATTTTAGGTGTGAACCCGTGTACATGATTTAATACTCAAATGGGTGGTTTTCAATTATCCTCTATTCCTTCCAAATCCACCCCCTTTTTGCTGTTTAATGGGGGAGGTAGTAACTTTATAGCATCAACTGGGATAGAAACTCAGGGTAACTTTTGGCAGGCCCAACCAAATTGGATGTAGGGTATTCTTGCTGGGGGTAATCCTATGGATAACCATTGGAAACCTTTTTCAGGAACAATTGTTGCGCAAACTATGACAGGGTGCAAACCCTATCTATCTTTTGGGAATTTTGGCGGAGGGAACTTCCCACCCCAAGGTTACTATCCCGCTTCTTTTTCCACACAACCAATACTTCCTTTTCTGGGAACTTTGAACTTGCCAAATCTATCGAAACTGATGAACGATCTGGTGTGTCACGATCATATCTGGCCTCCAGTCCCAACCAAATTTCCTTCAGACGTTCCAAAGTTTGAAGGGAAAACTGGTGAAGATCCTGGAGATCATGTTACCACTTTCCCTCTATGGTGTTCTTTGAATTCGCTGAATGATGGTTCTATTTGGTTGATATTTTTTCAATGCACACTCACTAGAGTTGCAACGAAATGGTATATCGAGTTTCCTGGTTCATCATTCCATTTCTTTCATGATCTAGAAACAATATTTTTGAACCATTTTCAATTTCCCGTCCAGTATGATGCCATCATTGATATGTTGTCTCAGTTAAGGAAAAACAAAGCTACACACATATTGTATCATATCTAGGAGTGGTGTAGGTAGAATATGTCAATCAAGGACAATATTCCCCCCGAGTTTCTGCAAGAATGGTTTCTCAAATCGTTGTTGCCATATATCTCCAAGGATGTTTCCACTTCATGGGTAACTACCGAAGAGCAAGCCATTTTTTAAGCCCGGTAGTTAGATCTGATATACTCTCAATATGGGATCCTTTACGAAATTATTTTTGGATGCACCAAGGTCTAGTACAGACCCTTCCAAACCAAAACCTAGACCACATGTTGATAGCATTGTTGGTTCAATTCGTCATAATGCTATTGAAATTGTCAATAGTGAAATGAAAAGTTTTTCAATCCAGTCTTCTAGAGTAGGTGCAGCTTCTGCTGCCACCTCTCCTTCCCAAAAATCTTATGTACATACTATGCAAGCTAACTAAAAAGGAAACCAACAACATAGTCGGAAAAAGAATAATAATAATAACAATAACAATAAAAAAGTAGAGGAAAATAATGGTAAATATAAACAGATTAATAATGTTGGTGGGGCAAAGAAAGAACGTAGGAAGGTTAAGTTCCCTTGCAAAGTTTGCAAAGGATATCACCTGACCCATCAATTCCCTTTGATAGAAGAAGCACAAAAATTGTGAATCAGAAACAACAACAAACTATTGTTCTGACTAATCCTTTTTTGCAAGGACAACACTTAGCTTCTAAATTTTCCAACCCTATTGGAAATGTGCAAGGGGGCACCCAAAATTCTCCCTCCTTAGTCCCATATTAATATGATCAAGTCTAATGTCTCATTGTCAACTCGGTCCAGGGATTATGACAATCTTGAGTTTTCAACCAAAGGTAAGGAGGTTCCAAATCCATAAAAATATCTGCCAATAGATAAACTTGTGGTAGAGAATATGCCTCACATGTTGAAAGGTGTTTATAAGAGGGAATCACACGATCCTAACACTAGAGCTATCCCCAACTATTATATTGTTGAGCACTTAAATAAAATACCATATGCCATGTTAGCTCTTGAGGTTCCTCAAAGTTTTCCATCACAATGGAATGCTTTGTTGTTTGCTTTAGGAAATCCCAATCCTTCGAATGGACAGATTGTTAAGTTTGATGTGTCATATGTTAAACCCCGTCTTCCATACCATGTTGCCTTCCAGATCAATATGCTCCATGCCACACATACTATTGGAAGATAGTTGTGGATGAGGGTGTGTCGACTTGTGTCATGGATTTGTCTTGTTGGCAAGATTTGGTCTCTTCGAAACTCTCCCAATCCCCTACACAGCTTATTGCTTTCGATGGGCGATCTTTCCATCCGCATGGGATTATTTCGTCCTTTACCATCCAATTAGGTGGGAAAACCCTTTTGTGTGGAGGTTGAAGTAGTCGATGCTCCCATCGATTATAATATATTGTTAGTACGTAGCTAGACATATGAAATGACTACCATTATATCATCCATTTTTTGAGTGTTCATGTGTTTCCCTCGTGAAGGAAATATCGTCACCATTGATCAGTTATCCTTCACTTGAAACAGTCCAAATTCACCTCCAGGATCAACTATGTCACTATTCCTTCGATTGACAAGTTGCATCCAATAACTGAGAATGTATGTGTTGGTTTATATCCATCCCTTATGGGTACTTTTAATATGCCGACTCCTACCTTCTATATCGGTTCCACTCTAGCTTCAGTTGAAGAGGAGGTTCCATTTTCACGAGTAGAATCTTTTATAACATCTTATCTTGACGATCCTTGGATACTTCATGTTCCATTGGAATCGGTGGAAGAGTTTCAGCACTCTAATATTGTCTTACCCTTGTCTGCAACAAAGATAACTTATACTTTATGTTCCATCGGATTTGGTGGAAGAGTCTCGGCACTGTGATATTGTCTTACCCTTGTCTGCAACAAAGATAGTTTATCAAGCAATTCAACAAGATATTATAGACAATGATCCATCCCATGTTGAGAAGGTGGATCAAAATATTTAGACAGTTTAGGCCATTGATTCCTCCACTTCTCAAGATTGTCTAGATATTTTCATGCCCTTTAATGAGGATATACTGGAATCCTTAACAGGGACTGTATGGCCCTAAGAAGATATGCATCATCATTCATATTTCCTTCTAGCTCTGGATACGATTGATATTGGAGATTTTACTGTTCATTTACCTAAATGTGTTGACCGACCATTGAACCCTTTGGCTAAACATGGAGTGTATGCCGAAGGTAATATGGCCAATATTTCTATAACAATTCCAATCAACATCTCTAGGAACCCTGACGTCATGGAAAATGTTTACATCAATGCAAACTATTCGCATGAAGAGGTTCGTATTTATATTGAACTCTTCAAGGAGTTTTGCGATGTCTTTTCCTGGTCATATGAGGAGATTCCAAGCATTGATCCTAGTATTGTAGAGCACGAGATCAAAACCTATCTGAATGTGAAACCTGTTCATCAAAATCTTCGTCCGATTAATCCTAGGAAAGAAACCCCTATTAAAGCAGAGGTTGAAAAACTTCCCAAAGTAGGCTTTAATTACCCTGTTTCTTTAACAGAATGGGTATCCAATCTCGTTCCTATAGATAAGAAGCAGGCCAATCTTTGAGTATGTATGGATTTTAGAGATCTGAACAAGGTTTGTCCTCAATATAACTTCCCCACTTCTCTCATCGACCAAATCATTGCTAAGTGTGCCAAAAGCGAGGTATTTTTATTTATGGATGGATTCTCTGGGTACAACCAAATTCAGATCTGACCCGAGGACCAACAGAAAACTACATTTATTTGTCCTTGGGGTAATTTTGCGATAGAAAGATGTCGTTTGGTCTTAAAAATGTTGGAGCTACATTTCAACCATCTATGTCTTTTGCTTTCCATGATATCAAAGGCATTATTAAAGCTTATCTTGATGATTTAGCAGCTCGTTCTCGCAAGAGGGGAGATCATCCTGATCACCTTCGCCTTGTGTTTGAGTGATGCAAGAATTATAATATTTGGTTGAATCCAAATAATTGCATCTTTTGCGTTGAGTCTGGATGATTCTTAGGTTTTATCGTATCAAACAATGGGATCACGATTGACCCTTTGAAGGTGGAAGCCATTGTCAATTTACCTCCTCCCACAAATGTTCATCAACTACAGATCCTTTAAGGAAAATCCAACTTTCTCAAGCGTTTTATCTTGAATTATGCCAGGATTATGAAATGTTTTATGTGATTACTGAAGGAAGGGGTCCCATTTATATGGGATGAAGCTTCCCAAGCTTCTTTCGATGCTCTCAAGAAAGCCCTTATGACACACCCTTTGCTCAGTATGTCGAATCATACAAAGGATTTTTTGTTGTATCTGGCCACACCCGTGTCCACTATTGGTAAAGTTTTAGTCCAGGAAGATGAGAGTTCTCAAGAACATGTCATCTATTATCTTAGCAGTGTTTTGGTTGGGGCTGAACTAAAATATTCTCACGTTCAAAATTTAGCTGCTGTAATTGTTTTCACAGTTCAAAGACTTCAACATTATATTTTGCTGCGTAAAACCACTATAGTTGTGGATCTGAATCCATTTCAGTATGTTTTCACTTGACGAATAATCATGGGAAAATTCAATAAATGGATTGTGATTTTGTAAGATTTTGACTTAGAGTTTCAATCTACTAAGTCTAAGAAATCTTTGTTCTTTGTCGAGCTGATTTTGGAGTTCCCTAGTGAAGAATGTGATAATAATGAATACGACTCATTCCCTGATGAGCATATCTTTCTCATCTCTTCATTTGATCCTTGGTATGGAGACATCTTGATATATCTCTAAACTTTGAAGTGTCCTCAGTGTTTTTCAAGAGATAAGCGACGACATTTGAAACATAATGCAAAGAATTACCTTATCATCGGTGATACTTTGTATCATCAAGGGGTTGATTCCATTTTACGTTGTTGCTTGACTCATGAAGATGCTGAGTTCGTTTTAAATGACTCTCAAAGTGGAGCTTGTGGAGGTCACCTTTTTGGTGTTGCAACTTCCCAAAAAAATTTGCACGCCAGATACTTTTGGTCAACGATCTTTAAAGATTATGTTGAAGCGGTTAAAAGGTGTCATACTTGTCAGATTTTACTAAGAAGATGCATGCGCACCTCGCTCCGTTGTTTCCTGTGATCACTGTAGGTCCCTTTACAAAATGGGGAGTTGATTACATGACTTGCAACCCAGTATCGGTTGGGGGGCACCAGTATATCATAGCGGTTGTCAACTATTTTACGAAATGGGCGAAGGCCATGCCCACTTTATGCAATGATGGGGAAAATGTTGCTTATTTTGTATTCAATCATATTATTACACGTTTCGATATCCCACGTGAACTTGTCACTAACCATGGTCGACATTTTCAAAATCAATGATGATCAAATTGACCACTATGTTGGGGTTTAAACAATAACATTCTTCACCTTTTACCCCCAAGCTAATGGTCAAGTCGAATCCATCAATAATACCTTGAAGACCATGTTGCAGAGGATGGTGAACACTAGTAGGTCCAATTGGCATGTTATGCTATATATTTCTTTATGGGCTTACTGAACGATTCTTAAGACTACTACGGGTTTTTATCCCTTTCAACTCGTTCATGGGGTTGAAGTAGTCCTTCCGATTGAATGCAAGATTCCTTCGTTAAAGTTGGTTGCCCAAATTTTACAAGAAACTTCAGCTTTATAAGAGCACTTGATTCACCCGGAACATCTCGATTAACAACATCGGGATGTCGCCACAACGAATGAAGCACATAAGAAACATGCTAAGAGTCAGTATAATAAGTCTGTCCATCCAAGAGTTTTCTTGGAAGGAGATATTGTCTTGTTCTCTGATCAAGATAAAGAACCGTTAGGGGAAAGCAAGTTTAAATCAATGTGGCTCAGTGCATATATTTCCTCAAAAGTGTTGAAGAAAAGTGCTTATGAGCTGACTGATTATGAAGGGAATAAGTTGGGAGAGCCTAGAAATGGGCTCTATTTGAAGAAGTACTATGCTTGATTCATGTGATTTTTCTTGTACATAGTTGCGTATTTGTATAGGTTCTTGTTTTGGCGTGACTCTTATGTAGGTTTGTGTTTGTGTTTTCAGATGTCAATGGGAATATTTTTAGGATTTTTGGATGGTGCTAGTTTCCATACTCAAAACCTCACCTCAATTGCATGGGTGATTTATTCTCCCACTGGCTAGTTAGTTGTTTCAAGAGGTGCTTGTTTGGATCCAGCTACCAATAATATGGTTGACTATGGTGTTGTAATAGTGCTCCTTGGTGATTCCATTTCAAATGGCATATTGTATCTAGAAGTCTGTCTCGATTCACAACTTAATGGTGAGTGTAGGGTTCGTGATCTTGATTTGTGTTCTACTTCATCAGTTTTTACGCATTTGGTTACTTGAGCAACAATTCATTTATATTACTTATAATCATATCCCAAGAAACCAAAATACAATCACTGATACATACTCTAATTATATCCTAGATTGGAATTTGTATCATTTATAACACATAAAATACAACATGTACATAGTATGCATTTGCATAAACAATGTAAATAAGTACACCAAGACAAAACATCTGTATATATATATATATATATATATATATATAGAGAGAGAGAGAGAGAGAGAGAGAGAGAGAGTTTAAAAAATATAAAAAGTTTACATATCCACAAAAATATCGATCAAAACATGTCCAAAATGGGTGCTACCGGCCTCATACTAATACAATTGACAATACTCCTAAGGGTCACCTAAACCGTTACCCCTACGGAAGTACGGAACCATAGTGGCCACCTTCCGAAAGTATTGAACCCAAGCTCCTAGCAATCCAACCATTAGCCTATGCAGTGCCTATGGCATATCCTCGATCTTTGTTGTTGGGATGCCATCTATCAAACTTCTCAAGTTGGTCCTAACATTTTCCAATGTCGCAGCAACATCAGGACCTTCCCCCTCTCGTAGCCTTCGTTGGAAGCGAGGAAGTCCTGCTGGACAGACTAGTCCTATATCTATCACAGTTGTAGAGATGTGTGTAACGCCCCATATTTTGACTAGGCGTGTTTGTGAGTTAGACACCTTTCACTTTCTTTGCTTATTATCTGTTCGACTTAGCTAGACCGAGAACTATATTCTCAGCATGTTAGACATGATGATATGTTGCTATTATGTTTAGGATGTTACTGTGCCCATGCTGATACTATGGTTATGATGTTATGATGTTACCATCCTCATGATGTTATTTGGTTTATGTGGTTACTATGTTGTAGTTATCACGAGATTCTTTTATTTCATAATGACAGTATATGTTTAATAATCATCCTGGATGAAATGTGATATATATGATGTGGTATTTATGCTGTGATCGATTTAATGATTTTATGTGATAAAATAAATGATGTTGACAATATGGATCAGACGATGATAGAATGGAAATATTGTTATAAATCTATGGCTGCAAAGTACTAATCTGCAGGACACCGGGGCTATGTAATAGTCGGATACCTGATACGAAGTATGGTATAGTACCTATTTTGCAGAGAGCCTTGGTTACCAAAGTTGATGATACGATGACACAAACCAATAATCTCGAGAGCAACAAAGTATGAGTTGATAAGGGCGTAGACCCAGTATGTTGAGAGGGATGGATGTATTTCCCACCCTATGTTTCTATGATACCCGAGGTCGTGGGAGGGCCGTGCTGAGACACGCTCCCCAAGTTGTTGTGATGACGATGGTCGGATGCCTGCTAGGAGAGGTTAGGTCCGCTAGTTAGCCGACGCTACCGCTCTCACGTTCTATGTGGCTAGGTCAGTATAGCTGACATCCACTTTTGTACTAGTAGAGGAAGGATAGGGAGGATGCGGACGCAGGTTAGGATGGGAGGATATGTTAGTTAGTACTGTTGAGGGTTGGGTATCCCTTGATCCTGATTTAGTGGTAGTAGGTGCCTCTTCCTTAAAAATAATTGATTGATTAATTATGGTGAATCTGGAAAACATAAATGTTACAACTTAATTGGATGATTATCAATGCCTAATGATGCTGAAATGATTATGATTTATGCATGTTGACTGGGTTAAGTATTTGTGATTGTTTGTATGTATGATTGTTATGTCAGTACAAATCATTGTTTTGCTGAAGTTAATATATATGCATAGGGGAAATGATGTTTTCTTATAGTACGAGTACAATCTATGCATACGCTGGCCACGGATGCACACCTTGTACATGTACACTAGTATTAATGTGATAACTATTGGTTGTGATTGAATTCTAGATAAGACTCAGTCGTGAATTAGTGAAGTCCAAATGATGGTTGTTAATAATGTAAAAATGCATAAATGGATCAGTCTGTTAGTTGTTAATTACATGCATTAGTAATTAATTGTTGGAAATAGTGTTGTGCTTAACATCATTTATGATGCGTTGGGGATAGTGTTGTATTTAACATAGTCCCTGTTTAGCTTACACAATTAGCGTTGTTTGTTCTAGCATAATTGTACTTCTCTTTGAACAGTCAAATTATGTTGGTTAGAAGTAATTCAATGTTATGTTTATAACCTTTAAGGTCATAGTGTTATAAAATAATTATCATTAAATATTTTAATATTAATATTATTATTGTTATTAGTATTATTAATGTTGTTATTAACATGCATAATCTTATTTGTTATTATAATCGTTGTCAAATAAACATAGCTTAATGTTTTGCATAAATGGATGAATTTATCACGATTGTTTTATGTGAATAATAAAAAGGAACCAAAATTATTAAAAACAATTGAAAGTGAGTCATATTATTATATTCCATATTATATTGTTATTTAAACTTTAATTATAAATAAAACAACATTTCGAATCAAGATTTAGTTGAGTAATAAAGACATGAATGTCCTCCATGTGTAAATTCAAGTTTGCATTTATTATATTATCCTATCTGCATTTAAAGATCAAGCGGTGGGGTAAATTCGATACAATTTAACTTGTCCCATATGTTTAGATAAGGCAAGTCATGCTTATTTATTTAATTATTTTTTTTGAACAATAGGAAATCTACACAAAAGGACAACCTTAATTAGAATTGAATTATTTCACTGCTCGAGAAAAACAAGAAAACTGACAAGCATATTTAAATATTATTTAATTCTTAAAATTGAATTATTCCACTGCTCGAGAAAAACAAGAAATCTGACAATCATATTTAAATATTATTTTATCCTTGATGAGTGTGATGGTATTAATGGTTTAAGAATCCCAAAAAAAACCTGGAGGGCTAAGGCGGTGGAGTGAGAATGAAGTTTGGAGGAGGAAAATGGATCTATAAAGCAATGGTTCACGAAGATGAGGGGGGTTGGTTTTTGGGAGAAGAAAACTTAGTATTTTGATGAAAAGGAGGAATGCCGAGGAGGGGGATAACTCGAAGCTTTGAGGAGGCGGGAAACTCAAAAGAACGAGGTGGGGTTAACTCTTGAACTATGGAAAGGTACTAAGGAAGGATGCTGTCGGGATTATTGGTTTGTGGGCTCGGGGGCTAGG
Organism: Larix kaempferi; assembly: GCA_027924585.1. Taxonomy (NCBI): domain Eukaryota; kingdom Viridiplantae; phylum Streptophyta; class Pinopsida; order Pinales; family Pinaceae; genus Larix; species Larix kaempferi. The sequence goes on from BSBM01000024.1 coordinate 3,572,641, forward strand.
AAACCCGTCGGTTTCCTAGGGCCAGCATGATAAGAGCTGGTCGGCAGGGTGGATCATCTATTTTTGGTTACTAAGGCTTGGACCAAAGGAGCTACGAAGTCGATAGGGGCAATCTACAACCTACATCGGTCCAGGTATTCTACTGGTAGTTAGAAAAAGGATTTATATTTCAATATACTGAGTATTATGCAAGAAATTACAATTATATGTATGTTGTTAAAATTACTATATGTAGATGCACGGTATGATGCTAGACATGTTCTAATCACTAAAATTATGCAGAAAAATTAGCATAACGAAAGCATAATGATACTTATTTATTATTGAAATAAAAAGAAGGAAAAACAACTCCGTAGGAGCTGGTTACAAAACTTGATTTCAAAATCTAGAACTTCGGTGGCCTTCCGGTTAGAGGGGCACTGCAATGTGTTAGTTTCCATTCAAAAATATGTATTTCGTTTTCAACTATAACAAAACATAAAAGTGAAATAAAATCTAAAATGTTAAAAATGAGACTTACTAGTTGCACCAAGTGCACTCCCAGGGGGGACTATCATATCTGGATCTCAACTAAAATCAATCCCAGCATAGGGGCAGTCGTCGATCTCTACGATCTGATGCTCCCACCAAGCAAAGTAATAATCATGGAATGATCTCTCTACACACCCACCCCCAAGGTATACCATAAGTCATGTCTATCTATTAGAATATTTAGCAATACTGAGAGGGGGTGAATCAATATTGCACACTTTATCACTTTTTACTTCTCTAACACTTCATCAGCCATTTTCAGTCATTCAATCATCAATAAATATGTACAATAGTTCATAAAAAATGTAAGCATCACTATATACACCATCATCAAGATAATACACAAGATATGTATGGAACTTCAATAATAATGTATTAATAAAACCATAAGTTTACATCAACCGAGGAGACTACAATCTCCAAGATTCACCAATTACAACTAGTAGGATGCTCCAATCCCCTAGTTTCTTCAGCTCCAACTGGAAGGATGCTCCAACACCCTCCTTTTCCATCTCCAACTAGAAGGGATCCAACCCTCAAGATTTTGCCAGCTCCAACTGGTAGGAGGCTCCAACTCAATTTTGTATCCGATTATTTTTTAAACTTTTTCAGCTTACAAATCAATCAATTTTGTTCAATACCAACTCAAATTCTTTCTCAACAAAGCCTGCTCAAATCCTTCTTCAATTCTGCTACTCAAATCATGTTAACTCAGCTCTTAAACAAGTCATCAAACCATGCCAAATATGTTCTTGGAGTATGTGCAAAACTATATTTAAATATGTTCTCAAAACAATCCTTCAAATCTACTTATGAGATCCCTCAACGTTCCTCTTGGGAAATCCTAGTATCAAGAGTACATATGCTCCTCTATAATTCACAAACAATACTTCAAATGGACTTCTTGTATCCTGCAAACAAAACCCAAATAGCCCAACAAAATCTAGGCCAAACTTGTTTCCAATCCTGCACTTTTACTCATCCTCATGGGACTTAATTGCGGGTTGCTTTTACATCCTTGTACCTTTGTCCTGCTACTTCTGCTTCCAATAAACTTTTCCTTGCAACTACCTCAAATTCTATCATGAATCTGTCTTAACTCAACCCTTAAAGTTAAATAATTTCTGCAAGTAATACTTCAATACACAATGGTAAATTCTGCAACTCAATAACAATTGATCACATTTATGGATCAATTGACATCTTGATCAAGTGGTAATTTCAAAAGTAGACCCTGTGCACACTACATTGATTTGTTTCACATGCTATCTACAATTTCAGAGGTAGACAACCAAATATATCATGGGGAACCCACAACTCATCATAGCACCACAAGCACTTGAATATATTTTCTTCACATAATTGCACCCTCACTCCTGTCAATGACCCTGCACTCTCAGATTCATGACATGCATAGCACCAGATCACCACCAAGAGAGACTCACTATCATCCACAAGAATCACCTCATCAATATTACCAAGAGAAAATCCCCATGCTCACCACAAAAACCAAGAGAAACTCACCACCAGCACTAAGAGGCAATTCGCTACCATTCTATCATTTTCAAGTTCAGAGCATACACTTAATTTCAGAGCTTGAAAATCGATCACTTCTCTCAATCCATACTCGAAAATCACCTTTACTTTAAATACAACCCATGGACCTTTAGATTACAACAAAGTGGACCCCAAAACAGTTGTTAGTTTTAGACAGGTCGACTCAATAATCCAAGAATTCTCAATGAAGAATAAACTCTAAGAGGAGGGTTCAATCGCCATTCTTCATAAGTATATTTTCATCATGTGGACCCATTGTGCCACAAACCTTTGAAATCTCATTTGACTCGTGCGAATTCGATTTTAGGACCCAATCAGGAGGTATATATGATAGGTTACAAATTAAATTTAAAGTGGACCCAATGCATAACTGATTCTTCTTTTCCCCTTTTCCTAGCAAACGAGTAGATCTGTTACTTCCAAAGTGGACTGAGACTTCTCAAGGAACATTGGCATTAACCAAGATGGGCCTCAACCATTTCTTCGAACCCACAAAGCATCCATCATGACACCTCGTCCTATGGGCAAATCATACTTCTAGTAGAGACATTGTTAAAGACTTTGTCAATGGTTTACAAATATCATATGGTTTGCTCATCAAATCTGATCATCTTCAACACATTGTCTAACATTAATGGCACCAAGTTTAAAATCAATGACAACTCATCTCTAACACCATCGCCCCATGGCAGGAACGAAGAGTGCATGTGGATCTACAAGTACTTATGGACTAAGACCCAACACTCTCTTGAAGAAAAAGCTGCAAAGAATGTTTCCAAACCCAAAGTTCCTTGTTTTCCACCATCGGCATGATTTCATATAGCCCAGTAGTGTAGTACTGCAGTAAAACATTGTAGGCTCCAATCACCTAAGTCCATAGAACATGTGCACCCTCGAGACTGGGAGCCCTGCCGTTGATCCAGAGATCCATTGGATGTTCATAAGGATGATTTTGAGCCGTAGGCTCTCTATAGATCGCATCGGGACCTGAGATCCAACCTTTTGGGTCCCCGCGATGCAATACATCACTATGTATTCCTCTATGGTCATTCCCCCAACACTTCGATCTTAACTCACCTTGGTCGGAAAGGCTTGTGAGGAAATATATATCATCCACCTCTATCTTTAGAGGTTGACCATCAAGGATGAAGGATTCAACCTCGAGATCCCAATAACTGATCAAAATCTCGAGCAATCGTGCTTGGGCCTGCATGTTGTTCATTTCAAAGAACTTCTTCATCCCGCATTGGCAGAGTGCTTTGAGGGCCTTGTCGTCTTCCAGGACCAAGTTGTCAATTTCTTCATGCTCCCTCTCTCTCCATCCAATCACCATCTTGTTAAAATTGGGAAATTTTTAGTCCTTTTTCTAAAAAAACACTTGCGGACATGTACATGAGCTATTGTGCTATCAGTCGCACCTGTGCAACCCGCATAACTATAGCCCGCATGCATCGTCGTAGATAATTAGGGCAATGAAAAGAATGGAACTAAAAACTACTAAAATAAGAATCAAATGAAAGAGGAGGATGAGACCTCTTACATGGCATTGACGGTTAGGAAAATGGTCGCTCCTAGCTCTCGTAATTGCCTTCTGAAGAAGGAGGTAGTTTTCACCCAAAACACACCAAGGTTTTCAAATTTTGCAAATCGAATGGTAAAAATGTCTTTTTACATTTTTTTTCATTTTTATCATACCCACTTTTCTATATTTGATATCTATATTTTGCAAATGAACTAATTAGGTCTTGTTTTAGGGTTATTATGGTGTATTTTCTTATCAGGGGAGTAACTTCTTTTGCGACGGTGGTATATTTATAGGTATAATGTTTCTTATTTGGAATTTAGGATAGGAAACCCCGTCAATATGCATTTTACATCTTATCGTTTAGTTTTGAAACACCTCAGGATATATTTTGCGAACTTGTGACATTTACATTTACTCTAAAAATTATATGACGCATTTTTTGCAATAGGTCCTACCTAACATGGGACACTGTAGTTAGCATCCACATGCCATTTTGATGCCCATGCTGAGTTTTCTTCATAGGCTCGAGAGCCTTTTAGTTTTACCATGATTGTGAGAAGAAGCCGCATGTCTCTCTTTCTTATATATTCCTAGCCACCCCTTATAAGGCTCACTCTTTTATGGAGTTTTCTTTAAGTTTTTTAGAATCCTAAAATTTGAAAACACCAGCGAGCATTTACTATCCCGGGCTCGATAAAAATACACAAGATGGTAAAATGGAGTTTTCTTTAAGTTTTTGGATTCCTAAAAATTGAAAACACCGGCGAGCATTTACTATCACGGACTCAATACAAATCCATAGGACGGTAAAATGGAGTTTACTTTAATTTTTTTAGACTCCTTAAATGTGAAAACACCAGCAAGCATTAATTGGCTCGAAATCGACAAAATTCCACGGGATGGTATCCATTTTTGTGTTTAAGTTGCAAATGCATTGCATTGGTCATGCTTGCGCTTTTGAGCTTTATGTCAGCTTTCAACTTTCAACTATGTGTTATGCCCTCATCTCTTATCTCATTATTGCTAAGATATGCATCATTTTTCCTTTGCAACTTCACACCCTTTTACCGAGAAGTAACACACCCTGAATGTCACTATCCTGTTCATGTTCCTTGCATTATGCATAGGTATGTTCCATGCGCTTGGAACTAGTTTGCTTTCCCTCGACACTCATTTCTTCCCATGTATTATAGCATTCTTTTATTCTTGTTCAGGCTTTGATAATATGAAAAAGACAAAAAAATCAAATATTCCAAAAAGACGGATGGGAAAGAGTGATGTTCGTATTTATGTATGGAAGCAAGTTGTGTCACCTTTGAACAAAACACACTGTTTTGATTCATTGTCTTTGCAGTTTGGGATATAGTATGGCTTTAGGAAGCTAATATTGTTTATGATTTATCTCCACTGACTGGTTAATATTCCAGTCATTATGGACCAGTCTATTGATGTCTCATACATCACTGACTTATATCGTGTCTCTTCTTTAGTTAATGCTGCTTCAATCACTTATTATGTCGTGCTTATGTTCAAGGGAAGTATTTGCCTGAGTCGGCCAACCTTTATAACTGTTGACTGTAGTTTTTCGGCCTTCCCGTATTAAGTACATCTCAGAATCACTAATTTGTTCCAACAAATATTTGACCTCCAACTACTACCTTCTATTGGATTATGGAGATGCCCTGATGCCCTCCTTCCAATGGTTCACATCCCATCGACTCCAAAACATTTATTCGAGTATTGTGATCTAGAGTCCTTTTATTACCTTGAATCTTGAAGTCATCAATGGAAAGTTTCCTCACTAGCAACTGTGGGAATACATCAATGTCCCCTTATTGTTAGAGTCTATATGTGTTCGATGTCAAGACATCTATTGACACTTGTTAGAATGTACTAGGTACCTTGGATCTCATTATCATTATCGGTGAGTTGGCTCACATGTGTTAACAATATACATCAATGACCGACAATCACACGGTGTCTTACTATGTTTTACTTCAATACATCTATTCACATAGTTTAGATGCGTACCCATGTTGATTGGTTTAAGACCTCGAGTCTATATATAGCATCACACCATTATGCTATGACTCGGGTTGCGTTGGATTGCCATTCACAGTTCTTGGCATTGGTTCTTATGGATATTTCTCTATTCAATCTCATTTCTAGAGATCTTCATTTGATTCTGAGACACATATCCACTTTCTATTTCCGTGGTCGTGATCTCACTTTTAGACATAGATCACTTTGTATCTTCGTGGATATGCTCTATTTTTTGACATGGATCCACTTTGTATCTTTGTGGCCATGATCATTGCTTCTATATACTTTATGGACCTCCAGTGTACTTGATTTGGTGGCCATTCTTTTGTCACTCCTAAGCATGGGTATGCCCGCCTCGGGAAGAGAAGTTCTAACTTGATTAGTAGCAGGTACCGCCTATGGATGATTTCCAGGGAAATTCTGTACAAGTCATTTCTACACTCACTTTTGAAAGGATTATAATGTATTTTGGCCATTGTTTGCTCCTCTGACCTCACACATTAGGGGGAATATGTTATGGCATCTTTTGTCACACTTGTCCTATAGATGCTATGATGGCCAATTAATCATTTACCTCTTTTGTAGACTCCCTTATTGAGCTATGAACAATAGTCATTCTTGAGAAAACCTCTTAAAAAACTGTATTTTTCAAGATGTACACGACCTATATGTATCTATCCTGTGTGCACATGACCTGTCTTTGGCTAGATAATGTACATGTCTATTCGAGGGTAAAAAATAAAAAGAAACTTACTTTACAGGAAAATTTTCAGTTTTGGCCATTCCCAACTATCCCAATCTCGGAAGTAACTATCTCATAACTTCCCTAATTTCCTCCTCGTCAATATAAAAGAGGCACATGAGAAGGAAAATGAGGACCCTAGTATTGGAGAGTACCCTCATGCTATTGGATTAAAACAAGATCTAAAAGCCCAATTTTCCCTCGTCTGCAAAAGCCCCTTTCCTCTATCTGAAATCAGTTTTCCAGTCATCATTGAGAGCCCATATTATGCTAAAGGATTGATATGATTATTTTGAGCATATCTCTCATAGTGAAACCAGATTGAGTGTGTGAAAGGCCTGGGTGGAAGGTCTCCGATCTCAGTACCAGAACGATGTCACAACGAGATTCAGGTAAAATCTATCCATTTGTAACTTGTTGTTATTTAGTTATAAAAGAACTTTCTTTTCCATCCAATTCGAGTATTTAATTTCAGTTTTTAATTCTTGGAATTTGAATGAGTTATTCAGCAATTCATTTATATATTTTATCTTTGCAATAGTAAGTGCTCTTCTTTAGATCTTTGCTCATTTTTAGGTTGAATCTTGAAGAATTTGGTGAGAATATTGGAGCAATGTCAACCTATGGATTCTACTTCAATCGTTTGGATTCCAGATAAGTTACATTTTAGACCTTCTTTGTTCATTTCAAGAAAGTTTGCTTGCAAAGTGTTTTTAATTTGTTTTGTTTGAATATTCAAGTTTTCTTTTGGGTATTGCTCTGTGGTGGTTTGGCCCAAATACCACTAGGGTAGTTTAAATCCCTGAAACACATGAATGATGGGAGAATACTTATCTCTAATCACTTTCCTTGATTGTAGATGGACATCATTGAGGTCAATAAGGGAAATGAAGTAGGTTGGGAAATTTGTGGGAAAATTGGGCACCTCAACAATGTGAGTGGGGTGAGTTGCTTTATCATTAGGGTTAGGTATGGGTTGGAAATGGATTTGAGGAGGTATTGGAGGAGGTTGGTTTGGGGTAGTTGAAGTTGTTGTGTTAGAATTGAGGTTGGAATGGTAGTATTATTATTGTATATTCCCATAAGGAGGTCCTCACCAACGTTTTTTCCAAGGTCAGTTTTGGACATGAGGGAGCCACAGTTTCCAGGGCATTGCAGGACACTAATTCTGAAGGCGGTATTGAGTAAAGAAAGAAGCATAATACTGGGATGGATCTTATGTCATACATGGTGTTCATGGTTTCCATGACTTCTTCTAAGCTACAAAGAAAATTTGCTTCGTTCCTTCATTAGTGCTTCAGTATATAGCTTCAATTTTGGTAATGAATGACATTGGCTAGTTATATGACCTTATTCACAGATAGTGCAAGTTTCCATGTTGGTAAGAGGGAATTCTCATAATAGATGCTTCTTCCAACACTTGGGGTAGAAGATGGACAAAGGTACTTTAGATTCATATTAATTCTTTTTTATCTTCATTGTGTCTAATTGGGAGTTGAGCGAGATAAGAATGCCAATCTTAAAATTGTCCAATAGATTCCCAAACTCATCTCTGGTTACTCCTCCAAAGGATTTAGAAATTCTCGAACTAACATCTCTAGGATTTTTACCATGTTTGGCAGTAACTCTCGAGTGTCTCCTGCGCAAGTCACAAATGTTTTTTTTCTTTTTTTTGTAAGTAATATGTCTCCTCCCACTATTGCAGAGTTTCGAACCTTGGGTCGTCTAGCAAACGAAACCCTTAGAAACCAATCGCACTAGTGGGACTTGACCATCACAAATGTTATAATGTGGTAATGGATAAATATATTTATCTCCCATTAAATTCAATACATCAATACCTTCATCTTGGATACCTCTAAGGAGTATGATTCAGAGGGTCTCTAGGTCTAGCCTATGTTGTTTTGACCTTTGTAGATTGTATTGGAAATGTTCGACATAACCTTCAAAGTTCTCATCCTCTTTTTGGATCATTCTAAAGATTTATTCTCCTAGGCCTCTTGCCTTGCAATAATCTTGATATTTTGTTAGGAATGCTTTCTTCATTTCATCCCAAGTCTGGATAGAGTTACCTCTAAGCCCCGTGAACCAATGAAAAGCTACTTCCTTGAGGATGGCAAGGAATAATTTGAGTTTTTTTCAATCAGTGGAATAATCATAGATTCATCATAACACATCAAATTCAAAGAAGAAGGCATCTGGATCTTCACTAGATAGGCCATGGAAATTTATCAAAGCAACAAGTGGGATATTTTTTATTTGGGCTACTCTATCTGAATCTTGAATTGGAAATTCAAAAGTCACAGGTTTTGGCTCATTAGAGGTCTCTCCTTCATTTGCAACCATGTTTTTTAGAGAATTTTTTTCCCAAACGTCCAACCATCCAACCATCCACAAGCTATTGATTTTTCTAATGGTATAGAATCACATGGTGTCTGGATATGATTCTCTTAATATTGAAGAGTTTCCTACCCATTAACCAAACCTTCTATCTGTTTGGTTTCTAGGCTAGGAGGAATCAATAGTGCCTCGACTGACGAACTAAAGTTGAAACCTTGACCTTACCAAATTAGACTCGACAAAAACTTCTATAACCGGTTGGGAACTAGATATTTCTTCTTGTTTAGTTCCTCGTATTAGATTTCCTGCTAGCGTGTTAGAATTGTGAATAGTTCTTACTACACCTTGAGACCTGCCTCTAGGGTTTTTATCACATTTCATGCATCCTAGATGACCTAATCCTAATCCAAAACATTGATTATGAAATCTAGTGAAGGGGGTTATTGACAATTCCCTATACTACTTCCCTTGCCATGTGTTGTTCCCTAAATATGCACCCTAATTCCTTGGTGTCTCCATGGCAACGATGCCAAAAATGAGAGGTAGATTATATATCTTTGTTTTCATGGAAACACAAAGACTAATTCACTGCTCATTTGATTTTCAATCCAAGGTTGGTTTGTACTTACAAGATACCAATGCAATATATATGCAGAACTAGGCGACTTGCGTTGTCTAATGAATGCATATTATTTGAAGGGACTCTCTCTAATTTGACTAATGAAAAAGTATTCCTATGCTAATATACGAACTAACCACAAACTAGAATTATGAATAATCAAAACTCAATCCATACTCAATTTCTAAAGACAACTTCTACAATTTAGCATGAACAATGGTGATATTTTTAAACTAGTCTCTGAGGCTACCCAAGGTGTGCATAATTAGGATTGATTTCTTATCAATTACAATGCTACCATGCTCTAATGACTATTATTATGATCAATTCACCATACACAACTATGTAATTATACTTATTAACATAAATATAAATTAGAAATTCACTCAGAAACCACACGTACACAGTAAGCGATGTTGAATACAACACATCGATTACAACATAAAACTAAAACTATACTCAGAACACATAAAAAAATTCATGAAAAAAGTAAACAACTCCTTACCTCTAGAGTGGGCCCCCTTTATAGGATATGGATTGTCTAGATCTATGCTACATAACTTATATATAAATGCTTTCAAATATGGAACATAAAATAGAGTATTTAAATCTATTATCACGTTACCAACATACAATATTGATCCTCACTCTTTCCATCAAGATGCTTTTATAATAGCAAATTCACAATTGAGATCTTAAATGTTTTTGCAACAATAATAACAAAAGATACTAACAATTCGTATTTTTGGGGAACACTGTCTAAATTCAAACATTACAAAACAAATATTGGAGGGCATGTGATACTAGTAGTGATCATCGGCTTCCTATAAAAGAGGGAAATAACTATAACAAGCTATTAATTCAAATAACCATATCCTAACCTTGAATGTTGCGTTGGAATTCTTCATGCCTTCCCTTCTATGTTTGGAGGATTAATTTCTTCCCTGAAACATGCATTGATTCTCTCTTTCAGTTATAACACTTGCCATGTTGGAGTAGCTAAGATGGATACAATGTATGTCCTAAATTGGACTGCTTGTTATATCCAACCTGTTAAGCAACTTGGAATAATCTATTGTGAGAGCAACACTTATTCATTATCATATCACTTAGTTCTCTAATAAACCACAAGAAATATTAGGTCAATAACTATAGTTTGAAATCCACACATATATCAAAGAGATATAGTACCTGACACTCCTTTGATTTTAGGACCTTGCAAACCCTTTCCACTTGGTGTACCCCAAGACCTATGGCATCCACTCAAAGCTCTTAGGAACATGATCAAGACCCATATTCCCACAAGGTTGACAACTTGATAGATCATAGCAAACAAATATAAAAAATATTGAATCTATAGAGACCATGGTAAAAAAACTCTCGAGCAATATGAAAGACAACAAAGAATGACTTGGGGACTTGGAATTAATCAAAAGAAGGTTTGAGACACTTTGCAAGGGAAAAAATATCCTCAGTTGGACCTACCAAAGTAGTAGGAAGGGGATTACTCTTACAATGGGGGAGGATATGGCTCATAGGCACCTGTTCATGATCATCATAGCAATATCACTATATGGCTCATAGGCACCCTTTCATGGTTGTCATATCACTATACCACCCTTTCAAGATAACAATTTGTGTCATCGATTCCAAAAGCAAATATGGAAAATTTGATGGTTCTAACCCATCGAGGTGGGTTACCCAATTGAAAAATATTTATCTATGCACTAATGAACAATTGAAACTCAAGGTTGGATTCCTATATTTTGATTCAAAAAATTAGAGATGGTGGCAATCATAAAAGAAATCTTATGGAGGCTACATGTGTTGGACCTAGTTTGTGAAAGCCCTTCATGATCATTATGAACGTGACCCTCACTATTTGGGACAATTGACAAAGTTAATCCAAACAAGCATAATTAGAGATTTTTTATCACAACCTTTGAGGAGTTGGCAATACGCATAAAGGGCATGTCTATTTCTTTTTTTAAATATTGTTTCACCAATGGCCTCGAGGAGGCAATTAGATCACAAGTCATGATGTAGCACCCAACTACTTGGTTGTAAGTTTTCAGAGATCTCAAGAAGACAATATGGCGATCAATTTCCAAACCATAAGACCTCCATTTATCACTCACACATTTCCTTCTCCAACAACTACCTCCAACCCCTCCCCCTCTCAACTCTTGCAAGTCCAAAAGTTGTCCCAAGAAAACATCGGTTGAATGCAAACGCCCCAAAATTTGCTATTATTGTGATGAGAGGCATCTCAAAGGGTACAAATGTAAGAAACAAAAACATTTCAAATGGATGTGCCCCCACAAGACCACTAAGAAGACATCCCAATTGAAGAGATTCTTGAATCAAAATTAGAAGATACAACCCCTCCTACATGTTGATATTTCATGGACACAACAACATTATTAACACAACATAAAATATAATAGTAAAGCAAATAATAATAGCATACACATCATGGACAACATTATTTATCTTTGAAACTATTTCAGGAAAATCCAGCAAAGGACATCTTCATTATGCTCCTTGGCCTAAACAAGCCAAGACATGGTCGACAGTGGCTTTACCGGCCACGACCACTGTTGACCATTAGGGAGTTTCTGGTCACACTTACAATAGAGTTTGACCAGCCTCTTAATTGGCTTACATATCATGAATACCATGGGAAGATATCCCAGTACCATGGGTAGACATCCCAATACCATGGGTCTATTACCACAATGACCAAAGTCAGTTAACTTGCTATATGACTAAGTCAATATTAGCCCAACACTACAGATGAAGAAACCATCTTGGTACCCCAAACTTTGAATTTTAATGGTTATATCAAGCATCATAAAGTTATTGTTCAGATTGACAATGACAACACAATTTTATTCATAGGAGAGTTGTTGAAGAAACCCATTATTATATCCGTGACATAGCAAAATTTAAAATTATGATACCTAATGGCGGTATGATGAAATGGCATGGATGATGTGAAAATGTGAAACTTCAAATGGGTGAGTATCACCTCAAAACTCACATGTTTTTTTATTAAAATGGTCGATTGTGATATAGTTCTTGGAGCAGAATGGTTACAAACTTTGGGACTAGTCATCGTGGATTTCAAGGATTTATACATGAGCTTTACTAAGGAAGGGAAGAAACACACTCTCAAGCAACTTACTTTTGCTTCCCTGATATTATCATCTCTCATTGTATGGACAAGTCATTCGAGAAATACAACTATGGAATTATTGCATAGTTCAATGCTAGACAAGTAGTGGACAACCCCCCACAAGGAGATTCACCCCAATTTGTTGTTGTCCTCTCTAAACATCAATATGTATTTAAATCACCACAAGGTTTACCAAATTCATGTGGGGAGCATGATTATAATATTCCCCTCGTTCTAGGTATTCAACCGTCTAATGTGCATCCTTACATGCACCCATTTGTACAAAATAATTAAATAGAAAAAATCATTTAGGAATTGTTAGAGGAAGGAGTCATACATCCTAGTACTATCCCTTATTGATCACCAGTCGTCATGGTATTAATGAAGGAAGACAATTAGTGTATATGTCCAAATTTTCAAACTCTCAATAAGTTGACCATAAAGGACAAATTTCCCATACCATTGATTGATGATCTCTTATATGAACTTCATGGAGCCAAGTTTTTCACTAAACTTGATCTTTGTTTTGGTTACCACCAAATAAGGATGAAAGAGGTGGTCGTCCCTAAAATTTATTTTTATACATATGAAGGTCAATTATGAGTTTTTAGTAATGACCTTTGGAATTTGTAATGCTCCATCCACCTTCAAGATCCTCATGAATAATATTTATTGGCCCTTCCTATGTAATTTTGTGTTGGTATTCTTCAATGATATCTTGGTTTACAACAAAACCCAAGAACTCCACATATAGCATGTCAATCAACCTTTTCAACTATTGAGGGACAACAAATTATTCCCGAAACATTCCAAATGTGCTTTTTGGGCTCCAATGGTTGAATACTTGGGTTACATAGTAAGTAAGGACATAGTATGCATAGATCCTAAGAAAGTTGTTATATGCAATATTTCCCTACCCCAAGAGCTTGAAGAGCTTGTGTGGGTTCTTAAGACTTACATGCTAGTATATGAAGTTTGTGAAAATTTATGGACAAATTGATGCCCCCTTAACCTTTGTACTAAAAAAGAATGCCATTGTATGAAGTGAGGTAGTTGAGTAGGCCTTTTCATCTTTAAACGTTGCCATGTGCACTACTCTTGTATTAGCAATGTCGTATTTTACTAATACTTTTGTCTTTGGATGTGATGCATCAGGTTGGGGTTTGGGAGTAGTATTCATGCAAGAAGGGTGCCCCTAAGCATTCACTAGTAAGTAGTTGTGTGACCAATATAATTTTCTGGAAAATCTGCATATGAGAAATAACTGATGGTCATCCTTCATGAATTTGAGACTTGGCGCCCATATCTCATAGGGAGACATTTCCATGTCAAGATCAACCGTCGTAGTCTGGATTAATTCCAATAACAAAGGTTATCATCCCCAAAGCAATATAAGTAAGTTACGAAGATGTTGGAGTATGATTATGAGATAATATATAAGAAGGGAAAATACAATGTGGCAGCTGATGCTTTATCTTGACAATTTGAGGAGGATGAATCCCTATTTTCCTTATCCTTGTATGTTCCACATTGGCTTGAGGAAGACCATCGAGAATGGTTGGCCAATAATTTGGTAGTTAAACTCATTTAAAGGATTTAGGAATATCTCGACCCTCCTAAAGGGTATATATGGAAGCATGCAACATTGATCTATAAAGGGTGTATTGTTACAGTAAAGAATTATGCCTTACAACAAAAGGTCCTCGAGGAGTTGCATTCATCACCTTCAGTAGGTCACTCATCCTTCCATAAAACATGTGAAAGAGATAAGCACCCATTCTTTTGGAGAGACATGAAAACATACATATGTGATTATGAAGCAGAATGTGACACTTTCCAAAGAAATAAGGGTGAGATGGTGAAGAATCCTGGAGCATTGCAACCACTATTGATCACAACACAAATATGGATTGACATCTCTGTGGATTTTATAGTGGGACTCCCAAGAGTCAGTAACAAATCGATGATCATGGTGGTGTTTGACCATCTTTCCAATTATGCTCATTTTTATGACTTATCACACCCATTCACCCCCTCCTTAATGGCCCATGTTTTCCTAGATGGGGACCCCACATTTACTAGCAAATTTTGGCAAGAGTTGTTGAATCATCAAGGTACCTAGTTAAATCTTTGCATGACATATCACCTCCAAACAGATTGTCAAACATAGGTGGCCAATAAGTTCTTAGAAACTTATTTGTGATGTTTCACTTCAAAAAAGCTACACCGGTGGGCACAATGGCTTCCTCTTGCAGAATGGTCGTATAATACCACTTATCATGAAGCTGCCAATATGACACCATATCAAGTAGTTTATGGCCAAACCCCTTGTCAATGCCCCTATTTATCAGGCACCTCCTACATGTTCATGCATTGGAAAACACAATTCATCGCTTAGAGTGCTCTTTTTCATAAGGGGATTATGTGTTTCTTTGCCTTCAACGTTATAAACAAACATCACTCAAAGATATACTCCACTAGAAACTAGCACAAAAATTCTATGGACCTACAAGATTATCTATCACTTTTATACAGGTGACCTACAAGCTAGCTCTTCTAGACCAACCCAAGATTCATCTGGCCTTTCATGTGTCTTGTCTTAAGAGGTCATGTGATCAAATTTCAAAGTGCAAACCAACTTACTAGAACTTGATGAAGAGGGTTCCATTTGGTCTCAAGTGAAAGTAGTATTGGATACTAGAGAGTGTCACTTGCACAAGTGCATAATCCAACAAGTCCCAATATAGTGGAAATATATACAACTAGAAGATGCCACATAGGAACCAACAATGATTCTACAACAATCCTATCAGCTTCAACCTCGATGAAAATCTTTCTCTTGAAGGGGGAGGACTGTTAAGGTCATACCCTAACCTCCCTACTTTAGGCTACTCGAGAGTTAATAAATTAATGTATGTGGCCATCTTCCTTGAGTAAAGTCCCATTAGGTAGTAGTGGATAGTCATTCAATCAGGGTCCTCTTTATTGAATAAGGCCCAATAGGTAGGTGGTACTCATTAATAATGGGACCACAAGTAGTTAGAGATGTTCTATTGAGAAATCATTTAAAGAGTTAGGAAATTAAGGAATGTTTTGTCAAGTATTGTTGTATTTGGAGATTTTCTCAGTGAAAGGTCACCCTACCTCAAGGGGCAAGTGAACATTGCTTTCTTTATTTTGGTGAATGATTAATACAAGGGTATATTTCACGTATTGCATCTTAGTCTCTTGTATACGGTTATATGCATCTATAATTTATGTATACCTAGTTTGTGTTTTGTTAGTACTCGAATTATACCCCTGGTTTTATTTTTTATATCTTGTTTTCCTTTCTATTTTTGTTCACTCTTTCTCTTTTTGAGTTAGCCATACTATTTAGACCCTTTTGTTTTAACCTATTTATTTCTTTATATATAAACTTAAACATTGGTTTATAATTATTAAATCTTCCTTTTCAGTCTCCAAATGTATGCTTTAATATTATTTCTAACTCATTTTATAAAGATTCATACATGTTTTGTTGGTTAGTGTGATTTGACGCATTCCGACAGCGTAATCAATGAAGCTTACACATACTGGCACTGCCAGAACGTTGAATCATTGAAATTAGTGGTTTGTGGCCTGTCTAAAAATCATGCGTGATTTTTAATGAAATATTTCCCTGATATTTGAGTCAGGAGTGATCAAACATTTGTCAAGCTCATAATTAACACCATATGCATCGAAATCAAAAGATCAAAGGCTTGCCCTAATTTCAAGATTTTGCTGGCTTAGAAGGATCAGGACATATGTTTATCAGTGTGGCGTGAGCTCATTTCAGAATATTCAGACTTAACAGGTGTCCAACAACAAATAACATGAAGAAGAGTGGTAAGCTTTGCAGGTTCGAGTTGGTCAACACCGAACGAGAAGAAAAATTTTCTGAATGCGCAGAGCTGTTCAAAAGTGCAGGTTGGTATTCTTTCTTTGAAAGACTTAAAGATTATAATACTGAAGTTACCTGGTCATTTGCATAGAACTTCTTAGATCCATTCAGTCAATTTCAAATTCTGAAGTTTGAATTGACCGAGGGCTTAATAGCTGAAGCAACATGACTGTCTGTTGAAGGAGAGCGTTGGTTTAAAACACATCCTTTTGAAGTTGATTTGAGTTTATATATGTTGCCTGGGTTCGAATCCTTAGACTGGAGCAAGGGTATACGTTTGAATAATGTTAAGCAGGAGTGGAGATAAGTTTTGGGGATAGTACATCATTATATTACTTGCGAGGGTAGATTTGCTACAGTATATAGATACCATTTCATATTCTTCTTGCATATAAATGGAAAGTCAAAACTGAATTTACCATTCTACTTGCTAAGGAACCTCATCAAAATGGATACCAGAGTGAAGAGACATATTGATCATACAAGGCAATCTATTTTCCACCACAGATTGATCAAATTACTAGTGTCAACAGTACTCAGGAAGAAAAACCGTTCTTGGCAGCATTTCCTTTTTTGGTCAGGTTTCGAACCTGAGAAAATTGAAGATCAAGAAGAAACAGAGACTTCTGTTAGTAAACAGAAAATTCTCAAGGAAGACGTTGAATTCAGAAAGAACCAAGTGTTTAAAAAAGACAGAGGTGAAAGATGGATGAAGAAGCAAGTTCAACAGAAGAATTTGATTTAAAAGAAGAACGAGTCCGAGAGCATATACATGAAGAAAAGACTCTTGTATCACGAAATTAAGAGCTTACATCTGCTCCAGATACTCCAAATGTCGCCAAGGAAAAGGTAATGGAAGGAGGTATGACTGAAAATCCTTCTTCTAACATTGAAGCTCCTGTTAACTCTTACTATGAATCTCAAATTTCTAAGTGGATGCCCAAAACCAGAGCTAAAAATAGGTTAAGAATGAATATGAGAAGGATTCTTGATCCTAGGTTTGAAAAGGATGAGATAACTACAATTGAAGATTCTTCAAGTGAAGAAGACCCTAAAGTCAGAAAAGTGGAACAAAGTTTAGAAGAAGCCTTTGAAGATACAAAGAAGAATAACAAAAACTTTCCAGAATTAATTGAGAAGAATTATGAGGTTCATGAAGAAGAAAGAATTCAGAATTTTGAGATTGGGTCAAGCTCAAGAGTTGTCTAGCTAGAAGCTCAAGCAGAAGAGGGAAATATTAAAAAGATAAAAGAATTATTTGAAACTCATGAAGATGTTCTTATTGAAGAGCATATTGAATTTTCTCCAGGTTTGGATGATGACAAAGACCCTGAGCATCAGATGCCAATGAAAACTGCATTAGAGATCGAAGTTCTTAAGAAATATCTGCAACATTATAAGACACGGAATGAGTACCTCAATGATTCAAATGATAAACTGATGCAAGATAAAAGAAGGTTAAGGGAAGACTTAGAGGAAGTCAATGGCCACTATTAGGAATTGATAGCAGTTGCAAAAGAAGTGTTAAAGAGAAAGAAAACTGTGCAAAGGCAGAATGAAGAGTTAGTAAAGCAAAACACAAAATTACAAAACAAATTTCAAGTAATGGAAGTAGAACATGCTTGACTTCTAAAAATATCCCAAGCATTAGATGGAATTACAATGTTGGCAGAAGCAGCTCGTCAGATTTAAATCAATGATAATCATACACTTGTCGATCAAGTTTTGATGACACATCTAGATGTACTCGAAAGTCATATTTTCAAGGAGTCAGTTTTTGTTATTTTTAGAAAGTTATTTATTTTGTAAATCTTTTAACATATCTGAATCCTTAAATAGTGGATCTGTTAACTACTTTTTGAAGCCCTTATGTAATTATAAAAAGGAGAATGGTAGTAGTAGTAGGGGAGGTGTTTTTTTCTAGAACAGGGTTAGATGATATCAAGCCGCTGCATCAAGACTTATCATTGATTCTCTGTAAGTACATTGGAGACTATGTTAGGATATTCCTATACTCCATCCTAGTCCCACCAGTATTTTGATCATTTGCATTTTCAGTCATGCATGCACTTTTAGGGTTTGCATGCATTTGCATGCATTCCAGTCATCAGTCCCAGCACCTAGCCCTCAGTTAGCTAGCCCCCAAAGCTTCCTTCCACTTAGTTTCATCCCTCCTAGCCTGTCATGCGCCCTCCTTTCACCTACTGCATGAGAAGGGCGCCTTTCTCACCTACCAGTCCAGTTTACTTTAGTTAGCCACTAGTCTTTCCTTGATTTGAGGCTAGACTAACTGCTCACTACTGTTATCACTCCGATTGACCTCCAATGAGACATGACTACCTGTTCTGACTCTAGTTAGATCCTCATGCGCCCTCCATTGATCCTCCTTCGTTCAGTTAGTTCCAGTTACACTCAGTTACACCTACCACACTCAGTTAGACTCAATTTGACTGATGGTTGACAGTTACTTGAGCATTGATGACTCCATTGATGATGAGATAGACTACTAGTTGTGCTCCGATGACACTCCAGTGATCCTTTGATCACTCCATGAAGGCTAATTCGAATTGCCACCTTAGGCATTCGAATCCTCATGCATTGTACTATTTATTTGTCCATATTGTGATTAATTAATTAGTGTGTGTGAAGTATTTTTGCTTCTATCCGATTTCTACTGTATTATTATTCTGTTCCTCATTATACTGCATTGACCGCTCTTCTTCTATTTTCTTGCTTAATCAATTACTTTCTTGTGAGGTATACATCATCTCTTAGATCTGCTGTGAGGATTTTCACAGACTATAATTTTGGAATGACATATATAATATATAAGCCAATATATAAGCCATGTTTGATCCATTATCTTAGTAAAAGTTATTGATTAGTTTGATCACCTTGCTCATCATTTCAAAAGTGTTTATCCTAAAGTGCTTTTGAGTTTGTGTACTTTTCTAAAGTTCATATCTCGAATGTTTTTATGTTTATGATCTTTCAGGCATTGGCTTCTCAAACTGGTTTATGTTTATATTTTGGACATGTTTCACCTGATCTCATAACCTAGTTACTGATTTAATCATCATATGTTATTGGTTATTCTGTTATACCTCACTACCCTATTCTTGAATAATTCCTTCACATCTTATACAAAATTCAACCTTTGGCATATTTTATTTTGGATTTTCTGGCTTTGCACTTTTGTAGTCTAAGTACAAATTCCAGTGCAAACATGTTCCAAGTTTAAGGGTTAAGGGACATTGTAGTTTGGGTGCTCTAGGTTTGAAGAGAACTTCATAAAGTTATATAACATTTCAGGTCCACAACACTAGACATATTTGGGTGCTTGTGACTCTCAAACTACACAACTTCCTTGGTGGGACTAATAGTATATATGAATTGGGACCTATAAGAGTTTTAGGTCTATAGAAGGATAGGTGAATTCAAAGGTTTGAATAGAACATTGTTGGAAATGAAGCATTCTTAATTGAAGGAAGTCTTGAAAGGATTTTCCCTTTCAAATGTGCTAAGTATTGAAACATGAGGACTTGATCTAGGCTTAGATTATATTGAGTAATCCATTTGGAACCTAAGGATTGGTCTGCATGTGTGCCATTTAGTGCCATTGTGGGACTGAAGTAAACCACTCAAATAAATCCATAGTGTTGCATATGGTAATTGTTGGGCCACCAAATTGTCATCATTATTATACCGTCATCATCATTTGTGGACATCCATTTTACCATTGTCACTTCGTTTTTCATTCCCTTGTTGCTCCTTTTGTCATAATAACTCATAAATTGCCATTTCATACCCTTGTGGTGAGTTCATGGTCGTTTTCCTTCATTTTTAATGAATTAAAGATGATTATAGTTGGCATTTTATCAAAGACATCTAATCACAAGTTTTTACCAGTTTTTTACAAGTTTTTACCAGTGTTTACAAGTTTTTCTCAATATTTACAAGTTTTTCTCAGTGTTTACAAGTTTTCCAAAAATTTGTAGTTGGAGTAGTTCGAGATAGTTGCGGGGTGCCAAATGAAAATCTGCCACTTGGATTTGGTAAAATATTTCTATAGCATGGTTTTATGTCCATTGGATTGCACCCAGTTCACACGTGCGAAGCTCCAAGGCTTGTTCAACATTCTAGTCAAAACCATATTTTTAACAACAGTTTTTCCAGACAAGCATATTGCGCCTTGATTTGCGTGTAGATGGAGGCGAATCTAAAGATTTTGATTCATGTTTTTTTCTCAGAAACCACCACATTGAGTGAGACACAGACAGTTTCTCCATATCTGCTTCGGTTTGAGAGATATCAACGAGGGAATAAAGAAAATATGCCCAAAATGACAAATTTCCATAACTGGGGGATTTTGTCTAAAAATGTAAAATTTGAATCCTGCATTTGGGGATTCAATCTGATCATTTTCAATTGATATCTGATGTATAAATACCTATTCCTAGAGCATGGAAGGGGAGGACAATAATATCAAAGAATCGAATATTGTTGCTCATCATCTCTGTGTTCCCTCATTTGATTATGAATTTTATTGATTAGCAGTTTTATGTTCTGAAACCGTAGTTTGTTGTAGATTGTAGTTTGTAGCTTGTGAAGGCAGCCCCCCTTCAGAAGGTACAACACTACTTAAATAGTTGTTGCTGTTGTAAGTACTTACTTTTGTTCATAAATTCGAGTTCATCTTCATTACCCTAAGATTGTAAATGTGTGGTTTTGCTTATTTTAATTCTGGAATTTGATTTTATCACATAATGAATAAAATCCTGTAGTGTTCTTTATGATAGATCTAAATTTGGAGTGATATGATGTGCGCACATTTTAGTCTAATTTGATTATTCTACCTTAGTCTTTAGATTTGATTCTTAGATAGATTTGAGATCTTTAGTTGATTAAATCTGATCCTGAACAGAGATATTTGACAATACAAATAACACTGTGATGCTGAGCAAGGAATCTACCTATGTGATATCAGCAACACCTAAACATTGGTTGAGACTAGTTACAATTGAGTAATTGGAAGCTGCCACTTAATCGAAGTGGAATTATTTTGTTATCAGAGTCATAATATTTCTCCATTTGATCAATGAAGCTCTGTATCGATAAGCAGTATAGTTGCAACAAGATTATCAGTACCTGGATCACTTGGATTGAATGCATTTTATACTTTGAACCGCATTTTGAATTTTGTTGTATGAATGGGTTTCCTTTCTGAAGTATTGCATTTTGACTTAAGCATAGTTAGAAAACATAGTTAACTTCTTGATAAACTAGCTCTACACAGATAGTGTCCATCTATCACAAGTTTATGTCCCACGTTGACAATTTAATATTGGGAAATTATTAACATATAATTTCACTGACACTAACCACCATGTCAACATAATGACAAACATGACTAACTTGACAAGTATGTAGACCAAACATAGGGCGCCATGTGGCATAATTACTTCAATAGAAAATTATGTTGTAGGGTAAATGGTCTAATTAAAAGGTGCCACATGGTAGTATGGTTGTGGTTACTTTAAGATCTAATCCACATTTTCCCTTTGAGGGATATTTAAAGTAGAATTTAAGCATGGACTTGATTTTGTCAATAGATAGACCATCTAGCTAATTCATTCAAAGGTTATTTATTCGAGAGACATGTGCACCATTTGATTGGTCCATGCACTTGACAAGTCAACACTGTTGGAGTTAAATAATATGAAAAAGGACAAGTACAAAAATGGAATGGGAATTAGGTGTGATTGTGCTTTGCCAGATTGGTAAACTTACTATTAAAAAGGGCAATGTCTTGTGGAGATCAAACAACACTATCCTTGAGAGAGTGAGTCAAGTTGTTACTTTTCCACTGAAATGCACTCACACCCATTCATTGGTGTGAAGATAGACCAGTTGTATCCATTTCCTTGAAGGCTAATACCTTTGTTGAAATGAGATCACGCCCTGGAGAATGTTCACATTTTATTATTATTAAAGGTTGTCCCAACCATTTCTATGAAAGGTTGTACCCTTAGAAGTGAATGGCAGATCACAACTCTCAAAGTAAAGGTTGATCACACCTCTCTAAACGAAGTGTAGTCACACGCGTTCAATAAAAATCAATCACACATAATAGCATGACGGAAAATAACATAGGTTCAAATTAAGACCAATCGCATCCCTAAAGGTAAGGATGTCATACATCTATTAATGAATGGTAATCGTATTAGTTTTGATAAATATAATTACACTAGCTCCAGTGAAGTGTTACTCACATCCCTTTGAGTTATGGGCACTCATGGTCACTGAGGCGAATGACGTAAAGATTACTCAATTTCAAGCGAAGCCCACTTGCGGCCTTGTCCATAAATGATCATGCCTCTTTCCACATGGGTTACTTGTACCCATCCACACAATGAATAATAATTAGTGTAAGGGTAACTTGCACTATTTAAATCAAAGTAACTAATCCTTATTGGAACAAAGGCACTTGCTTCCATATAAACAAATAGTGCTTGCAAGGAGGTATGCGAAGGGTTCATCCTTAGTGATGTGATTTGGCTTAATTGAACAATCAATGGTATGGTTACTTGAAGGGCTTGTGAATATGTATTGTCAAACACTCTTGCATTAGAAGAGTCCCAAAGGGAAATTATAATCGTTGTCCCAAGCATATAAATTACCTTTGCAATTGATAGAGAAGGGGACCTTTTTGGAGGATAGTAGATAGACTCATGTTTTCTACGAAATTCTAGACCATATTTTGAATGAGTACTTCAATACATTGAAAACAATTGGAGACATAATAACAAAGAGAATGAGGTTATCTTGGAGTTCAATAGCCATATCTCATTTTAAATGAAGATGGATGCAAATCTATATGGAAGAAGAAAATATTGTAGTAGACTAGAGTCATATACATAGTATTATCCGCTTATTTGAGCCATTGTAATATGTAAATTAACTTATGTTGAAATATGTAATAAAGCATAGTTGAAGCTGTTCCATCCTTGGAGTTGTCCCGAAGTGGGTTTCTCAAGGGTTATTTTAAGTGTCAAATTCTTTGGTTGAATGTGTGTGAATTTTAATATATGCTTTTTTTTGTTTTGTAACTATATACACCATGAGCACAATTACTAGTTTTAATTAAACAATAATGAAACATATTCAAATATCCATTGAGATAGGTTGTTTAGTAAGAAACTTGCTACAATTTACAAATCATAAAATTTAGTGTTGGGTTTAGAGAGGGTTTGGAGAGAACCATATGAAAATTGGAAATCATCAAGGGTTGAATTTCCCCATACTTCATAGAACTGAAGAGATCATATGATATTATTCAAACCTAGGGCTAGGTTTGTCAGAAGACATATGAAACCAAGAACCATAGGAGGTATAACTGAACCAACCCTTCAAGCCAAAACTATTATTAGGACAATTTAAGTTCTCTTAAAGTCCAGAACTTCAAAACAAGGAACTGTACCATGAGAACATATCAAAATGGTTTCTCATTAGCAAACTTATTACTCTCAATTAAAAACTTCAAATGGATATGAATTATTGTAGTTCAATACGATTTAAAACAAGTTGGGGGGGAAAACTTATCTCGTTACGGAAACCATGGTGACAAGTTGGCACCCTCTAAAGGGTGTAACTTCTTCTCCTATTCCTTGCATGTTGGTTTTCATGATACCATTTGACATCCTCTAAATATTGCCATATGTCACCTTGATCTTTGCTTACAAACATCATCGATCACATGTGATAGAATATGATTAGTCCAGGTCTCCCAGACATATCCTAGCACTTGTGATTGGAAAGCTACATAAAGTTGCTCAAGAACCTAACTCTCTATAAAGGAAAACACTATAATATTTTGGGGCCACGAAAGTGGGTGGATTTGGATCCTCAAGGCCAGGACATAACTTCCTAACTACAATTCTATTCTGAATAAAATCATCGTCATCATAGAGTGCACTAGGGATGAAATATGTCTAGGAATAGGAGATGTTACCACATGGAACAATGCTATCCTCATGAAATACCTTAAATGATATGGATTTAGGGACTACAAAACTATCACGTCATAAACTATAATGACTCATAGGTCTCCACATGATAGACACAAAAGCTCAAGGGAATGCCATTCGACAATAATATGGACCATTAAGGCGCTGATGTGGCAACATTCCCTACCAAATAAATCCTTGCAAATAAAGCCATGTTATAAGGAACATCTCATAGTTGTTGCAAAGAAGGTCTAAAC
The DNA here is from genome assembly GCA_027924585.1 of Larix kaempferi. NCBI lineage: Eukaryota > Viridiplantae > Streptophyta > Pinopsida > Pinales > Pinaceae > Larix > Larix kaempferi. Next base: position 3,597,364 of record BSBM01000024.1, read on the forward strand.
ATTGTTTTCCCTTATAAATTTGGCTAAGTGTTGTGGGGGTGGCAAATTCCGCATGAATATTCTTGGACCCAAAGTGGAACTTAATTGTATTGTTAAGCCTTATTGGCAAGTTGGCAAGATGAGTTCAAGGTCTTGTGCTCCTAAAGTGCACAACCACATCCCAAGGACCCAATGACACCCTCAAAGATCAATTAAATAATATTTAGTTTTGAATACACAAGAAGGGCCTCATGTTATGTGATTGTACGAGACTCTCCTTAGACTTGACGTGGCACTTTTAATTGTATTGCATAATTCTTTGGGTCCATAGGACCAAGAAACATCGTAATCTTATGTTCTTAAAGTGCATGAAATATCCCATGGACCTAACGACACCCTCAAAGGCCAGCAGAATAATATTTAAGGTCCAATATGCAAGTGACATGATTAATAAAACTAGTGAATACACATGATTGTAACACGTCAACAAAATCTAGGACAACTTAGAGCATGGCACTAACTCTAAGAGCTTAACGTAGGCAAAAAAATAATGAACAAAAATGGGAGGGTGTACAGTGTATAGGCCAATGCCCTTGCAATGTGGCAACATTGATTTGGTCAATGTTTAATAAGTTTTGATATTGTCTTTCAACCCTTATGCTAGTACACATTTGATATCTCTATATTAAATAGAAAATTACAAAAAACATTTGTTAAGAAAAACTATAGTATTTTCTTTGCAATTGAAAAATTGTAATTATGGTGGCTTATAATTAAGTACTTAAACAAAGAAATTAATTCGACCGTATTGTTAGTGTTAATGTAATTGTAACTTCGAAAGATATTCACTTATATATTTTACATTGTATTTGTATTTTATTATTGTACCTCCGACGGAGATGTTTATTCCTCCGGTTGGGAAGTCATTATTGTATTTGGGTCATGTAAAGTCATTGAGGTTAACCCTCCATTGTAAGTCGGGGCATTAGACCCCAGAGTTAAGTTGTTAATGGGTTATTAGACTCTCCTAGAGAAGTCGACCCAATCAAGTACAACTAGGGGCCGACCTAGTTGGGTAAAGGTCAAGTGAAAGTAGAAGTATAAATAGAGAGGGTGCCTCTCTCATTTGGATCATTCACTCACTCACTCAATTCGCATTAGTGAGAGAGAGGAGGAGTTCACACAAGTGGAGAAGAGAGAAGTTGTTGAAGACCATCTCTATTTTGAGTTTTACTTTTGTGACATTGTATTGGTGCTCATTCTATCTCTGAGGAAGTTGCAAGGTTTTATCCTTTATGGTTTCCCCGAGGAAAATATTTGTGTCTATTGTATTTATGATGTGCTTGTTATTCTCTCAAATAAGATCCTAGATTAATATTGATTAAATTGTGAAAAACTTTAAGGGGGGTTCCGTGAAGATGGGTGTCTATTTTGGGGGGTTCCGTGAGAAAATAATTCTGAATTTTTCATGTTTTCCATCTTTGGGCGAATAAAAGTGATATTTTTGTTTGGAATTTCACTTTTCACTAAAAAACAAACTTTCAGAGAATTATGTTAGCTTGCTATCCATATTTTTTCCAATTTTTTATATTGAGATTTGATATGTCGATTCGACAAATGTTTGACAATGTGTTCTTATAAAACGAAAGGACTACAAAATAGCCATGTTTTGTCGCACACGTAAAATCGTTGTTAAACTTGTTTTTTGCAAAAAACAAATATGCTACAACAATCTACACACAATATACTACTGCATGACTATAAGTTTGTAGCAAATGGATCTATATACTACTTATTATATTTATTTGAATTCAATCAATGGGGAAACCCTGTCGATTTTCAACATATTTTTTGTCGCAACACTTTTCTCTCAAGTGAATATAAAACTAAAAATTCTATGAATACCCTTTTGAAGTAGACACGCCAATTAACTGCACTATAGTTTTCTCAAATTTTTTCGTGGTGTATTTTTAAAGTTATGGATTTTTCATTTCACTGCATTTTGAAAGAAATGAAACTAGACTCGACACCTGTTAAGAAAACACACAATTACAAATATCAGATCTTACCTATACATAAAGAAATCTATATATTTAGAAAGTGGATTCAATAACGAAACTAATGGTATCAAGTCCGACAGTCGCCTTATAGTGTAACAGATCATTTTTACCTTCCGAAAATGGAGAAACCTGAAAACTGTGAGTGGCAATCAGATTTTCAGGTTTCAGAGGTTATTCGGCGGAATACTTATTCGACGGAATAGTTATTCGGCCGAATAATTATTCGGCCGAATAACCGTTTTCCGTAACGGCGATGTCAATTTAACTAAAGGTTATTCGGCCGAATAATCAAACATAAAAAAAACTCGTCGACCGGGAAAAATATATATATATATATATATATATATATATATATTTTCTACACTTATATAAATAAAACTAAATACTTCGATTAATTTCGCACATTTTAATTTCGCATACTTTTTTGTCAGAATATTTTTGAAGGGATTTTCTAAGGAGCTTATTTTGCAAAGAGAGTTTTTTTTATGAGGTATTTTTTTTCTTACTTCTTTCAAAAGAATACATTGAAAGAATTTTTTTGCAAAATGAGTTTTTATTCCAAGTTTTTTGCACTTCTTATTTTTTTGCAATGGGTTTTTTTCCAAGGATTTTTTAAGGAGCCTTTCTTTGCAAATAAAGTTTTTTTTATGAAATATTTTTTTCAAGCTATTTGCATTTTTCATTTCTTTGCAATGAGTTTTTTTTCCAAGGATTTTCTAAAAAGTTTTTTTGTAAAGAGAGTTTTTTTTATGAAGTATTCTTTTTGTTACTTTTTTCTAAGAAATACATTGAAAGATTATTTTTCTAAGGCATTTTTGCAAAATAAATTTTTATTCCAAGCTTTTATACTTCTTAGTTCTTTGCAATAGGTTTTTATTCCAAGTTATTTTTTCAAAGAAGTTGTCTTTTTCTTTCTTATTTTTTCAAGTGATTTTTTCAAATGACTTTTTTCAAAGTTTTTTTTCTAAATATTTTTGCAAAAAACGTTTCTTTTCTTCTTATTTCTTTGAAAATGAGTTTTTTCAAAGTCTCCCAAGTTATTTTTGCAAAAAAAATATTTTGTTGCAAAAGTTTTTACAAAGATTTATTTATTTATTTATTTATTTATTTATTTTTTTTTTTTTTTTTTTTTTTTTTTTTTTTTTTTTTTTTTTTTTTTTTTTTTTTTTTTTTTTTTTTTTTTTTTTTTTTTTTTTTTTTTTTTTTTTTTTTTTTTTTTTTCAGTCAGTGGATTTACAAAGAAGATTTATTTAGAAAGTGTTCTTATTCTTTTCCAATGGGTTTTTCAGCAAATGTTTCTTTCCAAAGTGTGCATTTACAGAGTTTTTATTCCAAGGCATTTTTGCAAATAAGATTTTATTTCAAGTTATTTTTACAAAGAAGATATATTTTTCTTTATTATTTATTTGAAAATGGATTTTTTCAGAGTCTCCCAAGTTATTTTTGCAAAAAAGTTATTTTGTTGCAAAGGTTTTTACAAAATCTTTTTCCCGAATATTTTTTCAAAGAAGATTTATTTTGAAAGTGTTCTTATTCTTTTCCAATGAGATTTTTTCAAAGGTGATTTATTGTCAAAGAGTTCTTATTTCATTCAAAGAAAGTTCTTTTCAAAGGAAATTTGTTTCCAAAGACTTTTTCTTCAAAAGACTCAAGTACAAGATTTTGATAAGGTGAAGTAAATTTCAGTTCATGTGTTCATAAATTTCGTAACTGTTTTTAAATATTCATTTTGTTTATTTACAATAAAATGATGATCTTCTTTAATTTATCATTTATAGATTAAACAATCATGGGCAGTAAGAGAAACCGTCAAAGAAAATATGATCGTAAACGTGTTGATGATGATGATAATAGAGAAAATGAAAAACTTAAATATCATGCCAACATAGCAAGCCTTGCAGAAACGCAAGCAACGATTATTGAAGATACAAATACAGTTTTACATGATAATGTCGATGAAATGGAAATTGAAAATAGAGTATAAGAGGAACAAATTGAAGTTGAAGAAACCATTGTTGAGGATGTAAATAGTGATTTACATACTAATGTCGATGAAGTCAATATTGAAGATCGAGTTCAAGAACCAAAAATTGGACCAGGTATGTATATATTGAATGTATTTTCGAAATTCATTTTTTATAATGAATTGTATTTTTGGATGCATGTTTTAAATTAAATTTATTTTGATGTATAGGTACTTTCACCATTGATGATCAAACGTTAGAAAACGTTGATTGTAATAAATATGGAAAAAAATACCCATACACGCTGCACGATATTGGGCTCAAAAAATTTATGATGATGTTCTGAAGAATTATTCAGCAACAGGACAAGCTCAAATTTTGAGATGTTTATTAGTGACCAAGAAGTTAGAAGATGCTACATCATTATTGGGTATTCACAAGGTGACCAAAGAGTCAAAATTAAAACATAATGTGATGGAAAATATAGGTGATGCAATAAATTTTTTTGGAAAATCTAGGAAGAAAGACATTAGTGTTGCACGAAGAGCAATTCATACAACAATTATTTCGACTAGTACTAAACAAAAACGTTTGACAACACAGCTAGCATAAACAGTTGGAACCTCAAGAAAGACATTATACAGACATAGCAAATTCAGAATGCAAATAGATGAAAATGATGAACTTGCTTGCTGGGCAATTATTTGTAGACAGCCTTACAAAAATAGAATGGGAGCAGGGGTTAAAGATATTGTACGGGAATATTGGTTGACACATGCACGAGTTTCACCAAATTCAAGAGATGTAATACGACAAAGAGTATCATGATGAGTATATGTAAGCAGTCCAAAACATATAATGGATATGACACAAGTACAATTGTTCAATAAATTCAAGGAAGATCATCGCGGAATTAATGTGTCAATCACTACATTTGTGCAACTAAAACCATGGTATGTTAGACCTATTACTATCCGTGACACATGTTGTTGTTGTTATCATGTGCAATTCCAATTATATTACGACACATTTCTTGAATTTGGTAAAATGTTTTGGACAAATTCACCGCCTCCGCCTACAATACGTGAATTCATATCTCAAACCCTATGTGAGAGAAATCACGATGAAGTATTTTATAATAAAAAATGTGTCAATGGAAAACATTGTAATCGTTGTGGAAATTTGGTTTTATACCACAATAAATATCCTATCGATACTGATGATCACTCATTGTCAAATGTCACCGTTGATTGGAAAAGATATGAATACATTACAAGTACTAGTGATGTACATTCCAAAAGGATTGATTTGCGAGAAAATAAAATAGGTGTGGCAGATTTTCTCAAGAAATTCGAAAGTGAAATTTATAAATACACCAAGCATTCACATAGAGCATGATGACAAGACCTTCAATTCAAACAGTCTCGTGAAATTTTTCCACCAGTAACAATTTTGTCAATGGTTGACTTTACAGAAAATTATACATTTGCTGCACAAAAAGAGATACAGAGTGAATACTATCATTCTGACCAAGTTTCAATATTCGTCCATGTTTTATATAGACATTCTCAACAGGATGTTGCTGGCATTGAAAGCACGTGTGACAATCGAGATGTGATTAAAGAATATCACTTTTATATCAGCGACGATCGTACACACGATACACATTTTGTTCATCATTGTATTGAAAGTATTTTCTACAATTCACTAAAGGAACATAACATTAAATTCAATGAGCATTGGATATGGTCAGATGGATGTGCCGGACAATTTAAATCTTTGCGATCATTTTATTGGTTATGTCGACTTCATAAAGCATTGAACATTAAACATCATTGAATTTCTTTGAAACTGGTCATGGAAAAGGTGAACATGATGGTGCAGGAGCATGCGTAAAAAGAGCACTTCGAAGATGGCAAATGAACCATAGTTCTGCACGATTCCATTCAGCTGCAGAGGTTGTCCAATGGTGTAAATCACATCTAAACCATGATTATAATCAACAATCAAAAAATGTGCGCAGGTATGTACACACAAATGTTTTAATTTATATTTTATAGTCAACTTAAAAAAAAGTATATGTACCTAACATCAAAATTTGTCATTTGTTTACTAGGTTTTTTTGGCATGTTGGGATCCAAGATATAAATAGATCAATACCCTACGACGCTAGCACCATACAAGGGACTAGAGATTTTCACTCTATTCAAACAAAAGCCTTCCAAAACATTTATGCATTTGACAGTAGAAAGCAATCATGTTTTTGCCATATTTGCACTAAAAATATTGAATCTACAGAAGTTTGTGAAAACATAACGAACAACTACGTGAAACATTGGAAACACACAGAAATTAATCCTAAAGAAAAAATGCCACTAGCAAGCATAGAAGAATTAGAATCAGAAGATATAGCAATATCATCTGATGGTGACATTTCAGATCTCGTAAGAGAAGATAATGATCAAATACCACTATTTTGTCGATTATTCATTCTTGTCATTCACTTTATACACATGTATATTAGTCAATTTAGTTGAATTAAAAATCCTGACATCAATTGTAATTTGCACAGGAGATGTTTTTGCTGTGATTGCACCTGTCGACAACAACGAAAATGTGAACTATTATTTGATGCGATGCACTGAAGAAAAAATGAAGTTATTGGAAGACTACAATGACAACGGATATACATACGAGAGAGGATCAATCATTTTAAAGGGCTATTTTTTTCAACAAACCCATATGACTCAAAATTATGTCTACTTTCAGGATTATGAACCTGATGTCATATGTTGTCAATATAGCCATTAGTATGTGCATCTCGAATAAAATTGGTTCAAGTTCCATTGAAAAAACAATTAAAAAATAAAAAATGGAAATTGTCCAAATATGACCATGAACGGATAATTGAAGACGGCATTCCATTGCGATGTTTTTAAAACTATATATTTAAAATTAATAGATCAATGATTTTGTCGATGTCATTGTCAAATGTGTACAATATATTTTTTTATTTTTATGTTTATGATCTTGAAAAGAACTATAATATATAAAAGTTTAAATAATCGTATTCTAGTGTGCTGAAATTTGAATTCAAAAATTATTGGATATTGAAAACTTCAATGTGTAAAATTTTTGACTTAATTCTGTTTGAAATTTACTTTATTCGGGTCCCCATATGTCTATTAGACCACTTAAGGGATGAGATAACGGATCTGTGGTTGTCGCCACTCTCCGCCCCGAATCTTTAATTTAAAATATCGCTTGTATAAAATTATTTGGTAACGAAAACTTGAATGTATAAAATTTGTCTTAATTAGATGTCTGAAATACTTTATTCACGTGGACCCATATGTCTATTAGACCAATTAAATGATGAAATCTAACGGATCGGTAATTGTCACCACTCTCCGCCCCAAATCTTTAATTTAAAATATCGCTTGTGCAAGTTCATATAACTGAAATCATGGCAAATGGAGACAACGATCATTTGATTTTTAATCACAAGAAAAAATTCCAGGATTGTGAATCTTATGCTAAATTAGAGAAATGATTATTTACAACAAATCGATGAAAATTCATCAAATTGTTGTTTAAAATCATTGCTCTAATTTAACACAAACTTCACAATCCTGTAATCTTCGCTTATGATTAAAAAACAAAAAATTGTTATCCCCATTTGCCATGATTTCAGCCGCATCAAATGTACCTGAACATTGAAAATAAGAATTATTAATTAAAAATCCATATATCAAAATTTGAACAAATAATATTATTTATTTTTCAAACTTCCTAAAATTTGAACTTAACATGTGTTCTCTTTTAAACTTCCTAGTTCATCCATATTTCTATCAAAATTTCTAACATTCATAAACTTCTTAACATTTAAAGATAACATTTGAATATGTTCTTAACATTCATTTTAAACTTCCTAATTCATCCATATTTTTATCAAAACTTATGTAACATTCATAATCTTCCTGACATTCCTAAGTTTCATAACATTCCTAAACTTCCTATTTCATCCATATTTCTATCAAAACTTCTAGATCATTCCTAAAACTTCAGAACATTCAAAGTTAACATTCATGTTCTTAAATTTCATTTTTAAACTTCTTAATTCATCCATATTTCCATCAAAACTTCAAACATTCCTAAACTTTCTAACATTCCTAAAATTTAAACTCAACATATGTTCACTTTTAAACTTTCTAATTTTCATCCTTGTATCTCTTTCAAAACTATAACATTCAAAAATTTGACATTCATGTTCTTTGCATTCATTTTAAAGTTCATAATTCATCCATATTTTCATCAAAACTTATATAACATTCATAATCTTCCTAACATTCCTAAATTTCCTATTTCATCCATATTTCTATCAAAACTTCTAACATTCCTAAAACTTCATAACATTCAAAGATAACATTCATGTTCTTAAATTTCATTTTTAAACTTTATATTTCATCCATATTTTCATCAAAACTTCAAACATTCCTAAAATTCCTAACATCTCTAAAATTTGAACTCAACATGTTCTCACTTTTAAACTTCCTGGTTTATCCATGTATGAAAACTTCTAACATTCCTAAACATCCTAACGTTCAAAGATAACATTCATGTTCTTAACATTCATTTTTAAACTTCTTGGTTCATCCATATTTCTATCAAAATTTCTAACAAATTATTAAACTTCCTAACATTCAAAGATAACATTCTTGTTCTTAATATATTCAATCTTATCATTCATTCATGTTTCAATCAAAACTTCCTAATTTATGAACACTTTAAACCTATGTTCATCCATTTTTAAACTTCATAAATAACATTTCTTAAACTTCATAATATTCAAGAATGTCATGTTCTTAACATTCATTTTTACATATTCATTCATTCATTTAAACATGCAAATACATATTTTAAACTTTTAAATCACACCAAATATGTCAAATAAGCAAAAATAAACTAGATCATTTAAACTAAGATTCACAAAATATGTAAGTTCAAAGAACATGTATATAATCTTCAAAAAAATACTCATGAACATGTAAGTTCAATGTACCCATATATGTATATATCTAGTCCAAAAATAAACTTCCTCAACATGTCCAAAACAAATGTTTCCAATCTAGATGCATATCAACAACAACAAAATTGTCCACCATGCTATCCTCCACTCGGGCCTCCCCCTGGACTCAACCCACCCTGCAACATGTGTAAAAAAAGATTATGAATATCATTTAAATTATTTAAACTATATTCAGAAAATTAAAATATTAAACTTATATATCAAAAAACAATTCAAATATTAACAATATTACATCAAATTCTCCAAATGCTTGTCCACCACCATCCTCCAAAGGAGTTTTTCCTTTGCCTCCAAAAGATTTGAGAGACCCAAGCTGCAACATATATAAAATCAATTTATGAATCTCATAAATCTAAATCCATAAAAATTAAAATATTAAAACAGTAAACAAAATTAAAGCACTAAACGAAATTACCTCTCTACCAATATCTGCTTCATTAAGCAAAGAACCTATATCTCCGCCCTAAAATTTAAGTTGTATTAATAAATAAAACATATAATGCAAACCAAAAAAATTACTATGTCAATTAACTTAAAATTAAAACAAAAAGATTAAAAAATATTAGCTCACAATAGATGGTAAATCATTTATAAAGTTGGTATCTAAAGAAACCTGCATGGATAAGTCAAATTAACAATAAAATGCATAGTTAAATTAACATTCAAAAAATAATTATATATATATATATATATATCAAATTCAAACATAATTACAAATATGTTAATAATAAATATGTACCTCTCTCTCTAGATTTTCGCTAGTTGAAATGTGGAAAGAATGTTCGTTCATCATTCTTGAAAACTGCAACCAATTTAAACATTTACATAATGTACCTATTACTTTACATCAAAAAACATAATTTATCATTCATATAACGTAACAAAAAAAATCAATTCAAAATAAATAAAATATTTTTAAATTAAAATCAAATCATATCATAGTCAACAAACCTCTCCCAAACTCGATGTGTCATTGGATATAACATTTGCCGCTAGGTCACGACAAACCTTCGCATATACCCTGAGATCTTCAATGCTCATTCCATCTATCTCATCATCAGTTTTATAAACAAACTTTTGACGAATAGCAGAACGAGCCCTTTCTCGAACTAATCCCACATCTACTCCCACTAATGCTGACGATAAACCATCGCCAACAAAATTTCTTGCAGTTGTCCCAAGTTGAGATGTGGGCTCTATCTCTGATTTTAATGCCACCAACCTAGGTGGACGAGATATCTGGGGTGGAGGTCGAAGAGTTGCAGGATCTCTAAGCGCACCTTCTCGATCATATATTCGACCCTTTCCAACTCCATAAAATTTTGAATGAACATCGGTATAGTCTGGCTTCATATTTAAAAAAAACTCAGCATAAAAAAATTTAGCAAAATATTGAGAAACCTCATCGTTCCATGGAAATCGACCATAGGCTGCAAGAAATCGATCATAAAGTAAATGTGCAAGATGAGGATGCTTGAAATATTGCACTTTCAACATTTCTTTTTTCAAACCTTCTTTGAAATTAAACATTGATTTGGCCTGTTCTTTTGTCACTCTCTCCTTCACAACATTCCATTTGTCTGGACCCATCACTTGTTCCCTTCGTCTTCGCATAAAATCTACAAAACCATCTGTAGTTGGTCCGAGATTCTCATATGCTTGAATGAAGTTTTGCAATGATCCCAAAACAATCTCCAAACTTTGTTTATTCTCTGGAGGGAGATCCATAGTAGACAAGTCATTTTGCAACTTGTCATAGTGGGATCTACATCTTTCAAGAGTCATTTGATGATCACCACCTTCCCATGGAAGCTCCTGAGGTAGATCAGATGGATATGTTGTAATGGGTGTACAACCCTCAATTAATTCAACATATTGCGTCCTAGCTTGACCATCACCACCTCGTGTAGAATGGTGAACCTCTTGAGAACCTTGCTCTACACCCTCATCTGTCTCCCTTGCTTGCTCTGTCTCCCTCCCTATAGAATTACAAGCATCTTCCGAACCATGCTCTGCTTCAAATGAAAATAAAGTCTTATTTAAACACAAATACAAATTTTGCACACACAAAAAACAACTTGCATATAAATGTTAAAAGATCGATATTCATATACCAATAGAGGGTCGAGATCGACGTTCTCCCACAGAAGATATAGGGGAATCATTTGTACCCCTTTCACCTCGTCGTTGTGAACTATACAATAAATTAGAATCCCGAGGGGAGGTTGACAACCTCCGATTATCACTCGTAATACCAACCCCAGAAGTTTGTGAAGACCTCCTACGTTTTCGCCTCAAATAATCCTCTCTTTCCATTTGATATATAATGCCTACACTTAAACACAAATATCAACTAATTACATATTCAAATCCTACATGTCAATTCTACGAATTCTAAAACCTAATTACTAAAGAGACTAAGTTATTTAACAAGGACCTAGATTTACCTAATTTATCATCTAATAGTTCTCAAAAAGAGTATAGCTAATATTGTTAGATGTGTGACGAATTAATGTACCAATTTTTTAAGTGTTTTTGATGTTTAAAATGAATGGAACCAATATAGTTAAGTACTAAGTGAAGGGTTGATTTCTTTATATCAAAGAATGAGTTCATGAACCTGTTTTAACTTCTAACCTCAATCTTAAATTAATAACTTAATTGATATTTTAATACCTAAAACATAAATTACATCAAATATTTTCATTATTGCACAAAATAAATTAAAAATTGACAATTCATGTATTATGTTTTGAGTTGAAATGTTTTCGAAATTTGCCATTTTTTATAATGGTTTTTAGTTTCTTAAATTAATAATTTAATCAAGATATTTTAATACTCTAAACATAAATTATATCTACAAATATTCTCATTATTCCATAGAATAATTTTTTTTTTACCGTCATAGTATTATGTTTGGAGTTAAATGACTTGTTTCCCAAATTGGCCATGTTCAACAATAGTCTTCAATTTCAATCTGATAACGGTAACGATTCTTGGTATTATGTTCTCCAAGTTTGCCATGTTGCAAACAAAGGAAAACATAATACCATAATCGCCACCTTTACAAAAATAAAACTCAAGACCATTGTGGCATAATATCACCTAATCTAGTTTACAAAATGACTATGACTATTAGTGTTCAATTGCATAAAACTTACTATAGTACATCTAAATTAAAGCCTATTCATGTCTATAGTTTCGTTGTACCTAAAGTCCATTTAAAGTTTTGTTGTATCAAAAATAGAGTTTAATTGTCTAAAGTTTGGTTGTATCTATAGCTATCTATCCACACAGTTTGTAACATAACTTATATATTGATCTCTACACTCTATAAACATAGACAGAGTTCATGAACTCAGTCCATGTCCATGTTGACAGAGTTCATGAACTCTGTCCTCATCCATTTCAACAGAGTTCATGAACTCTGTCAACATGGACATGTTGACAGAGTTCAAGAACTCTGTCCATATCCATGCTGACAAAGTTCTCAAATAAAACAAGCCTTTATATAAATGGGATATGTCCTTCACAAATAAAATTACTGTCCTACTTTTATTTTCATTTCTGAACACAGGCAAATCCAACTATTTAAAAAAAACAACTAACTGAACACTAACCATATTCCACTCTATATTTAAATTTAAATCATTTTCGACATACAATTTGGCCATAGTACAAGAACTCTGCCCAAATGGACAGAGTCCATGGACTCTGTCCAAATGGGCAGAGTCCATGGACTCTACCCATTTGGACAGAGTCCATGGACTCTGCCAATTTGGACATAGTCCATTGACACAGCCGACACGAATAGCAAACAAAATGATTGCAGGCAAGAAGTATGCAGGTGAATTTAAAAAATAAGTTATACTTACCTCTTTAGCCACAGCCGAAACAAAAGCAGGCGACTTGAAATCTAGCCGAAGAGAGCCCAGAGACGAATTTGACACAGCCGAAACAAAACGAACGAAGTAAACGGAAAAGAAACCCTGCAATAACAACAACAACTTAAATATGAAAACCTGCAATAACATTTGCAACTTAAATAAGAAACTTAAAGACAGGAAAACACAATTTCAGAAGGAAAATAGGAAGCCTTTTACCTCTACACACCGTGTCGATATGTCGCCAGCTATAGCACCTCAACGATGATCGAACGACCACAGGATTACACCAGACGCAGACTCCACCATATGGATTTCAACGGCCGAAACATAAATTCAAGCGCGCAGGAAAGGAAAAAACTCAATTACGTGCAGATGGCGAAATTAGAAGGTGGCAGAAAAATGAATGACAGAGGCAGAGTGTGGCAGCAACACTCCAGCTACGACGAACCGTCGGGCATACGCACAGGGTGGCGGATCGCCGAGACACAACAGCGACGAATCGGGTGGCAGAAAGGCGACAGAGTGGACCGTTGACGCGGAGGTAGGGCCACCATCAGCGCCAAAGGGGTCCACGAGATCACGAGAAAGTGACAGGGAAAGGCCGCGACCGAGCTTTTATGCAGAATAATTATTCGGTCGAATACTTATTCGGCCGAATAATTGAACACATCGCCGTGAGTTTCCTCCGTCCGGCTAAAACTTGGCACATACACCGAGGCCACCGTTAGGTCTAACGGTGGCCCGTTAACTATTATTCGGCCGAATAAATACTAAGTTATTTGGCCGAATAATTAAACTTATTCAGCCGAATAAGTTAATTATTCGGCCGAATAATTAAACTTATTCGGTCGAATAACCTTCGCTATAGTTCTTCGCCCGTCGATTCTCACCAAAGTGTTACCCACCTTCGCGTTTCCACCCCTAACATGGTATCAGAGCTAACCTGAGAAGAAGACCTATGCAGCTGCAGAAGCTAGGGCTTCTTAATTTTTGGACTTCTTTCCACAAATCATCAACAAAAAGAGTCTAGGATAAATTTCCTTGGTAAGGCACATCTTTCTATCGAAGCAGAAGTTGATTCAGAGCATTTTCACTTTTTGGCCTATCACTACTGCGGGAAATTAGCGCTTTCACAGAAGTGGAATTTTGGAGTGAAATTAGCATAGGGAGGTGCTCCTCATCAAATTCGAAATTTAGAGACCAAGATCAAATATTTTGGTCGGGTAAAACTCCCGAAAAGTCAAACCCTAATTTGACTCTGGACCAAAAAAACCAGAAAAAGCCACAAACTGCAGATTCAAAATTCGCAAGTCAATTTTCAATGGTGAATTTTTGGAATCTTTAGAAACCAAGTATACCAGCATACTCTCCTCATCCAGGCACATCTATCTATGAAAACAGAATTCAATTCCGAGAATTTTCATTTTTCGGCCCGAGACTACTGCCGGAGGAAAACTAGGGCATCATATATTTTGGGTTTCCGTTCTCAAATTTAGGGAAGTGAGTACATTGGAAAACTCTACTCGAGGAGGAACATCTATCTATCCAACCAAAAGTTCCAAATTCCAACTTTGTAAAATTAGGGTTTCTCTGACAAACCCTAGGCCAACCAACTCCAAATCCAGGCCAGGCATCTCAAATTGGTAAGATCTAAATATTTTGTATTTTCATTTGAGTTTCTCATTAAATATGTCTCACCACACCAAGCTTGAGGATAAGCTTGAAGGGGCTGATAACTTCCGAGCATGGAAGTAGAGGATTGCACTAATCCTTGAAGATAATGAACTAGACACATATGTAAATGAAGAAGTTCCAGTTCTAGAGGGAGATGAGGCTAAATCCTTACACAAGAAGAACCTAGTTAAGGCTAAGAGAATCAGTGCAGATTCTATTAAGGATCATCTCATTCCACATGTGTCATCATTGAATACACCTAAAGATATGTTTGATTCCTTGACCAAGCTATTTGAAAGGAAGAATATAAATGGGAAAATGACCTTGAGGAACCAGTTGAAGAATGTGAAGATACAAAATGCAGAGACCAGGCAGTCCTACTTTACAAGGGTCTCTTAAATCAAGGAGAAACTTGAAGCTGTAGGAGAAGATGTAGAAAATGGAGAAATTGTGACGACCACCTTGAATGGTCTTCCTAGATCTTGAGATTCTTTCATTCAAGGGATTTGTGCTAGAAAGAAGTTAATCACATTCAGTAAGCTGTGGGAGGAATGCTCACAAGAAGAAGCTCAACTTGTAGCTCGAGAAGAAAAGTTGGTAGAAAACGACGATCAAGCTCTCACAACACATTCCAAGAGGAATAACAACAAGAGGGAGCACCACCACAGTAAGAAGGAGAAGCATTGCCACCAAAGTCAGATGGAGAACTTTAGAAAATCCAGAAAATATCTATCTAACATTATATGCTATACATGTGATGAGATGGGACACTACTCCAAAGATTGTCCCAAAAATAGAAGTGGCTCCAACAAGAAGAAGACCAGTAAGAAAAGACACCATGCTCACACCACGGAAGATGATCAACCTGCAAGAAAGAGAACCAGAGAAGAAAGTGAAGAATATTCAAGCGATGAAGAATATGTATTGTAATGAAGGTAACCAGTTACATGGGTTCATTCAAAAGGTTACACCTCATAAGGTGAAACTAGAGATGGATTTCAGTATTACATGAAAGGAGTAGAAGAAGCTACTACAGAGTTGGACTCCGGAAAAAAAAAAATAAAGATCAATAATCTATGGAATAATCTCTTATCCATTTTTAGCATTGGTTAAGGAAGCAAAATATCAAGAGGGAGCACACTCCAGAATTTCCTGCAATGAAGCAAAGATTGAGAGGGAGTCCACCCAACAACCAAACAAAGATAAGTATTTGAATTGTGATTTCTTGTATATCTGATTACTTAAATAATATTGTTCAGTCATGTACATACTTATGCTCCTAGATTTAGGATGTATATCATGCATGTTAGAAAAGTTGCATTAATGAACAAGATACTGCTAATATGCAAGTAATGGGTAAGTGGCCTATGGTATTTTACAACATCCCATTGCTACTTATCTAGAATGAAACCTCTTTGTTGACATGTTGGGAGTAGTGCACACTCTTAACAATGTTCTGGTAGAGATGGAAGGCATCTAGGAAGTTACCGTATGAATACAAGACATGGATGAATGTTGTGTTGAATCATTGGCTAAGATAGTTGCATGACTGTGTGACCTATGTATTTATGCATAAGAATTTGTTTTGAAAAAATATGAAATGTTTCTAATCACGCAACTAAATTGACTTGTAGGAAAGATCATGTACTACAAGAGAGACTTGTTTCAAAGAACAAGTGACGATGATTCAGCTATAACATTCAAGAAGATTTATGAAGTCAAGATGAAGACACTAAAGAACTTGAAGTTACCAGGATCAGAGATACAACAGTGGAAGGAGTAATTCCTGAAGACCATGAAGACCGTGAAATAGAAGAACCACAAGAACCTGTAGATCCACCTCGTAAGAAGAACTCCCACAAGAGGAAGACAACATGGGTACGATAGGTAATTCAATATGCAGAGAGATATGGTGCTCCAGAAGGAATGCATAGAGACAGCAAGAGACCGAGTCCATACTCCAATTATGTAGCCCTGATGTGCGATGTCATTGACAAGGAACCTGCCAACTATGAAGAAGCGATAGAAAGAAAGGAATGGAGATGCCATGATTGAGGAGTACCAGTCGATCACGAAGAATGATGTCTGAGATGTGGTCTTGAGACCAACAGGGAAGTCTGTTGTGACTTCCAAATGGATCTATACGATCAAGCATGTTGCAGATGGCAGCATAGAGAAACATAAGGTGATATTTGTGGCACGTGGATTCTCCCAAAAGGAAGGGATAGACCATGAGGAGACATTTGCACATGTATCCAGATACACTTCCATCAGATTAGTACTTGCTTTGGATGCAGTGATGAAGTCGAAGGTACACCAGATGGATATCAAGACAACTTTCTTGAATGGTGTAGTGGAAGAGGAAGTGTATTTGGAGCAACCACTCGGATTTGAGACACATGACAGGGAGAATCATATGTGAAAATTGAAGAAGGCCTTGTACGGATTAAAACAGGAACCCAGGACGTGGTACGGTAGGATAGACAGCTTCCTGACTAGTTTAGGATTTACCAAGAGTAAAGTGAAATCCAACCTTTACTACAAGGTTGAGGAAGGGAACCCAGTGATACTCCTACTCTATGTAGAGGACCTCTTTGTGACAGGTGAGGATGGGTTGATTGCAGACATGAAGAGGAAGCTTTCTTCCGAGTTGGAGATGAAGAACTTGGGTATGATGCACTACTTTCTAGGCGTGGAGGTGTGGCAAAGCGCGGATGGAATCTTCCTTGGACAAGGGAAGTATGTAGTGGATATCCTGAAGAGGTTCGGGATGATGGACTGTAAGGCCATGACCACACCTATGGCATCGAACCTGAAGTTATTGAGTGATGCTTCATCAAAGTCGATTGATGCCACAATGTATCGTCAGATGATTGGATCTTTGATGTACCTGATGAATACGAGACCAGATGTTTGATTTGTTGTGAACACATTGAGCCAGTTCCTGACAAATCCGAGACATGTTCACTTGATTGCTGCAAAGCTTATTCTGAGGTACCTGAAGGGTATGGTTGATTATGGGCTCAAGTATGATGCGAATCAGAAGATTAACCTGGAGGTTTACATTGATTCGGATTGGGCAGGCAGTGCCATTGATAGGACGAGCACTTCGAGGTGCTGCTTCAGTTTGGGATTAGGTGTGATCTCGTAGTTTAGAAGGAAGCAGTCCTGCGTGGCATTGAGTACAGCTGAAGCAGAGTATGTCACAGCTTGTTCGACTAGTTATGAGACAGTATGGATTAGGAAGCTACTGTCTGATTTGTTTGATCTCCAGTTGGATGCGACTTGTAAATTTTGTGACAACCAGAGTTGTGTGAATTTTTTTGAGAACCCGGTGTTCCATGACAAGTCGAATCACATTGAGATCAAGTACCACTATATCAAGGATATGGTGCAGAGAGGAGCATTGAATATCCAGTATGTTGCGACAGACAAGCAGATAGCCGATGTGTTGACCAAGCCGCTAGCCATAGTAAAGTTTGAGTACTTCAGAGAGAAGCTTGGTGTACTCCAGATCGAGGTTCCTTCCAAGGGGAAGTGATGAGTCCGGAAGACGTAGATGCACATGAGCCATTCTCACATGGTGGTAGGTGTGTCCTCCCATGGTGCAGATGTAAGGGTGGGTGCCTTTCCGACATGGTGGTAGGTTGGTCCTCCCATGTGCGTTGATGTAAGTGTTGAGCCTTTCTCGAATGGTGGTATATTTGTCCTCGCATGTCGTTTGATGTAAGTGTTGTGTGATGTGCATCTGGGTTGTGCTCCGTTGACCTTGAGATGATATGGACATGATGAGGTGAATGATAGGGTACACAGGTTTTGCAAGGAAATGTAATCAGTCCTGTGATGTACACAGGTTTTGCAAGGCAATGTAATCAGTCCTGCGATGTACACAGATTTTGCAAGGCAATGTAATAAGTCCTGCGATGTGCACAGGTTTTGCAAGGCAATGTAATCAGTCCTGCGATGTACACAAGTTTTGCAAGGAAATGTTATCAGTCCCGAGATGTACACATGTTTTGCAGGGGCAATGTAATAAGTCCTGAGTTGCACCTACTTGACGGCTTGCTCGCAGAGATGATGAAGACCTACATGGAGGCTAGGCCTACATCCAACATGAAAAAGGGTTGGCTTTGTAGAACTTCCTATGTTGAGTAGATTGGAGATTGATGGTCGAGATGATGAGGATAGCAGCAACAGTGACGAAGATGATCCAGCTTTGATGATGATCCAGCACTGAACACTTGTGTCTATATGTATTGATGTCTATGTCAAGAGAATACCTTCCTAGTTAAGAGGGAGTGTTAATGTAATTGTAACTTCGGAAGATATTCACTTGTATATTTTACATTGTATTTGTATTTTATTATTGTACCTCCGACGGAGATGTTTATTCCTTCGGTCGGGGAAGTCATTATTGTATTTGGGTCATGTAAAGTCATTGAGGTTAACCTTCCATTATAAGTCGGGGCATTAGACCCCAGAGTTAAGTTGTTAATGGGTTATTAGACTCTCCTAGAGAAGTCGGTCCAGTCAAGTACAACTAGGGGCCGACCTAGTTGGGTAAAGGTCAAGTGAAAGTAAAAGTATAAATAAAGAGGGTGCCTCTCTCATTTGGATCATTCACTCACTCACTCAATTCTCATTAGTGAGAGAGAGGAGGAGTTTGCACAAGTGGAGAAGAGAGAAGCTGTTGAAGAACATCTCTATTTGGGGTTTTACTTTTGTGACATTGTATTGGTGCTCATTCTATATCTGAGGAAGTTGCAAGGTTTTGTCCTTTATGGTTTCCCCAAGGAAAATCTTTGTTTCTCTTGTGTCTATTGTGTTTATGCTATGTGTGTTATTCTCTCAAATAAGATCTTAGATTAATATTGATTAAATTGTGAAAAACTAACAGTTAGGATGGGTGAGGTCATCTTGGTAGAGTCTTGGATCCTAATCATGAAGACCCATGTTCAACTCTCATAATGAAATCATGAAAATAATGTGCCTTGTGTTAATGCGGGAATGGGGTTTATAAGTCCTTACATATCAACAAGCGTTGCACCGTAGTCATGCCTTTTTTATTAGAGAAAAAAACACTCTACCTAGTACCTAGACCATGTCTTGATGACTCTATTGTGTCAAACCCTATCCAAATTGACCGGCCGAGTTACCCTATTGCACATTCCTTGATTTAGGGGTGCATTTCCTTATTAGGGGAGATTTTCCCTAAGTTTAGGAGTGATTGAGTCAGTAACTAGTTGAGGACTAGATGCACCCCACCTATATAGGTCCTAACTAACCTGTGAGTGACCCTAACTAACCCTCTTCAGTAATTAGCACCCCATTTGATATATTTTAGGGATTTGCATGCACATACAATCAATTGCATGTACATCACTCAGTCAGAAGTAGTGATTGGGGAGTCTTAGGTCAGTGTAACTCAGATTGGAGAGTGTGCATCTCTAACTAAGGGTCTTTGTCTCTAGTTAAGCCTCACTAACACCTCATGCACTACTTGAGAAATTTGAATTTCCTCCTACAGTAATTTGTTTCCTTGCCTATTTATTGTAACTCTCTTCATTAATTGATGCTCGTTGAAATATATCATTCTCTCTTATTATATGTTCTATATTTTTGTGTGATGATTAATGTTACTACATTTGTTACATGAATAATTGATTATTGATCCCTTTTTCATGGTATATCTTTCTTATATTAGTGCCTAGATCTACTTGCTCAAATCTACATGGTAGCAGAGTTGTAGGAGTGCTAAACTAGTCAATGTTCTAGTGTTTTTTTTTAAGGGATCAAGCTATTGCAGGTTGAAGAACTGCATTTTCAGCCATCAAAGAGCTCATTTGCAGCCATGGATCTCCTATATCCCCAAAAGATTCTAACCCCCTTCAACAATTATGAACGAAAATCAGGTGTAGGGATACTCTTGAGGATGAAGGGGCTGTACTATATCACAATGGACACCAAGGTAGAACCAAATTCAGTGTTTGAAAAGTCTAAATACTTGAATAGAATGGATGAAGCATTTTGGATGAAATGAATTGTAAAATATAGAAAAGAGAATGGATGAATATATATGATAAAAGCACAATAGACATTAGGGTTTAGGAAGTAGTAACAAACCGTTTGATGAAAAAGTCGACAGTTGAGGATACAAAAAAGAGAACTAGTTGAAAATAAAATTAATGTAAAAAGGAAAGAGGATAATGATGAGGAATATTAAATGAGTAAAACATTTGCTATGAAGGTAAAGAGGAGTATTAAAAGGAAACTTGGGTCACACATCTAATAGAAACAAGGTATCAACTCAAAAGATGAGATTAAAAGAGGAATTATAAATGTTTGAGAGGAAAATAAATATCTATGTATATAAAATAATGATGAAAGAACTTAACTAAAAATAAAGATGAAAAATTAGAAGTCGTCATAATAATGAGTTGCAAAGAGGAGGACATAAAAGATCGACTACGATGGAGAGATAAGGGAGGAATGATAGAGATTTTGAGGGAAGGGATTAGGATAAGATATGAAAACAATAAGAGATTAACGATTTAGAGAATAATACAACTAAGAGAAGGGGTGCAAGGGAAGAGGGGTGAACAATAGAAACATGGGAGGGAAGGAAGGGAAAAGGGAGAGGCGTTAATACAAAGCGTGGAAATACATAATGAATAAATAGATTAGATGATGGATTAAGGTTTCCATGATTTGCTTACTTTGATTAGATGATGGATTAAGGTTTCCATGATTTGCTTAATTTATAACAATCTTCATAATTAAAATTGTTGGGGTTCTTTTCTATTTCCATAACTTCCCTAATAAAGTGGGTGGAATAATGAGAGGTAGAAGCCAAAATTATGGTTTCATTAAAACATATGAGGTGTTTAGAGTTAAAGTAATGCTCTACTATGGCCGATTTATAAGATATGATAACTTCTTATTTCATTTTATTATAGAACACTTTAAATTCTTATTTCATTTTATTATAGAAAACATATGAGGTGTTTAGAGTTAAAGTAATGCTCTACTATGGCCGATTTATGAGATATGATGACTTCTTATTTCTGTAAATTTTTATTTATAAAATGCAATTATATTAATTTCATTTTATTACTAAACACTTTATAACTTGTTTATAAGATGTGATTATATGTGTTTTAATTTATTATTGAACAACTACCAATTCTATCAATGGCATTTATTGATTTCATATGTTTATTCGTTATGTGCACTAGTACATACCCACACCCCGAATTTTGTCTATACACATACATGGATCCATATTAAAATTGGATCTGAGAGCCAATTGCTTCTTTCGGTGTGATTATGAAGTCCTTGAAATGTTAAAAACAATATAAACTGCCCAAAACCTTAACTAAAAATAAAAAATAGATTGTTCAAATTGCAACAACCAACGTAATTTTTGCATCAAAGAAAGTCTCTTTGCATTACAATATCCCTTTTCCACTGAACGTAGAAAGTAACTTACACTAGCATCAAATGCATTTCTTGCATTAAAGGGAAGACGATTTTCATCAAAACACTCATTTTCCAATGGCCACAAAAATCAAATTGCGCTATCATCAAATGAATAAAGAAATTAAACATAACTTTGATATGCTATAGCCCCGAGGGTTAGCTCAAGGGTCATGAGCCAGATGTGAGATCTCTCTGTTAGGATATCTCATCATTCACTTTTGTACTTTGCATGTATGCATGCATTTTGCATGCATCTGCATGTTGCCCAGTCATCAGTATGGTACCTCCAGCACCTAGTCCCTAGTCTCCCAGCACTCGGGAGCTACTTACCACTCAAATTTAGCCCTCCTAGCCTGTCATGTGCCCACTTCTCACCTTCCACTACAGAAGGGCACCTTTCTCACCTACCAGTCCAGTTACACTTCAGTTATCACTCCGATTTACCTTCGATTGACCCATAACTAATGTTATCACTCCGATTGACCTCCGATGAGACATGACTGATGGTTCTAAGTGCAGTTAAGGCCTCATGCGCTCTCCACTGAGCCTCCATCCCTAAATTAGTGCCACTTACCATCAGTTACACTTATTACACTCAGTTAGACTCAGTTTGACACCTGTTTGACAGTGACTTGTGCATTGATGACCACCACTGATTGATGATGAGCACTCCTAGTTGGATCCAAGCTATGCCATTCAGTTAATTCAAATGAAGTCCTTGGTTAATTCAAATTGCTCACTCATTGTGACAGTATTGTATTGTATTTTCACCCTTATTGGGATTATAGAGCACTGAAGCATGCTTTTGCACAGTTTACACCATATTTTCTAAGTTTCATCTATTGTGATTGATTTACTTGTTCATTAGATCTGATGTGACTAATTTTACATGGTATCAGAGCCATGGCAGGGACAAGACTTCTTTTTTGCAGGTGCTCTACATGAAGATTGAGCAATTTTTGCTCACTTTGCAGCAGTTTTCTGTAGTTGCAGCACTTTCTGCAGTTGCAGCTATTGCTCCATAATGGTTCTTGTTTGCTTGTGATTTGCAGGTTTCCTACTTCCTCCATTTGCATTCGCTATTGTAGAGATGGAATATTCTTCTTCACAAAATCTTCTTACTCCATTCAACTATGATGAATGGAAACCAAAGATGATTGCATGTTTGAAGAGACAATGTCTTTTTTATGTGTGCATTGGTATTACAAGAGATTTTGATTATGATGAAGAGGAGAATGATTGGCTTAATGATTGTGACAGAGCTTTTGGGACAATATGTCTTGCTATGTATCCTTGTATGCGCTACCTCAGTACTACTGCTGAAAATCCAAGATATCTATGGGCCCAACTCAATAGAGAATTTGGAAAGCAGGAAGAAGAGGATCATGCTATCCTTTTGGAGAACAAGCCCAGTGAGATATCCTTATGTGCTCTCTCCAATTATGTCTTGGCCTCATCCATTGTTCAAGATGAAGAAGAAACTGTAGATTCAACACTCATTCTCTCAAAGTCTTCTATTTCGAATTCTGAGCAAGATAAACCAGCTCATACTCTAGATTCCGAAGAGGTTCTTGAATCCTCTCTTTCACATGAGTTTGTCGGGATGCAGAATAATGGTCTACTTGATGTTTTGGAGGTAAAATATGATTTTAGAGGTGAAGCATTCATCCTCCTTAATTGCATGCCTCCTATAAACTTTTGTTCTATCATTTGCATAGTTTCTGAAAGTTTTACTGAAGATGAAGAGCGCTACCATTCGCTTGAGTTCAATTCTCATTCAATTTTTGCTGATTTTGGTTTTGATCTCACCCTTGTTGGTCCAAAAGAGATCTCAAGAAACAATTTGTCAAATATTGGAGCTTATTTAACTTCCACTGATAAGAAGTTCAAGTTTCAAGATCTATTTGATCCGATTGGAGCTATTCCTACCTCACTTGGTTTGAATCACGGGTTCCAGTATCATCCTCATATTTTCATATTTGTTCTCACCATTTTCAGTATGAAGAGCAAGTTCATAAAGTCTCCACATTCGCTTGCATCCACTAATGGAGAATTCAAGCACATGTTTTTGGAGCATGATCCATTTACTCCCAAGAGTAAGATAGCTCCAAACATATCTACTTGAGTTGGGAGCCGTTAAATCTTTTGGTGTGTTATAGTTCATTTTGAGGGGGGGGGTTTCCCATGAGGTTTTCTCCATTTCCTCGTTTCATGGATTGTTCTTTATTTGGATTATTATTGTATTGGGGTGACCTTTGGTCTCAGTTACCAGGGCCCTACATTTTATTTTTTACATCATAGTATAGCTTGAGGGGGGGGTGTTAGGATATCTCATCATTCACTTTTGTACTTTGCATGCATGCATTGCATGCATTTGCATGCTTCCCAGTCATCAGTATGGTACCTCCAGCACCTAGTCCCTAGTCTCCCAGCACTCGGGAGCTACTTACCACTCAGATTTATCCCTCCTAGCTTCTCATGCGCCCACTTCTCACCTTCCACTGCAGAAGGGCGCCTTTCTCACCTACCAGTCCAGTTACACTTCAGTTATCACTCCGATTTACCTCCGATTGACCCATAATTGATGTTATCACTCCGATTGACCTCCAATGAGACATGAATGACAGTTCTGAGTGCAGTTAAGCCCTCATGCGCCCTTCACTGAGCCTCCATCCCTAGACTAGTGCCACTTACCATCAGTTACACTTATTACACTCAGTTAGACTCAGTTTGACACCTGTTTGACAGTGACTTGTGCATTGATGACCACCATTGATTGATGATGAGGACTCCTAGTTGGAGCCAAGCTATGCCATTCGGTTAATTCGAAAGAACTCCTTGGTTAATTTGAATCAGGGAAATTTTTAGGGGCGAAATTTCGCAAATTGGCTATTTTTTTGGCTTTTTAAAAAAACAAATTTTGGTATTTAGTCATTTTTAGTCTCCCATATCGACTATATTTACATAAATATGTTTTTTTATCATAATATTCGCCAAAATTTACAAGTTTCAGTAGTAAATTGTATGTTTCATATTTAATATTCGCTTACCATATATATATGTTTTTTTCAATCCAAAATAATCGCCTAGAATACTATACTTAAGTATAGTTTTATAATCCTTAACAAATACCCTGATTCGAATTGCTCACTCATTGTGACAGTATCGTATTGTATTTTCACCCTTATTGGGATTATAGAGCATTGATGCATGCTTTTGCACAGTTTACACCATATTTTCTGAGTTTCATCTATTGTGATTGATTTACTTGTACATTAGATCTGTTGTGACTAATTTTACACTCTCCCCCTAAAGTTGGGGAGTTCTTAGGTTCAACTCTCTTGATCCCCTTGGGGTTAGCATGCGTAATCAGGGCCAATGGTTTACTCCGTTTACCATCCATGAATAATGGGGAAGTACTCAGAGGCCTATAAAAAAAATCTACTTTGATATTCTCTATGGCAAAGTAAACAAGCCTTGGGAACAACATGTCAAAACAACACACATATCAACAATGATGTGTATGGTTGATATAGTTAATTTCTTAACTATAGTCATTAGTTCATAATTTTTGTAAATATAAGATCTTCATTCTAAATAGTGTCTGCCAAGGAAAGAGAACAAAAGAAGGTAAATATCTACACCTTTGATTCAAGAGATAAATGATAAACACACAGGCAAAGGTAAAAAAATGCATGCAATCACAATACTAATAATGTTGATGAAAGTAACTTGTTCACAACAATGCCTAAACGCACACTTGCAACAGGTCAATATCTCCTTCAATAAGGATACCATTTATGTTACTAGTCATTCCATCACCTTTGTTGGTATAAAGTCTGGTCTACAAATTGAGGGAGGGCATTGCATGTAAGATGGGATTAATTCAAATTGCTAGCTCGTGTACTCCCTTGAGTGATCTGTAAGCAATAATACCTTGCGTTATTACATATATAAAGAATGGTTCCTGGTTAATAATCATAATCCGTAAAACTGGTGATTGTGGAAGTGATAAGCCTTTACATAATTACATATATAAATAATTCTTGGAAGATCCACTGTATGCCACGGTTGGGTGAGAATAGATAAGGTAAAATCATATAAAACCTAGTAAAAATTAGGATGAATATGAAACTACAAACATTAAGTAGATAATAAAGCACAAGGAATCACATAACTAAATTTACTAAAAATTATACCATCACATTTTTGTTTCTGCTAGATAAATATCCTAACACTTTCTTAGAAAGACATATAATGGACAAAAATTGAATGTTCAATTTCCAATTAAAAACCACCAAACATGTCGATTAATAAAACAAATTGCTTATACTCCTTTACAATTGAGGTAATTGGAATCCCCATTAACAACAATCCAAGTGTGTAAAATTGCATAATTACAAACACAACCTTGAAATAGATGATATAATAGTGTAACAAAGATGATATAATAGTGTAACAAAGAAATAAATTGTATCGCTACACAACATTAAAGTGTGCCATCGAGAATGAATAATGATATTGGAATGATTTCATGATACCCTGTAACAAATACAATCTACTCAATGGATGCTTGTAAAGACAAAGCCTCTTCTCATAAAAAAGTATCATAGGAGTTTATATTAAAAACCTCCTCCTCAACATCTTCAAGAACAAGGGCCTTAGCGGGATTAACTAATAAAACAATATATTCATGGGAGGGAGATTAGAGAACAATGTCTCCCTCCACAATGCAAGTGTTAATGTTCTACGTCTCTTCAATAAGTACTCAAAGTTTGCATGTAAAGCACTAATAAATTCAATGAATGTGAAATCAATATTGCAATATGCATTCTCATAAACATACTCCGACCTTATAAAACGATGCAAAAATGATGTTGCTAATAAAACAAGTGAGGGGAAACTATATATTCAAACTTCAACTCAATTTACTATGTCCATATTACTCACACAACATAAAACATCTTTTTAATTGATATTATGGTTCAATTTACATCCACTGTGACAAAAATCTTGTAATGTTTGCATCAAAAGGTTGGCCATAAATAAGAACCTGCCAATAAATATAAACTTACAAAGAATGAATTTCCTATTTACATATCAAAGAAATAAGAATCACATTCTAGGAAAATTTCAATTAGATGTTGTAGGGTACTTCACATGGAATATCTTTGAGTCTACTATTACAGCCATCTATAGAAATGCTGATATTAACACCAAAGGTCTTTTCTCAAAAATAACAATCTTCAAAATTAATACACCAAAGTGTGCTTGGAAAAACGATTTGAATCACCAATTGTAAATGGGGAAGATAACATAATAGACATATGCACATCTCTTGCTAACTTGACGAAAGCAACAAGAGATCTTACTAAGTTAATGTGGATCTATGCTAGTGATTACATCAATTTGCTGTTGGTTCAATGGGATTATTTATTGTTTTTAGCATGACCATTTTAATCTCTTTCACTATGCACTTGATACTTTTTCAAAGTTTATTGAATTCAAAATAAATGAAATATAACTTTCTTGCCCCAAGGCCAAATAATCTCTACAGTCTTTCCTATTACATGACCGACACAATACAATAATGGACTAATTGTATGCATGGGACCATTTTCTTTACAACCCCACATTATTTTTGGATTTTTGTTGGCTTTAGCATTGATAGGTTTCAAACTTTACACAAAGCAAGGCAATATGGTTTTAGGTCACCAATAATAAGATCTTGAATGACCTACATTATTATCACTACCAACTAATCTATAAAGGAGGTCCCATTGATGCTCTTCCACATCAAATGTGAACCTTCCTTCCAGGTTAGATGCCCTACTTGCCCTTAAAAATGCTCTAGATAGTTTTGATTATACATGGATTGTAAAGAGATTCTATGTTTTTTTATTCTTACAAGTTGAGACATGATGCCTAGTATTTACAATAGTAGCTTTGTTGCAAAGAGGCAATTATTATGAACCAAGAGTTTGTACATATAAGTTAAAATATCAAAAGAAAACATAACCCCTGGGTATATGAACCAAGAGTTTGTACATATAAGTTAAAATATCAAAAGAAAACATAATAACTAACATATTCATATACCCAGGGTTGGCGGTTGTAGGCTGGATCATCTTCAATCTCGAGGGAAATCAAGAAACAACCTTTGAATGGGGTCTTGGAAGAGAAACAAATAATCAGGCCAAGGCGTTAACTCTTTATCAAGGGTTTAAAATCCTAGATCCTAGATGCACTCAACACCTTCTTGTTCTAGGAGACTCAACTACAATCATCAAGCCTATGAATTACATAGAAACCACAAAAGATGGTAAGACTTCTTGATTCATTAACAAAATACAAACATATGATAGTAGGATTGATACTATTGCATATTATCATGTGCTAAGAGAACACAACGGGTTCATTGATAAGTAGGCAAATAAAGAAACTTATTTGAGCGAGGGGATTCTAAAAACTAGCAAAGGGTCTTATATATACCCAATACCATAGTCTGTCAATGAATCGAATAATGTATCACATGTTCATTGTATCCATGGTGGTAGGCCATATTAATCAAGATTAATAGCTTACAATTGGACCATTGTTGCATGGTACCTATACATGAAGTTGAATTAATGAAGAATCATCTCGATAAAATCTCAATGGTAGGGAATTTTAATAAAGGTGGGATTGTGACATGGTCTTGTAATGAAAATGGGGGGTACTGGAAATCGGGAAGGAAGCCTAGGGGATAATGGTAGTTTGATTCGACTCGTCACTAGGTAAGCTTCCATATGTGAGTTGTCTTCTTGTCTCTTTTGCTTTCTTATGCATTTCTAAGCTCCATAATTTGGCTTAGGTGATTAAGAAACATGTGTTCATTCTTAGAGGTGGATGTTATATGTTTGTGAGCTCCATGGTTTTGGAATCCCCCCTCTGTCGTTTTGTTCTCATCCCCCATAGCTGTTTGGTGATTCAAGAAGATTGGGTTGTGGGTTATGAAGTTTGTTGCTTTCCTCTGTGCTCCTTTATGGTACTTTGATTTGTGCTACTGGTAATTGGAAAGCTAGCAGTTATGTGAATTATCCTTAGCTCTAGTTTCCTAGATTATAACATTTTTACCTCTTCTCAATTGATATTAATTAACCTTATCAGTGCACAAGAAGGTCTTATGGGTTAGATTTTGGGAATGATGAACAGTGCAAGGAACCAAACTCATCATTGAAGATGCCTATGAAAACTATGATTTTTGCACAATTGTAAGAAGGCGAGAGGAATTGATCTCAAGAGATAGTACTTGCATATTTACAATGACATGGAAGGTTCATATTTAGGCAGACATCTCTAATTACAAACACTTTGAGGTAATGGAGATCATGGATCAACAAAGGAGAGAAATTCAAAATCTAGAAATTGAATGTCAGCTTCTCAAGCAATTAGTTAACAATTTGAGCAAGAGATATTTATAAGTGGCCTCAAATAACATGACGGTAAGAGAGTCAACCTCAGGAGCAAATCAACAAGAAGAATCAATCCATCAACTCTTTGAAGATATGGTCGTGGAAGCTTTGAATCGTATTGCATCACTCAATTGTCGAACATGAGGGAGCACAAAGCAATTGTATCTTTCCTTAAGAATTATAGTAATTAGTATGTTTTATAAGTTCCAACCATACATAGGAGTTATTTGAATAACATATACTAACAATGGAATATGGGTACTGATCCGGATTTATGTGGGAACGAAATAAAAGAGCATTTACAGAATCAGATACAGAGATATATTGCAAATGACACAGTGATACAGTAAACACATATTCTATTAAATAGCGGATATAGAACAGACTGTAAAATACAATAGCTAGAATGGTGGTAGCTATCTCTGAGAAGAGATGTGGCCGCTATGCTCATTCGTGCCAAGATGATTACAAAAGGAGGCCGAAGGGGCCTATTTATCATAAGCATGAGGGAAAGAATCCCAAACATCCAAAAACCTAACCCTAGGAGATGAAGCACCAAAAGTCATGTGGGCCCCGTTTGGGTAAGTTAGTACATCAACTTCCCGGGGTCGTAACGTTTGCATACAATCTCCGTTTGGGGCACACAATAGCTCGTTGGAAATATCTATTCAAGGACTACATCCATCTACAACAATTATGAAATCCAGATCAGACTCATATTCTCCTCACCATTCGATGCTGAAAAAATGTCGTTTAGGGCCTCAAAATGGCTCCAGAAGTTTAGGACCTGAAAAGCTGCCAAAAATAGTAAATTACCAAAAGTGCCAGAAGACTGTTTTGAGCCAATTGGAAGAGGTGGGTCGCCACCGATATCCACTTGGATCAGGTACCCACTGAAAAGGATAGAAGGTTGGTTTTCACTCAATGTTTTGTAAATTTTTTACTCTTTTGAAGCTTGTTGCAATCTAATCTAAACAAAAGATGTATTATTATGTTGATCAATGTGACTACAACAATTTTTAATACAAAGTATATACATTCCTGTTAAAAAAAAACATTTTGATATACCTACATGGTGATAGACACAAATCCGATGAATTTGAGATAAGGGATTATGGGTAGAGAAATCTATAAATAGAGCATACCATGAAATTTTACTATTGTGCAACATAATAAGCACCTTATCCTCAATTTTCTCATTAACAAACGTTACCATATCTCAATAATCAGATGTCATATAATATGTATCACATTTCTTATTAGGGAATTTAAATAGGCCAAAAGATTAGTGAAGCAAAGAAGATATCAATTATTCTATATATCTATACTTCTTTTTACCCCACCCTCATACACTTAAGTGAAAAATGGGGGTGTTGACACAATACCAACCCTCTTGGAGATCTCCCCTTTTCTCCTAAGAACTTTTGAGTGGAAGGAAGATTGACTATTAGCCACACAGGATGCCAATAACCCCAAAGGACCAAATGAGGTTTAACTGCAAGGTCTCTATGGACATGAGATTCCACCAATAAAGCTAACCTTTCGGGTAAATTTATATTTCACATAATTATATATTGATTAAAACAATATTTGAAAGAATTACTCCCTAGAAAGAATGTTGTTTTTTAGTAACACTGGAACTACTCTCAAAAGAGTTAGCAAATCTCTAAAATATCAAGTAAAGGAAATATAAGCATAAGAAAGCATTGAAATGAATTAATCTAAATTGTACCTTCTGTTAGGATATTCCTATACTCCATCCTAGTCCCACCAGTATTTTGATCATTTACATTTTCAGTCATGCATGCACCTTTAGGGTTTGCATGCATTCTAGGGTTTGCATGCATCCCAGTCATCAGTCCAGCACCTAGCCCTCAGTTAGCCAGCCCCCAAGAGCTTCTCATTATTCAGTTTTAGCCCTCCAGTTGCTTAATGCGCCCTTCTTCCTTGATTTTAGGGAGCAACTCGCCCTTCTTCACCTACCAGTCCAATTGTCACTCAGTTACACTCGATTACACTTAGTTACATTGAGTTACACTCAGTTACACCTACCAGAGTTAGTTTGACTAATGGTTGACAGTTACTTGAGCATTGATGACTCCACTGATGATGATGAAGACTTCCAGTTGCGCTCCGATGATCATGAGGACACCTAGTTGTGCTCCGATGACACTCTATTGATCTTATGATCACTCTGAGAGGCTAATTCGAATTGCCACCTTAGGCATTCGAATCCTCTCTACCATTGTACTATTTATTTGTCCATATTGTGATTAATTAATTAGTGTGTGTGAAGTATTATTGCTTCTATCTGAGTTCTACTGTACCATATTATTATGTTGCTCATTATACTGTATTGTTCACTCTTCTTCTATTTTCCTGCTTAATCATAATTACTCTTGTGAGTTATACATCATCTCTTATATCTGCTGTGAGGATTTTCACATGGTATCAGAGCGTGTTGAGAGTATTGTTTATCTCCATTCTTGAGAGTTTTTTGCAAGTTATTACCAAGATTTCGAGTGCAGCAGTTGTAGCAGTTTCTGCATTTTTGCAGTAGTAGTAGTTGTAGCAGTTTCTGCATTTTTGCAGCAGTAGCAGTTGCAGCAGTTTCTGCATTTTTGCAGCAGTAGCAGTTGCAGTTATTCTATATTTTTTTTGCAGGTCCTCTATAGCTTCTATGTATTCATCAGGAATTACTCCTCTTTATCCACTCAACTATGATGAATGGAAACCAAGAATGATAGCAGACTTGAAGATCCATGATCTTTTTTATTGTTATTTTGAAAGAGAGTTCGAATCCCCTAAAGAGAAGATTGACTGGTTAAATAAAAGTGACATGCACTTTCAAGCACTAATGTTTTCTTTGTTTGCACGCCAGAGATTCCAATTCAAATACCGTAATGGTGTTGAAACTCCAAAGGAGTTATGGACTCCAAAAGAGATATGGGCTCACCTGGATGGAAAATTTGGCAGAGAGAATGAAGGACTTGGTCCCAACCCATTCGAAAGAAAACAAAGTGATGCATTCACTCCTCTTGATGGTCTCTCAGATCATGCACCGGTATCATCTCATATTGAAGTTGTTGACAAAGAACTTGCAGATTCTACACTCATGCTCAAACTTTCTTCTCTTTCTATGCCAACTCACACTCTAGATATTGCAGAAGGTCCTAAATCCTCTCTTGCACCAGAGTCTATTGGTTTGCATCATGATTACATGATTATTTCGGAGGTCAAAACAGCTTTTGAAGGTAATGCATTCGCTCCTCTCCAGCTAAATCCTCTTTTATACTACTATATGATCATAATTCCATGCTTTCAGAAGGTCATTGAAGAATATGGCCATTGCCATTCGCTTGGGATAATTTCTCATGCATCTACTGGTTTTGATCTCACCTCTCATGGTTCAAAGGAGATCTCAAGAAACCATGATTCAAGTCTTGGATCTAATTTGGATTCTAAGCAATTACTGCTTGGGATAATTTCTCATGCATATGATAGTTTTGATCTCACTCCTGCTGGTTCAAAGGAGATCTCAAGAAACTGTTTTTTAAGTCTTAAATCTGATTTTGATTTCAAGCAAACATGTAATAGTTATTTTTGGCATAATCTCACCCATGGTGGTTCGAAGGAGAAGACAAAAGACTATATGCACTTTCACAGATTTGATCCTACCTCAGCTGATTCGAATCACAAGTTCAAGGATCATTCTCATACTGTTGGATTTGTTCTCATCACATTCGAATTGAAGAGCAAGTACAAACACGTGCTTTTTGAACATGATCCACTTCTTCCCAAGAAGAAGATACCTCCAGACATATGACCAAGCATCACACTTGCTTGAGTTTGGAGCATTTAATTTTTGTGTGTCCCTTACAGTCTGTTTTTTGAGGAGAGGGTATGTTTCCCATGAAATTTTCCCACTTCCTTGGTTTATTGATTGTTATTATTGATTGTATTGGGTGACCTTTGATCTTAGTTATCAGGGCCCATGATGGATTAAGGGGGGGTGTTAGGATATTCCTATACTCCATCCTAGTCCCACCAGTATTTTGATCATTTACATTTTCAGTCATGCATGCACCTTTAGGGTTTACATGCATTCTAGGGTTTGCATGCATCCCAGTCATCAGTCCAGCACCTAACCCTCAGTTAGCCAGCCCCTAGAAGTTTCTCACTATTCAGTTTTAGCCCTCCAATTTCTTAATGCGCCCTTCTTCCTTGATTTTAGGGAGAAACTCGCCCTTCTTCACCTACCAGTCCAGTTGTCACTCAGTTACACTGAGTTACACTTAGTTACATTGAGTTACACTCAGTTACACCTACTAGAGTTAGTTTGACTGATGGTTGACAGTTACTTGAGCATTGATGACTCCACTGATGATGATGAAGACTTCCAGTTGCGCTCCGATGATCATGAGGACACCTAGTTGTGCTCCGATGACACTCTATTGATCTTATTATCACTCTGAGAGGCTAATTCGAATTGCCACCTTAGGCCTTTGAATCCTCTCTACCATTGTACTATTTATTTGTCCATACTGTGATTAATTAATTGGTGTGTGTGAAGTATTATTACTTCTATATGAGTTCTACTGTACCATATTATTCTGTTGCTCATTATACTGTATTGTTCACTCTTCTTCTATTTTCCTGCTTAATCATAATTACTCTTGTGAGTTATACATCATCTCTTAGATCTACTGTGAGGATTTTCACACCTTCTAGGTGAAGGTATAGCAAGGGAGTCTGGCTTAAAGATACTCAATATGCACATGGAAAGATTTAAAAATGTTATTGGGTTCTAGACATGTTAGCAATGAAAATAAAACAAAAAAGGTATTGAATGAACTCTCTACTCACAATGATGGTTCCCTAGAACCACAATATCAATAAAAATTCAAACTAAACTACAATCAAACCTTTTTCTTTATATAATATTTTCTTCCTCTATAAAATCTCCTTGACCTGTGCCTATAACGAGTTAAGAGGGAGGGGAATTATTATAGGCATCTACTTCTCCATTGGCTATCAAATTAGGAATTACGTGTTAATTTTGCACATTTTTTTCGAAGTCCAATCATCGGTTTTCAACACTCAAGGTCAATCCTACTATCTACACTCTCAAAACCCACTCTCCAATATGAGTTTTTGATATGTTTTGCATGAATATTGTAGAAAGATTTGAAATTATGTATTTGTTACATGGTACAATTCCTAATTCACTAGAAAAGCCACAATACATCATGTGTGCATCCGCGTGCTATTTGAGACAAAAAGTTCAAAAGCGAGATGTTAAACACCATTTTGTTTCAACCATGAATCAACAATTCTTGATAGAGAGACTAGATTTTGTTGATCAACACTCTCTATAGACATCCACATAGATCCTTGCATTTTATAAGTGGAAAGCCCAAAAAAGGAAGAATAATGCTATGGATATCTTAGGTTTCAATTATTTCTTCTTTACCACAATCAAAAGCTTCATTCTTTGCAAAAAAAAAAAAATACTTACAACTAGGATGCCATTGCCTAACTGTCACATCCCCACCTTGACCCCATTACATTCAAATGTAAATGATGTAATATTGTTATAAAATCATGGTGAAGAGCTCAAGGCCAAGGCCCCACCATCGATTTATTGATGCATATGGTTTACGTGCTAGCCATGCACAATGGAATTGTGAATATCATGTAAATATGCATTTTAATAAAATACCCACAACTAGCTATGCGGTGCAACAAGAGATGGGAGCATGATTTTACAAGGAATTGGGAGGGAAATATTCAAACCCTTGAGCCAGTCCAGTCAAGCCAAGTGTCAATGAGAGAACCCATCAAACCCTCAACTACCCATGTTGACTTTTGTACCCAATCATTGATTTCTCCCAAGAGTTGGTTGAGGTAGTTAATGCCTTGGGGAATGGGAGATATGGCTATCCAAATTCAAGTATGGGCAAGCCACCCTGCATGGAGAAACGTGTTTTGCTTATTGGGCAAGAAAAGAGCCATGAATTTCTCCCCAAGCCATTACCCATCAACTAGTCTTCTTCCCTCACGAGTTTGGAGCTACCAAGGCATTTTCCAGCCATGAGTGTCTGTGTTTTCCTTAAATCTCAGCTGGGAGAAGGGCGTTTTTGTGTTGTATACTAGTGGGGAAGAAGGGGAATGGGGTTCCATAGAGACCGTCTTTGCTGTTAAATGCTTAGAGAGTTGGGGAGAAAACGTTTTTCCTCCCTGTGGATGCATTTCCCTTTCCATGGTTCGTTTTGGGTGAGCCACGATTTGGGGAAAACCCATGGCCATCCTGTTTGTAAACCCCATGAATGGAAATGTATATCCATGCCCATTTTTTGAGTTGCTTTGTGTAAGAGTATGTTGGGGTATGGGTTATGGGTCTCCATTGTTTTGGCTTGAGCTTGAGTGCAAGCATCCAGGGTTCTGATGTAGCCTGATAAATCCAGCTATGGACTGGCTTGGCTCAAATGAAATGCTTAATTGGCTGTGTATGAGCTGAATGCCCCCTTTTCCTTGTAAGAATCATGCCCAGCTCGGGGGTGGCCTTCGGATGGATTGAGTATATGCCGTCGAAGAGCCTACGGTTGGGTGGCACGTTGCAGCGACATAGCTAGTTGTTTGGGACAATTGCACAACAAAGATAAGTGTTTCTCTATCTGTGTGTTTGGCCTCTGCAATGTATAATTTAATGACTATTATTGATACATTTAATGCATTTGAAAAATGTGTGTGGATGAGTTTTAATTCCGCTGTGCATAATTGCTTAATTTGCATCTGCACACTATTTATTTTATTGCTGAGAACCTAATAAATGGGTTGAGTTTATATAAAATTCCATAGATTGGCATCATGTTCCCTCCCTTTCCTTAGATGGATGGGTGGGTATGTGACAGATGGTATCAGAGCTGCTAGTTGCAGCATTGGGCCTTCATGGGCTGCCTATCATAGTGCCAGAGGTAAGTATTCCTCCTGATCAAACTGATCCTTAAGAAAATTTCAGATTTTCAAAAATTCTTCTAAGTGTTTTTGAAATTTTTTCTAAGTTTGTATCGGAAGAAACTTGCGATATTTTCGCCGAAGTTGGCGGAAGAACTTGGCGAGTTGCTCCGCAACGATCTGACAAAAAATCAATAAATTCGTCGAAAAAGGAAGGAAAATTTCAGCAGAAAGTTATGAGTTTTGGGCCGAAACGGCAGAAAAAGTTGGCGAGTTTTCACCGAAACGGCGGAAAGAGTTGGCGAGTTTTCTTCGAAATGGCAGAAAGAGTTGGCGATTTTTCTCCGAAACAGCGGAAGAAATTGGCAAGTTGGTCCGCAACAGCGGAAGGAAAAGGCGAGTTGGTTTGATTTTTTTTTTCTAAGTGACTTTCGGCGGAAGAAATCGGCGAGTTGATCCGCAACAGCGGAAGAACTCGGCGAGTTGGTCCGCAACGGCGGAAGAACTCGGCGAGTTGGTCCGCAACGGCGGAAGAACTCGGCAAGTTGGTCCGCAACGACGGAAGAAATCGGCGAGTTGGTCCGAAAACGAGGGCGCTGCCCTCGGCCCGCTCTGCAGTGGCGAGCCACAAGGGGGCAAGCCCCCTTGACCCCCGTCGTCCCCCGGAGACAGTCATTGAAAGTATGAAGTGCATTTTCTATGCTTGGAATGAGAATTAAGAATTGCATAGAAGGTTTGTGGAAGCCATATTAAGAGTAATTAGCTGTAATATGCATTGTGGAAGAGCAATGGGAGCAGTAAGGCAATATTGATAAGAGGGAAATTCCTCACCTTAAACTATTTCCATTTATAGCATAATAATTGCATGTTTGGAAAATATCAAGAATGAACGTTATGAACACATGTATATATATTGAATTGCTAATTCGTGAGAAGATCATAGCTAATGATTGCTTGTGTGCATGGTAGAGAGTCCGTGAAATTGGATCAGCTATGATGTGGAAGAAGAAATTCCATGCTACAATGAGGAAATTGAAAGGGAGAATTCCTTAACTCCTCCATTGCTATTATGTTTATATTTCCTAAGTTTTATATACTGACAATTATGGCACAGGGATGCTAGAAATGCAGGAGAATAATGCATATTAATTAGTGGGCATGATTAGAGAGTCATTGCATAATGCATGTGAATTGTTATGCGTGAGCATGATGTTGCATATTGGTAAAATAGTGAAGTTACACATGCAATAGCCCATTAATGGTATTGTCTATGGTTGATAACAATTAATGTTATTGATAATGGTTGTATGAATCAGACCATAGAAGCATGATTGAAAATGCAAGAGATTAGATGGATAAGATGAATATGCACTAGATGGCATATCAATAAACATTGCACAGTGCATGTGAAAAAGTTTTTGCGTATATATGATATTGCATATTGGTAAAATAGTGAGGTTTTGCATATGCAATGAGCCACTTAAGATAATGATTGTGGTTGCTAATAATTAGTTGTGTTCGCATTGGTTGTAGGACCAAAGGCAATCAAAGCATCGCTAAAAGATGAGGATGATGTTGTTGCATAAGACCAACAACCTTATGAGGAAGGGATGGTGCAACAAATCTATGATCATGAGGTTGGAAAAAGGACTATGTAGCATTGGTAAGAGGCCAACTGATCAGGTAACACCAAGCGATGTTAATAACAGCCATGCAGGTAATGGTTATTTGTGCTTAATTACATATATGTTGAAAAAGGATTTGGTGAGATCCCTTCAACTATGTTTAAACTATGTTGATTTGGTTTGCATATGATATTGAGTGCCCGACGGGAATGTTGACCTACCAAGTATGGTGAGGAGTGGGTAAGTGAAGGCAATAATCCTTACACCCTATAATTGCTTAGGAATATCAATGCATTCATATGAAATTATATCATGCCATTTGTGTATGTCGGTTGTGAGTTTAACAACCAAAGCAAGTGAGGACTTATGGTCCTGTTGTGGTAGTGCATGCTATGAGTGGCAGTCAAGGTTAGGCCATAATAGGCGTGAGTGCATAGTATGCATGGATTAATGCAAGGTTGTATTGAGGGATTATGCATTACGTGAATGCACATCAAAA
Source organism: Larix kaempferi (assembly GCA_027924585.1). Lineage (NCBI taxonomy): Eukaryota > Viridiplantae > Streptophyta > Pinopsida > Pinales > Pinaceae > Larix > Larix kaempferi. The sequence continues at coordinate 3,636,031 of BSBM01000024.1, forward strand.
TATTATGTAAATGTTGTGAATGTGCATGCATATGTGCGGGTGCACATGTTGAGATGCATTGTGTGAATGCATGGTTGTGATATATATGTTTCAATGCAATTAGATAATCGATGAAATGTGAACCATTGTTAATGCTGAGACCATTGCATGAGCTGTTGTGAATGCAGGAGAATGATTGCACGAAGAAGGTAGACATGTGATGGGCTACCAGAGCACTCTGTTGGAAGGACAGAGTTGCATGGAATGTGAAGTAATGAGTATTTACAGTTTATTTAAATTTCCTGGATAGTGTGACTGTGTCTTGCAATTTTATTGTGATAATGAGGCATATATAAAAATGTATATATTTCATTGCATTTCAAATATTAACAGCTGAAGGTGTTTGAATTATTGAGTGTTATAATTATGAGATCACTTCAATGACTATTGTGGCAATGAAAGGATTATATGCATAGATACTCACAAGGATTTTGGCTGATTGAAATTTCAGTTTCCAGGTAGAAAAGTCTTGCGTATGGCAATGAGAATAAGTCCATAGTAAAGACCAGGATCTACCATGTGCAGAAGCCAAAGGTTATGAGAAGGTTCACATGGTTGTAACTTATGCATGAAACAAATCTGAAAATTTTCTGGTTTAAGTTTATGAGAATAATATCATGGTTGCAAATTTAAATTCTGTAGGAAAACATATTTGTAAATTTCAAATTTCAAATTTTGCTAATACTTGCTAATGATTGTTTGGCTTATATAAAATTGTGTCAGGAGGACATGTTGTAGGTGGGTGTTCATGTATGGTAGCAAGTGTAAAACCATAATGGACAAAGTGATACCACTTGCAAGATCCAAACAATATGAGGATGGACTCATGGTTAAACAAATCAATTTCTGTAGGAGACAGAGTTGTAAATTCATGTTTGAATTTAATTATTAATGCCATTGATTGGTTATGAAACAATCACATTTGAATTTAATTGTTAAATGTTGTTGACTGTTTGACTATTTGATAAGTGTGCCAGGATGACACATTGCAGGAAGACCATGTGTGGTGGTCTGCAGAAGCCAAACTAGATGGGAAGGATCCCATGCTTTGGAAATGGGTTTCAGGTGAAACGCCATTGTAAATGTTGATAATGTCTCAGTCGAATTGCATGTTGGTAAACCATGTGAGTGAGACAGTAGAAGTATGCCAAGAAGGCATGTGTGGGTTATGGAACGTGAAAGGATTGGGGTGGCAAACCGAAGTACTGTTGACTCAAAGAAGGGAGCCCCCATTTTTTGCAAATGAAAGAAAGATACATCCAAAAAAAAGGGGATAAGTATTTTGTAACCCTAACTCAGAATATACATGTATGGTTATTAGATTTAATATGCAGAGCATGTTTTATTATTTCATTATTATTTCAGATTGCTTGAGTATGATTAGGTCCTACATGTCTCACATCCGAAAGGGAGTGCACACCTTTCTGGTGTTGGGTTATGATAGGGTTGTCAATATTGACTACACGCTAAGGGAATGGACGCATTCCTGGTGTTTCAATACTTGATAGTGAATGATATGAAATATGGTTACAATTTTAGAGCAGCAATACTGAGGAGTCTGCTTATCCTTCTTGTGCTATCAGCTTACACAGATGCAATTTGATGATGCACGTTCAGAGGAAAAGTAAAGAAAGGATTCTCAAGAGGACTGTATGAGAAATGGTAACCTTTGTGTAGTGTGAGTGGGTATCATGGGCCATGATAGCCTACAGTCAAGAAAGCCAGCTATAGAGTTCCTAAAAGGAACCGTTGGCTTGCCCGGGAAAATGAGTGCCATCCTTGTGTGGATGGAGAATTGTTATGCGCATGAAGGGTTGTTGCATGCCTAATGAACCCAGTCAGTGTATTGGTTTGGCATTATTGCTTGGGTATTGATGAAGGGTTGTTGCATGCCTAATGAACCCAGTCGGTGTACTAGTTTGGCATTATTGCTTGGGTATTGATGAAGGGTTGTTGCATGCCTAATGAACCCAGTCGGTGTACTGGTTTGGCATTATTTGCTTGGGTGTTGTGGAGGTATTAGTAAAAAGCTGATGCAATCCTAAGGCAGAGTGGTAGAGCCTTGACCTATAATGGTCAGTGGCGCAGTTTCCTTCCATTGGTCGATGACCCAGACGAATGTGCTGGCTCGGCAATGGAGAGGGCCAACCAAGTATGGGACTGGTTGGGCACCACAAAAGCTTGGTAAACCCAGTCGGCATGAAGATGTATTGGTTGGGCATTAAACATCCACCCCGCAGGTGATCCAAGGCTTGTAAAGCAAAGAAGGAAACCTGTGGAGTAGCAAGGAAAATGTACAATACAGATAAGTATTCATTTTCATTTATTTTCTTGTTTGGAATAATGAAGATTTCAGGTATAAGTCTTCTAACAAGCTAAGCTGATACACTATTGCTTCTTTGTTGGAAACCTTGGTCATTGCAGGAAGAAAGGACCCTAAAAGAACCATAATTTTTTGTTAAACCAGAGAGTAACTGGTCAGGCACTATAAATTCTTAGTAAATCCAGGGAGTAACTGGTTGGGTGCTACAAATGCTTGATAAAATCAAAGATTAGTTGGTGGGGGCACTAAACCCTTGATGTTGTGGAGCATCCGACGTGCTGACCAAACATTCTTTAATTAATTAATAAAAGCAGTCGGAGCACTGGCCTAGCATATTGCTAAATGAGATGATTGATAAACCCAGTCGGCGTACTGGTCGGGCATTGCCTATTCGAATGGTTGTGGAGTAGCCTGTGTGCTGGCCCAACATTCATTATTGTGTCCACGGGAAATCCAAGGCTTGTAAAGCAAATAAGGATCCTGTGGAATAAAGTGAAGACATCCAATACAGATGAGTATTTGGTTATCTTGCAGCTTCTTGCTTATGAATATACATGTGTATATGATTTGGTTATGATTTTATCAAACTCTTGTTTAGAGATAAACCCTATGAAAGTAAACTAAACATGTGAATCGATTCAATGTTTGAGTATAGGTACTGCTGGAGGCAAGGACTATGAAGGCATCATAAGGATGCATGTGGACACGTGATCATCAGAAAGAGCTCAGTGTGAGCAGTAATGAAAGACGGTGCTAGTGGACACGTGTGGGTCCTAGCAGCCAAAGGTTCTGTAAGCAACAATGGGAAAAGGTTCCCTGGTTGAAAATCCTTAGACAAACCTTAGACACTATGTGTCGTAGCCAAGAAAGGGAAATTCAAGCATTCACATTGAAGTGAAAGAAGCTCGGGAGCATAGAACCACAAGTGATGGTGTGGCTCTAGATTGGAACAAGACGAAGAGGGGGAAACTCTTACTCTTCTCTTTCCTTTTGACTGATGCATATTAGAAACAAAATATTGTTGAGTGCATGTCATAGACGAAAACAAATTGTGTTTAATTGCTTGAAATGAATTGTGAATGCTGAAATAGTTATTTCCCTATGAAAGGATGAACATGAATGAACTCATGTGTATGTTGGGAAAGCATGAAATGTGTGGAAGTCTCATGAGTGAAGAATGGACTTTCCATGTCAATTGGGAAAATAATTGGCTAACTTTAATATTGTGTTATGCTTGTCCTAACAGGAATTGCCATGACAAGTCTCACAGGTGAGACATTGAAAGCCATTGAGTGCAGCTAGTACTAGCCAAGTGTTGCTAGTAAGAAAAGTGAGAGCCAGTTGTGCACATTGATCATGGAAGTAGACCAAAGGATAATTGTTTTGGTCGAAAATCTTCCTCAAATAGTTGTCAGGACAACGAGAAATATGGAAGCCATGAAAATTCCAGACTTGTAGATCAGCTGGAAGGTGAATAAAAGGAAGGGATTGTTATGGAGCGATACCCGCCTGCAGAGCTGGAAGATAAAAGCCAGCAGGAGAAGCTGTGGAAGTCAAAGGACTTGATCCTGAAGGTTCAAAATAAATAGATGAACACATGACAAACCTGCCACATTTTGTGAATTTTGTGGGGGTATTTATTCCTAAGTATTGGAACACCGAGGATGATGTTATTCCAAGGGGGAGGGTATGCCACATCCCCACCTTGGCCCCATTACATTCAAATGTACATGATGTAATATTGTTATAAAATCATGGTGAGGAGCTCAAGGCCAAGGCCCCACCATCGATTTATTGATGCATATGGTTTACGTGCTAACCATGCACAATGGAATTGTGAATATCATGTAAATATGCATTTTAATAAAATACCCACAACTAGCTATGCAATGCAACAAGAGATGGGGGCATGATTTTACAAGGAATTGGGAGGGAAATATTCAAACCCTTGAGCCAATCAAGTCAAGCCAAGTGTCAATGAGAGAACCCATCAAACCCTCAACTACCCATGTTGACTTTTGTACCCGAGCATTGATTTCTCCCAAGAGTTGGTTGAGGTAGTTAATGCCTTGGGGAATGGGAGGTATGGCTATCCAAATTCAAGTATGGGCAAGCCACCTTGCATGGAAAAACATGTTTTGCTTCTTGGGCAAGAAAAGAGCCATGAATTGCTCCCCAAGCCATTACCCATCAACTAGTCTTCCTCCCTCACGAGTTTGGAGCTACCAAGGCATTTTCCAGCCATGGGTGTCTGTGTTTTCCTTAAATCTTAGCTGGGAGAAGGGCGTTTTTGTGTTGTATACTAGTGGGGAAGAAGGGGAATGGAACTGGGGTTCCATAGAGACTGTCTTTGTTGTTAAATGCTTAGAGAGTTGGGGAGAAAACGTTTTTCCTCCCTGTGGATGCATTTCCCTTTCCACAGTTCGTTTTGGGTGAGCCACGATTTGGGGAAAACCCATGGCCATCATGTTTGTAAACCCCATGAATGGAAATGTGTATCCATGCCCAGTTTTTGAGTTGTTGTGTGTAAGAGTATGTTGGGGTATGGGTTATGGGTCTCCATTGTTTTGGCTTGAGCTTGAGTGCAAGCATCCAAGGTTTTGATGTAGCCTGATAAACCTAGCTATGGACTGGCTTGGCTCAAATGAAATGCTTAATTGGTTGTGTATGAGCTGAATGCCCCCTTTTCCTTGTAAGAATCATGCCCCAACTTGGGGGTGGCCTTCGGACGGACTGAGTATATGCCGTCGAAGAGCCTACGGTTGGGTGGAACGTTGCAGCGACATAGCTAGTTGTTTGGGACAATTGCACAACAAAGATAAGTGTTTCTCTATCTGTGTGTTTGGCCTTTGCAATGTATAATTTAATGACTGGTATTGATACATTGAATGCATTTGAAAAATGTGTGTGGATGAGTTTTAATTCCGTTGTGCATAATTGCTTAATTTGCATCTACACACTATTTATTTTATTGCTGAGAACCTAATGAATGGGTTGAGTTTATATAAAAGCCCATAGATTGGCATCATGTTCCCTCCCTTGCCTTAGATGGATGGGTGGGTATGTGACACTAACCATGACTATAGAAATTTAAAATGGAAAAGTATACAAGCAGTCCATAGATTTTTCCACAAACCTTGGAAGAAAGATGAGAGGATATGATAAGTTAGGTATCATGGGGGTAAAATTTTCTTATGATATTCGAGATAAATAAGATATTTGAATTCCATATCCACAAGATTGATTATAAGTCAATGAATTTATAACAAGTAGAAAAGCTTAGCAAATCTTTTGATTTAAAAAAATAAAGTGACCGACATACATATTGTTGGATAAAGATATACACTTCTCAAAGATATCAACTCTAGATGTAATGGGAAAAATCATTGATTTGAAAGCAAATAGGATCTATAAACTTAGAATACCTTGGGATAGAAAAAAATAAGGTTTTTATTTATAAATATAATAATAACTAGTGGTGTGTGCACTATGATCATAGCAAGGAATACAACAAATGATGGAAGCAGGGATGGAATTTGACGAGCAAATTGCCCGTCACGAGGTGATTTGCTCGTCAAATACGGTCAAAGTTCTTGGGTAACCGTCATAATTCTTCATTAAAATGATTAAAACATTTAATAAAATGGTTTAAACCGTGAGATTTAACGGGTGAAGTAAATTTGAAATTCCTACCCTGGATGGAAGGGTATCTAGAATGGCATCAATAATTGACATATATAACAAAAGTAATAACTATGATATGGTAAATCACAAATATATATATATATATAACATGGTCACTCTCATCAGTAGAAAATTAAATTGGCCTACTTTCAAGACCTCGGACCGGAACCTTACATGAGAATGGCTCAGGTCCAAGACCAAACTTGTGTAAAGGGTTGAGTGAGAATTTACCTATTTAAAGCTCATGTAAGGTTGAGACTAGCTCATATACAATATAATATACTTGATTAGAAGGGTTGGTCCGTTTTTCCTAAGAAAAGGTGTAGCCTTAATGTTTTTGGACGTAAATGTATAACCCTTTTTGCTTAGGTACAAGTTGTAACATGCGTGAGCTAGTTAGGGACCCTATCTATACCATGGTCAGGTGAACAATCATTGGTAGAGTTCATGCAAGTGATACCCTTAACTCTGGGTTGGCTACTAAACCAAAGACAATTTGTCATGTGGCGGAAAATGTAAATTAATTTAAAGTGTGTACTGATTATTCAGTCAACATTGTTAGAGTATAATGTTCCAATAATATATACAATTCAATTTAAAACTCACATTAATCCAAGTGACTAATAAAATGATATAAATAAGTTAATTAAATTTTATTTAATGAGATAATAATAAAATGATAAAGATAAGTTAATTAGATGATATTAAATGAAGTATTAATAAAATGATATATTGAAGTTAATAACATGCTATTAAGTGAGGTAGTTAGGTTGTGGAAGTAGTATATCTAATATTTCATATTGTATGTGTATTGAAAGTCTCAAAAATTTTATTTGCAATTTAGGCCAAGATTGCCTGATTGATTGATTTACTATGAGGGTAAACAAGAAAAAGTCCAAATCATGAAGTGTTTATCCTTCGTTGATAATTTTTGAATAACTTTAACTAGGCATGAAAAGTGAAGAAGATCTCTAGAAATTGAATATTGTTACAACCATGGTCAAAGTTTGAATCTTCAAGAGAGTGATTGACGTGCCAGTACCATCAGCAACTTAATAGCCATCATTTCTGCTCCGTTGTTAGAATAGATTCCTAGACCAGCTGAAAACTTTGGCTTTGGTTGTTAGGGTCAAATGTTTAATAATCTTTTTATAATTTCAAAACAATGTTCAAAGTTCAAAGTTTTAATATGCTCATAACAAAATTCAAAGTTTATACGATGGTAGTTACACCAAAGAAACAAAATTTATACTATGGTAGTTACACCAAAGGAACACAAATCTACAAAATGAATAATTCTCAGTTACACTACCATTTGTGAAATTCTAGAACACAGCAGATCATAGACCTGAGAATACCTCATAGTGAAAGAATGAGCAGAAAAGATGAATTGCAGTGAAATGAGCAATAAAATTATTCATGCATTGGAATTCAAATAGGAATAGAAATGTGTGTCATCTGATAAACAGATAACAAATTTGCTGCTAGAGAAGGCACATACAAAACATTGTTGAACTTTCCATGCTCAAGTTGTATTGTGCCCTTCCCTTCAGCTGAGATTTGAGAATCATCTCTCATGTGAATACTAGGACCGTCAGTGAGATCTAAAGAAGAGAATGACTATTTGGAGGAAACCATGTGGTTGGAGGCTCCAGAATCAATGAAGAAGACTTGTGATTGGGAGAATCCAGCCTTCAGTGCATGGCATCTCTCATGATCATCTATCTTGATTCCTGAATCAGTCTTCCTTGCTCCTTCTGGGAGGGAAATGTTGTGCTGTTCAAGAAGTTTGGCCATTTGTGTTCGGATATCCACATCATCATTTTCAGGACCTTGCATGCAATTAAGGTTTGCATGCATCCCAGTCACCAGGTTGATGCCTCCAGCACCTTATCCACTTCATTCTAGCACCCGGGAGCTTCTTACATCAGACTTTCATCCCTCCTAGTCAGGAAGGCGCCCACTTCTCACCTACTGCCAGAGAAGGGCGCACTTCTTCACCTACCACTTCAGTTACACTCAGTTAGCTCCAATTCTCCTTGATTTGAGGCTAGTTTCACTCCCGACTAACTGTTTCACTCCGTTGGACCTCCAGATTGACTAGATGACTTGTTTTGACTTCAGTTAAGCCTCCCATGCACCCTCCACTGAGCCTCCTTCCCTTAATCAGTGTTGCACACTTCAGTTACAATTGTTACACTCAGTTAGACTCGGATTGACACCTGGATGACTGGTTCTTATGCATTGATGACCACCACCGATTGATGATGAGGACTCCTAGTTGGAGCCAAGATACACCATTCAGTAATTCGAATGAACTTCTTAGTCAATTCGAATTGCTCAATCATTGTTACTATATTGTATTGTAATGATTCACCCTCATTGGGAAATTGAGCACTGATGCATGCTTTGCACAGTTTTACACCATTTTTCTGAGTTTCATCTATTGTGATTGATTTACTTGTTCATTAGATCTGTTGTGACTAATTTTACATGGTATCAGAGCCATTACAGGGACAAGATTTATTTTCTATAGGTGTTCTACAAGGAGATTTGAGTGAATTTACTCAAAATTGCAAAAAGTTTGGCATGAAAGATCTCAAGAGCATTCGCTCCTGTGCATGCAAAGCTTAAAAATACTTCCAATACCACTCCAAAAGCTTGAGTTTCCACATAAATCCTGGATTTGATACATTGGACCCATTCAACATTGCTTGATCTCCAATCCCAGGTGTGATGCAACTCTAAAAGGGTGGATTGTTCGACCTTACAGTGATTGTTTTCATTGTGATTTGCAGGTTATTGTCTCCTTCAATTGCATTCACTCTCTTGCTTTGGCAAGTCTTTCTACATCAAAGTGCACTTGCTCCTAACAATGGAATACTCTTCTTCAAATCCTATCCTCACCCCTTTCAATTACTTTGATTGGAAAGAAGATATGGAGATCATGTTACGTTCAAAAGGATACTATAGAGTCACTATTGGCCTTGAATTAAGGCCAAGCACATTGTCAGAAAGAACAAAACACTACAACAAGCTTGATGAAGCTTATGGTCTTCTTTGCCTCTCTATTTCCAAAGATCTTCACTTCCATCTCAGTGTATTGAAGACTCCAAAAGCTATATGGAAGCAACTTGAAACACTTTTTGGCAAGCAGGACGAGCTTGGGGCTTTTCAATTAGAGAATGAATTGATTGCTCTTAGTCCTGAGAATTTCGAGACCATCAATGAGTTTTTCACAAAATTCAAGCACTTGACATTGAATTTGAAGAACAATGGAGTTATCAAAGGGGATAAGCAATTGATCCTCTCTATTCTCACCAAGCTTGGTAAATACTATTCGGTATTTGTCTCTACTTTCAATTTCGGTCAGCTAACTACCTCGAATTGGAAGATGCCTATCTTGAATGCCTTCATTGAGTCCGTCACAAAAGAGCATGATAAGTTGATTCAAATGGGGTCCATAAAATCCAAAGATTCAGCCCTATTTGTTCAAGGACCCAAGAACTCGAATGGTAAAGGAAAGCAAAAGAAAGAGAAGCCCAAATTCGAACCTCACAAGCAAAGAGAGAAAGGCAAGCAAACGGATGCACCATCCAGTTCGAAGTTCAAGCAAAAGGGCAAAGAGGGTAAGGAAAAATCTAAATGTACTTATTGCAACCGTGGCTTTCATCCCGAAATTTCATGCATGAAGAAGACTATAGATCAAATGGCCCTCCTTTTGGAAAAGAACAACATAACTCTTCCTAGCGGTGCAAGGAAGAAGGATAGGAATGATGATCATGAAAGAGGACAAGCACTCATGGCAACTGTTTCGAAGCCCACTACTCTCTTGATAGATTCAGGTGCATCGAATCATATGGCTACAAATATTGATTATTTTTCTTCATTCGATCCAGACAGCTCCATCCCCATCCATTTGGGAGATGACTCAAAAATTTCTTCAAAGGGCAAAGGTACAATCCATGTAGATCATGGAAGCTTTCAGAATGTTCTCTATGTGCCTTCCTTGGCTTCAAATCTTCTTTCTGTGCATTGATGACCACCACCGATTGATGATGAGGACTCCTAGTTGGAGTCAAGCTACACCATTCAGTAATTCGAATGACCTTCTTAGTCAATTCGAATTGCTCAGTCATTGTTATTGTATTGTATTGTAATTATTCACCCTCATTGGGAAATTGAGCACTAATGCATGCTTTTCACAGTTTTACACCATTTTTCTGAGTTTCATCTATTGTGATTGATTTACTTGTTCATTAGATCTGCTATGACTAATTTTACAATTTGATCTATGGTAATCTTCATGCAAGATCTCTCTGGATGGTTTCCTTTCTTGCAGTACGTACACTTGGATTTCTCAAACTTCTTTTGCTTATCCTTCTTGGAGTTAGAGTCTCCTTTCGATGTATTAGACTTATCCTCCTACTTGGATTCAAATTGCTTCTTTTCTTTACCTTTCTGCTTCCCTTTAGCATTCACACTTTTTGACTCTCTAGCCATAAGAGCTTTATTTTTGGAGGCCTTCAAGGCGCCCATCTGAATCAATTTGTCTTGTTCTTGGATGAGAGATTCGGTGAATGCATCTAAATAAGGAATTTTCCAGTTGGGGATTTACAATCTCCCTGAAGGGAAGGTAGAAAGAAATATTGAATTCTTTAACCAAGGACTTGAATTTAGAAAAGATCTGTTGTATGGTTTTGAAAGTGCTGGGTTGAAGAGCAATTAATTCATTCTCCAGAATATGTCCTCCTAGCTCATCTTGCTTGCCAAAGAGAGACTCAATCTTCAACCAAACCTCTCTTGGTGTCTTCAATTGATAAAGATGGAAGAGCAAATATATGGAGATGTGAATACACATGAAACCAACAACTTCATCTAATATGTTCATGTACTTTTCCTTCTCAACAGCTACCTGAGGTTCGACCTCCTTTCCCATTATGACCTTGTACAGACTCTTGTTGCGCAATACCATATGCATATCATCCCTCCAATCAATATAATTGAAGGGTGTCATAATTCTTGGAGACAAGGGAGCATTCGAATTCTCCATGTGAAACTGCTGGAGTGAATACAAACTAAAACTGCTGTGACTGCTGCACTAAAAAACCTTCAAAATCCTGCAAAAAACTCTCAAATTTGGAGATAAAATTCTACTAAGCACTGCTTTAGGACAATAGGCACTTTTATCTGGATCCTTCACACCTGGCTAGATCTCAAAGGATTTCTCCAATGAATTCAATGCGCATTAGGATTTGTTGTGGAAATGCAAAGGCTTCTGGTGCACTATTCAAAGAATTTGCTCAACCTATGATCTTTGAGATCTGATACCATGTGTATTTCTAGAACACGACAGATTATAGGGACAAGAATAGCTCACAGTGAAAGAATGAGCAGAAAAGATGAATTATAGTGACAATTGCAATGAAATGAGCAGTAAAATTATTCATGCATTGGAACTCAAATAGGAACATAAATGTGTGTCATGATCCATTAATCAGTATAGTCAAATATATGTTACAATGGATAGAATTCGATTATCTAAGGAGGATTCGAATCCCAGTCTGTCTAGCATAGAAATTGTCACCACTGGAGTGCTCCGGATGTCCCAAACTCAACTCAGCTCAACCAAATCTCAGTTAATTGAAGCTACTGTCAATTAACTGACCAAGAAGGGCGCAATAGTGGGTTTTCCATGAAAATCAATCAGAAAAGGGCTCATTATATCACAATCAGTGGTGATCGGAGCTCAAACCCCCACTAGAGTTCATGAACTCAAGTGGACTGAACTAGAACACAGAGTTGGATCCTAAAATGTAGGGAACTGACTATGGTGGGCCTAAAATCAATCATGTAGGGTGCATCAAGTGGCTAATGCATCCTAGATGACATCTGCACACCACTAGGGGGACAATGACATCATCAACTACTAGGAAACGGTAAATAATTCTAAGTAGGAAAATGATGGAGTATTAATTATCCTAACACCATTTAGATGGTGATGAGTTGTTTCCTTAGAGAAATTAATGACCTTGTAGAGGAGAAGGAACGCATTTAGATAATTAACCCATTATTGAATGCATAGACTTTTTATTGATGAAAAACCTCTTAAATATGTAGATGTATTCCTAATTGAAAATTTGAATTGTAGTATGTAGAATAAATTCAAAGGAGAGCTGTGTTTGTTCCATGGCTAGGGATGAGAGGCCTAGGTCGCAGAGCAATGAGATTCATTCACAATGGCCATGGTTGTTCCAAAATTTTGCATAGGTTGTGGCATTCTCATTGAGAGGGGTTTGTGGGAGAGGCAGTGACGAAAAATATATGGTATTCAGAGGGATGAGGATACCCTCTGATGTTGATTGAAATGCTTCATTCACCTCTTTCTCCATCTTGTTTAAATCATTTAGCTATTTCAATAAACCTGACCCTGTGATGATGATTATGCCATTCTAATCAACACGGACAAATATAACTATGGAATCAAAACTCAAATAGATCATATTCTTCCTTAATCCTCCATGATTTCATAGAAATTTCTTCACACTACTGACTATCATTTTTTGATTTGATTCTCTCCTCACAAGCCCAACGTTGTGAAATTATAAATAAAATAATTCTACATAACTTGGCATTGACTTGAATATATATGGTGAAGGATTCATTTGAGTGTAGATGCAAAGGGGAGGTTTTATTAATTAAAGAAGAATGAATAAAGATGAAATAAATTAGTAGTTGCCCCGTAAGGGTCAAAGACACGTATTATATGGATAAATAAACTAATAGTAGATGTGAAAAGTGAACATCTAATCAAGTTGTTTGATGATAATCCATGGATAACTTTTTGTGGTAGTTTTATTTAACTTTGAGCATTCTATATTCTTTTGTTCACCTTAAAACTTTTGTTGATTGAGAACAACTTGAAGAAAGTTCAACGATGATGGCAATATGACTTATTTGAAGGAACCAAACCTAGGGTTGCTCACTCTAACACAAAATGTTTGTACCAATTCCTTAAATCATCACAATAAATTGAAGTAACATAATGTACACAAAATGTGAACATAGAACACAACTCCAATACACACATATATTCAAATCATATCATCCTCCCCAATAATGCGGATATTGAGTTTTATATATACTTATTCTTATTCATTAAGCACATGTTGGTATTTTATTATGCCAACCAATATTGCACATACATACATACATACATACATATATATATATCCATAGAAAAAGCGTAATTTTATTAAACTGTTAACAAAATTACATTTGCATAATGCATGCTTCCATGCATTTCCAGTCTATTGCCCAAAGGCTGCTATAAAATTTTCAAAAAATAAATTGTTCCATCACTGAAAACATATATGTCACTGTCGTGACAAAAATGTTCTATACATGTATAGTAAAAAAATTGTATGTCTATCCCATGTGACTATATAAGTGGCTATGTGAGCAGTCCGCAGATACAAATCTGATATATAGCCAAAATAAATATCTATACCAACCGAGTCTGAGAAATTCCAACCAGTGTGTGTTTGTTGAGGATCCAAACCATTGATGAAGGGCCGATGGTAGTATTCAAAAAAGGTTTCATTTTGAACTTCGGAGATCTTCCATTGTCCAAAGCTTATGAGCATCCCATCCTTGGAGAGTTTATCTGCAATGACATTTCGCTCCTTGTATACATGATGACATGAATAAGAATAAAAAATGTCCAATAGCTAATCCACTTCTTATATCAAAGTGAGAAGAAACATATTTTGACAGTTTTGAACTTTGTTTATCCAATTTATTACATTCATGGAGTCACCAAAAAATTGTATGGATTTGCATTCCTTTTCTATTAAAAATAAAGCAAGAGTTTTAAAGCCATAATTTATGCATAGTTTTTTGTACCGATCCCCAAGTCCATTTGAATTTTGAAGTAAACAAAGTCAGACATATATAATATGGCACCACCACCATAGTTTTGATTCTATGATGCCCCATCGAAAAAGGCCCAGGGTAGGTCCTTATTTATAATCTCATCCTGCACTATTCTGACAGCTGGGGAATTCTTTTGTTGAGGAAAATAATACAAGATATCTAAGCTATGGAATGAGATAAGTTCTGGAACATAAGGTTTTTCTTGCAAAATAGAATGGTTCCTCAATATCCATGGAGCCCAAATTATAATCAGAGGTAGAACCCAAATATTTTTGGTTTATGAGTTTGAGGAACAAGATTTCCAAGCAGCCTCCACATCTGCCCCAACCCAGTCTATGTTCAAGTTCATTCTTTTCTTATTCTTGTTCCATGTCTGGATAGAGAAAGGACAAGTTAGGAAGAGGTGGGTGATTGATTCAGAAGCATTTATGCACATAGCACACCAACCCAACCCTTCAATTGATCTTTTTCCCATTCTGTCCCAATTCGGTACCTTTTTTTCCAAAGTACACCACATAAATAACCTTGCTCTCTGAGGACATTTGGATTTCTAGATGCCCTTCCACCACCACATAGGTTCGCCATCTTGGGGGTTTGTTATCAAATTTTGATAGCCTAATTTTAGTGTGTATAATCCATGTGGTGCTTTGTTCCAGATTAATTCATCGGGCATGTCTGATAATTTGACGTGTGTAGTGCAGAGTGCATTAAGAAGGTTGTTCCAGTTGTCCATCATTGCATCTGGGAGACCCAAACTAGCTGCATCTCTCCATCATTGACCGCATATTGATGTGGTTATTGGATCAGCAATTTGGTTCAGATGGAATAATCCCTGTTGGTGCAAAAACTGAATAAGTTTTTGAGGGATAATGTGATTTTCGGACAACCTGGCCAAGGGTCCGCCCTAATGCGCACACTAGATCTCCTGCCAATTTTCCAAGCAACGCCTTCTTCAATTAATGATAAGTAAATTAGGGTAGCCTTCCATATGATTGATACCACTTTCCTTCCTTTGTTTGGGTTCCTAATCCAGCCAATTAACAATTACGGTGCTATATATTTGTGTCTAACTACCTCAATCCAAAGGCTATTGGTAGTGAGGAGCCTCCAACCAAATTTTGCAGCTAGATCTTTTGAGAAGAGCTGTGTTCTTTTTAACTCCAATCCACCCAATATTTTTGGTTTGGAAATTCTATCCCATTTTACCCATGGAAGCACCGAGTTTTCATTTTTCCTATACCATAAGAATCTGAAGCACAACTTTCTTGCTTTCTCCAAGATGCCCTTTGGAATCCACGCTAGTGACATTTATAAAGTGGAATGGATTCCAGCACCAATTTAACTAAGACCAGCCTTCCAGCTCTTGAAATCCATCTATGGCTCCAGCTACCTAACCTCTTCTCGTATTTAGTGATCAACCTGATCCAGTCCTCTTTTTTATAGTTATTTGATTTTAACATAAAACCAAAGTATTTTAGGCCTTCATCAAAGATCTTTATTTCATAGGGGAAGAGAGAAGCATATCTTTGAATTTCAGGATCATCCATGTTTATAAATGAAAGGGAATATTTATGCATATTTATCATCATGCCAGCAGCCCTCTCAAATAGTTCCAAGATCTCCTTAAGCTTTTCAGCATCACCAAAAGAGCCATCACATAATATTAAGATATCGTCCACAAATAATAAATGATTTAAATGAAGAGTATTTGAAATAGCAATTCCGGAGAAGGTACCCTTATTCTTTGCATCAATTAGTGCTCTACTAAGTCCTTCCGCTACTAACAAGAATAGTAATGGTGAGAGTGAGCATCCTTGATGAAGACCCATGTCAGATGGAAAGAAAAGGGATGTTGATCCATTGATGAGAACTGCAAAAGATATTGTAGTTATACATCTCATGACCTACTTAATAAATGTGTATTCACATCCTAAATGGGTCATAAGAAGTCTTAGGTATAGCTAGTTTACTCTATCGAATATTTTCATAGATCTATCTTCAATACAACCCCTCTCAACTTCTT
Organism: Larix kaempferi; assembly: GCA_027924585.1. Lineage (NCBI taxonomy): Eukaryota > Viridiplantae > Streptophyta > Pinopsida > Pinales > Pinaceae > Larix > Larix kaempferi. The sequence goes on from BSBM01000024.1 coordinate 3,652,035, forward strand.
TGTTTTTAGGCTATGTAGACCTTCCTGAGTGATCCCGATCGCTTCATGAATCTGCCTCCCTTCCACGAAACCAAATTGTTCTCTTGAGATTACCTTTGACAGGACCTTCTTTAATATTTGGGATATGATTTTGGCCACTACCTTATAGGTAGTGTTACATAAGGAGATTGGTCTGAATTCCTCCATCATGTTTGGGTGATCGGTTTTTGGAATGAGGGCGATAAAGGTAGAATTCAGGGGAGGGTGCATAACGCTATTTGTTCTAGACTCTTCGACCAGCCTTAGAAGGTCCAAACCAATGGTATCATATAAATCTAGAAAGAATTCAATTGTCCATCCATTCGGTCCAGTTATTTTGTCCTTTTGAAAGCTATGTAGATTCTCCTTTAGTTCTTCTTCCATTACTTCCTCCATCAAACCACTATTATCTTCTGGGGTTACAAATCTCGGGAAGTACTGGTACAGTTGAATTAACTCAAAAATAGACACCCTCTCATGAACAAAGTCTAGAAGTGGGCTTTTCCCATATTTTCCAATCCTTCAAAAGAAGAAACAACATCATTGTTTTGATCTTTTAATCCCCAAATGGTATTCTACATTTTTCTTTTTTTTGCAAAGGCTTGAAAATATTATGTGTTTTCGTCGCCGCTTTCCAGCCAAATTGCCCTATTTTTCGGCCTCCACATTTCCTCATGTTCCTTTAGCACTTGCCTTCTTTTGGATTCCAGGATTACCAGATGCTCCTTGGATTCATTGATGAGTAGCCCCCTCCATCCTCGTCGAGCAATGTTTGAATTTGCATTTCTATCTGCTTCAACACCTGATCATCCTTTAACTTTTTGTTTTTGGCCCACTCCTGAACGTTTTTCTTTGTTAAGGATAGATTTTGGGAAAAGTGTAGGGATGCATGTCCCACCTCTTTAAGGTTATAAAGGGTCCAGGAAGATTTTATCATATTTATGAAGTCTTCATACTTCAACCAAACTGCACGAAATTTGAAGGGACTAGCGGGATTCTTAAATCCCCCTTATATCTACAGGAAGATAGGATAATGATATGACTCCCCTCTTGAGTCCACCCATTGCCTAAACATTAAATTATGTTCCACCATATTTTCTACCACCAAGAAAGGATCTATCATTTTTGTAATTATGTTGCACCCCGTTCTTTTATTCGTCCAAGTAGGCTTCATCTTCACTAGATCAACTTCCAAAATCCTTCCTTCTCTAAGTTTTTTCTCAAAGAATTCTGCCAGATGATCAACGCTTGCTTGAGACCCCCAAATTTCATGAGATCCCAACGAGAATTTCATGTCACCTCCCACAATCACATTATTAGCTTTGAAGAAATATTTATGGCAAACATAATTCCAATAAGACACCCTCTCCTCGTAGGGTCCATAAATATTCAATATGATTAAGGTTTTACCCAAATCCATCAAGAAAACTTCCATCCCTAGTCCAAATTCAAAACTCCACGAGTTCTGGGCCTTAGCAAATTTCAGGTTCCATCCCATAGCCAAGCCACCTGAGAGTCCTCTCACATCTTGAGCAATAAATTCCATGTTCTTTAGTGTACTCTCTAAAATACATATGACATCATCTCCTTTTCCCATAGTTTCTTGGAGCAGTATAATATTTGGTTGGTGATTAAGGACCAACCTCCTAAGTGCAAGTTTTTTCATGGGACTTGCCAAACCCCTGCAGTTGAAGGAGAGACACTTCATGAGGAAACCCCCTCAGGGGCGTTCACTGCTCTACGTGCCCCAAGAATGGATTATTTTTCCCATCTAATTGTTCCTTCCAAGATTTGTTTTGTGTAGAAGAGAGAAGAGTAGGTCTTTCGTGACCTCTCCCTTTGATTTGGCCAGAGGGGTTCTTCCCAAGCCCTGTGTGACTTAAAGAAAGATCGGATAAATCATAGATTTCCCTATTTATGAGGTGGAAACGGTTAGGATGCTCCCCCGAGATCAGGGAGGAGGAGATCATGGTCAATGGAGGGATTGGGTTAGTTTGGGGAAGTTTTTGTGTTCAATTTGGCTTGTACCCAAAAACACCTTTGAGGGCGGGGGGAAGGGTTTGGCCTGTCGGGGGTTTGGAGGGGATTCTTAGAAGCAAGCAAGAATTCAAAATAATTTGTGAGAGTATCAATATGAGCAAAGGGATCCAACAAATTACCCAACATTTTCGTCGTAGGCCCTTCTGTGGCTTGTGGATTTGCTCCAAGTTCCACTTGTTTATCCTCTTGTACCAAAGCCTCCATAGCTGAATTTGTTTATGTTGGGTTAAAATTTCCTGCATCGGAAGTTCCCCCACCGACCTAGCTTGTGGGGATACTTCATCCCAATTGGTCTGCTTCAATCTTTCCGCCCTTCAACGAAGCACCACCCAATACATTTCCACTTCCAATATCGAGCCACTTTCAGGTCCATTGGGGGCCCTTTGAGAAAGGGAGAGTGCATTGCTTGGAGAGGTTCCCATATCCATGGAATCTATGGCACTGAAACGGTATGCCTTCATAATCTAATTTCTATCTACACCTCTCTCTTCCCCAAATAAATTCCATCTCTTATCTGAGACCAACCCTGATGTTAATCGAGGCTAAGATGCGAGCAACCGTCATCCTTTTTGTGTGAATGAAAGACATGTCTCGATCTATGAAAGAACCAGGCGCGTTCCAAAGGTCTTTGAAAGAGTCCAAATTCCATAATTCCCATGGCAGGCCAGGCATCCTTACCCATACTGGGATCACATCAAATTTTTCACTATCAGCATCGAACAAGGGAGTCCATTTTTTGAAGAGAATAGGGGTTGAGCCTAAGCTCTAATGTCTCTAGAGGACACAATACACATCCTCCTTGTTTTCGAATTTGAACATAAACCATCCCTTTGCAAGAACCCTACCCTTGTTAAATATACAGCATCGGGAGACATGTTCCAAACCAATCTTGGGTAGCCAAGATTGATCCTCCCGTATATAGGTGAGCACTTTGATTGCTTTTCGTGTAAAGGTTATTCCTCTCGTATAGAGGTACTTGATCAAAGTAATGATGTTGTAAAGTCTTGTTGGACAAGACTCTAGACTTGTGTGTCAAGTCATGATTATCATGTGAGCCTTTCGTATAAAGGTATCCATGAGATGGACCTCCCATATAGAGTTGGACCTTCGGTATAAAGGTCATGCTTTACTTGTTAAAATCATTTAATGTTATGTGATGTATTATTAACCATGATCACCAGTTGCTATTAAGTCTCCTTTAGAGATTGATCACCTCTAAAGTGAATTACTTTAGCATATGATCATTTGGTCTGAAATAATATAATATGATGACATCATTCGATAATAAATAAAGTTAGCACATAATGACCATGTAGTCAAATATAAAGCATAGAGATCAAGAGAATTCGAAATTTCCCATGCAGACACTTCAGCTAATTAAAGAGAACTCGAATTGTTAAAGCTTTATTTAAGTATCAATACTTCAGTTAAAGCATCAGTTAAAGATATGCCTCAGTTAACTAAAGAACTCACAGTGGTCACTTCAAGTAAATCAATCAGCATGATTTCAGTTAACTAAGTGTTAAATAAGAAGGACTAATTAACTAAAGTGTTTTCACTTTAGTTAAACTAAAAGACGACACTTCAGTTAAAGAGAGTTAATTAAGTGACAACAAAGAAGATCTAGTTAACTAAGTGTTATTGCATGATGACACTTATGTTAAACTAAAAGATGACACGTGAGTTGTGACACTTGTATGTCGACACTCAAGTTAGCCACCTAACTAAGTGGGCAAGCTTTCCATTAAGAGGCGAGTTCATCCTAAGTGACAGCTCAGTGAGATAAAGCACTGCATGAGAAGTGGGGCACACATCTACATGCAAGATTAATACATCCAGTTTGAGGGTGAGTTCATCTTGAGGTTAGAAGTTAAAAATAGAAGAGAAGAATGTATAAATATGTTACACGGGATTGATGAATCGAATGTGAAGCAAATTCCCTTCTTCATTGAAGGAAAGGTGCTTCTCTTTGTGCAGGGTATTGTTCGTGCTTGTTATTGTGTTGGGCACACATTTGATTGATCTCTCTTCTCTATTGCTTCTGTATCTTCATCAAGAGTGTTTGGTGATCTCTTATCTTTCGAAAGCAATCTGCTATGCTGTAAAAGAAAGAATTCTCTGTTATCCATTATATTATACTGAGAATAATTGTTGGGGTTGTTTTTCTCATAATTTTGAGGATTTTCCACAGGGTGTATCTTATGTTATGGTTGTATGAATTTCATGGATTGAATTGTCTCATTGCTTCAAGTCTCTGCATCTAAAAGAATTAAAGATCAAAGCTCAACCAAATTTCAACAATCCTGTGGTACATAGTTTAGCAATTCCGACCAGTAATTCCCCCCCCCCATTCTTCCAATGAAGATTGACTGGGATATTTCCCCCTTTCCTTCCCCACCACTATTGTCTCCTCCATATCCACAGATTGTGCCACAGAAACATCTACGCCACACACCAATCCAAGGACATCATTGTTTTTGTTTGTGCACATGTTTTTCCGCTTCTTCTGACTCGATCCACTACTATTGTTGTGGTTTCCTTTTGTTCCTGTCCCGATCCTCCCCCCTTCACTTCCCCCAATCACCAAGGATGAATCAAAAGGTTCCTCACGTTGGTTAGTCAATCTCAAAAAGGAGGCTATAAACCCCTCTGAATCATGCAGAATATCTTCCTCCAGAGGAACAGTCTGCTGCCAATGGCCATGCCTCATGATTTTTGCAAGCAGGTTGTCCCTTTGCAAAGTAACTCCCATGGAAGAGGAAGAGGCAATTTGGATCTAGTGGGACAATTGGGCTAGATTCCCTAGCTCTATGACAACAATGATGAAGATGCTATGACACCTATGACACAAATCAGACCTGAAGGCTGACATATGACATATATGACATGTCAGGGCTAAAAATAGACACCAAGAGGACGCTCAAGGGAGTTAGGGCAGCTAAGATGCTTCCACATGTGATTTGGTGGAAGTGGGAAACTAGGAATTGTTGTACAAGTGGCATTCTTTGGAATCTCTTCCCAACTTGAGTTGGCATGAGTCTCTTGGAAGGAATTCAACCCATGGAGGACATTAAAAGTTTATAAAAGTCATGAACAAAGAATAATGGCAGATTTTGATCATTTGTAGAATTTGCAATTGCATTTGTGAAGAGGGAGTGCTAGTGGATGACTAGTTTCTTGCCTTAGCCAATTTCTAGGGTGAAAGATTCCCATCCAAGTTGGTAATTGGAAAGGACATTCAGACCTTTAATTTGGAGATTTAATGGAGTATTTATTTGTAGGTGTAAGTTACAGGGCAGCTCATGGTTTCTTCTATTTCCGCTCACTCCTTCAACCATTTCCAGTTTTGATGGCATATTCTTGATCCTTGAGGGAGGGCATTTTTGGTGAGTTATTGTACTCTTTGGGGGAGATTATAATGCCCCATTTATTTTGTAATATGAATTAAATACTCTGTTATTCATCTCCAGAAAGATTCAGGTCTAAATTCCAAGTAGAAATGTATAAATCTCATTTTTAATGGAAGAACAGTGCCATTTCCCCACTACCTTGTTGTGAACCAATGTAATGTTGATGGATTCGAATGGATAAGTAAAATACTAATGGTTTATTGATGAATGGAATTTTATTGATGTATTATACAAGTTTCATGTTCATTTCTCAAGCATTTGAAGTCATTTTACTCAGTTTATTTACATTTGGAGAAGATTTGGTGCCATTTCCCCAAGGGTCAAACTAGTGATGTTTGTTGTTGTTTGGGAGAGGTTTGGAACAGACTTAATAACTAATGAGTGGTTCATTTGGGACCTTAATAACATCCTTAAGACATCCCCTACCTCTGTTCAGAAATTTGAGTGGGTTTGGAGGCATTTGGGAAGCCATTTTCAGTACTTACCCTAGGGGGATTTGAACCCCAAATTACTAGTAAAATTGCATACTTGGTCCAGAATATTAAGAGGGTTTGTAGATGTCTTTTGGTGGACATATTTCATCCTTGAGAATCATATTCAAGTCCTAATATCATTCATACACATTCCTTGAATATTTGAAGGCATTTGGAGCCAATTTGAGACCTAGAGACCAATACTAGTCAAAGGGAAATTACTAGTAAAGTTCCCTACATTGGAAAAAATTGAAAGAGGATTTGCAGAAGTATTTGAAAGGTCCAAAAGCATCCCTTAAACACATATTTATGTTCTAAAATCATCCATACACTTTCTCATAATATTTGGGAGCAATTGGATCAATTTGGGGACCTAGAGCTCAAAACTAGTCAAAGGTCGAACTAGGTAAACAAGTGAAAAATTACCATTTTAATAAAATTCCTAACAAGGTACATTACAGTGGTATCAGAGCATGGTGTTGGCACCTGATGTGGTAGAACATTAATGAAGACCAGGAGTCAAATAAATAAGCCACCACCCTTAGAAACTGAAATTGGATGTACTTTGGTGAAAGGGAAGAAGTAGGAGAAGAAGTGCATTCCTTGGTCACCATGAGTAAGGATGAGAAAGAAAACTTAGAGGAGAATGAGGAGTTTAGAAAATTACTGAAACTATCCTTTGAATACAAGTGGAGGCAACTCGTGCAAGGGTTCGAATTGTGGGTTAGTCAACTTGAAAGCAACTTGGAAAAAAGAATGAGCAATGGTTCTCTTTTCAAGGAAAAGAAGGAAATGGATGAAATCATTTATGCCACAAAGGAGGAACCTCATGTAATGGTGGAACATGAGGTACATGTTTATATGTAGGTGCTTGAAGATGCTACACTCAAACAAGAAGAAGGACAAGCACCTGTCTTTGTTCAGAGGGATTATGAGTTGCCTCATGGAGAGAGTTGCAAAGTCTTGAAGGAGGCACATGATCTCACAACAGTTGGACAAACCAATTATGGGGAAGATGAATTAAATATTTCAATGGGTAAGACTTGTAAATATTTAAGGTTGGTTCATAATTCCTAACCCTCTACTTCTTTTTCATCCACATCAATTCAGGATGAAAATTGGGTGAGAGGTTTTTTTCTAGTGGTGCCACATGAGGGGTATGAAACTCCTACCTCTCCTTTTGATGATGACATGAATAGAGCACCTCATTATTTACATTTGCAGCATAATATTTTTTTTCCTTATGATGATACATATCTTCATGGATACACTTATGATGTTCACTTGAGTCACTTGAAGACTCATGATCTTCCTTGCTCCTTGCTTAGTTCAATTGATGTTGGAGGAACTTCATTAACTACTTGGATGAAAGAATACAGGGCTGACTGTTTTGATGCATCTTACATATTTTTGGAGCAACATTATAGGACATGGGATACTCACCTATGTCATAGGATCAGATTTGATTGTTCACTCAATGCTTGTATGCACCTGGAAAATGGTGGTCTACTTACTTGAAGGTATAAGCACTTTCATGATTCTTTGATGAAGCACCTCCTTGCTGTACATTTTCATTATGTTGTTATGTACTTTGATGATATATATTTTGTACTCATGATGTTTGGAAGAATGCATATAATAAAATGGGATCCAGGAATCGTCATATCTAATGGTGTGGGTTGGAAAGCACTCTTAATTGTTGGGGTGCAATACAAGCAATGGGACCCGGGAATAATTTTTATCTCATTGGTTTCAAAAAAATTTGTGGAAAAAAGCAGTATGGGAGATGGATTTCCCACTTAATAAAGTGATTTTTATCAGATTAGTGTAGCAACAAGCATGGTGGTTCCTCTCTAAAATCTTCATGGAAACTCAAAGACTCAAGGTTGGGCAATTCAATGGCAACTTCAAAGAATTATACAAAAAGCAGGTTCTTCAACACCCATGTTTGAAATTGCTTGAGGACAAGAAATATTGGGAAGGGAGGATTTTTCATGTCCCAAATTTGGCATTGGGTCACATTGGCCTAATCACATTGGCCATATTCATTAGATTTTGTCAAATTGATGTTAAGGGTCAAATAATTGCCAAGGAGGAAAATTACTAGTTTCCTAGGTTTGGGGTGGAAGCTTTGGGATTTGGAATAAGGGGGATAATAAATGATGTTTGAACATTAGAATGGCATAAATATTTAATCAAGGAGCTAAATAAATATATACAAGTGAAAATCAAAGTGGCATTTGATCATGAAGACACATGGAGGAAGTGGGACCCACATATGGCTAGACAAGTATGTTACCATTCACCTTGAATTCGAATTGGTGAGAGAATGATGCCAAGTGTAGTGGGGAAATCTAGCCATATGTGGGTCCCACTTCCTCCATGTGTCTTCATGATCAAATGCCACTTTGATTTTCACTTGTATATATTCATTTAGCTCCTTTATTAAATATTTATGCCATTCTAATGTTCAAACATCATTTATTATGATGGCAGACCCTGGGCCTTTCCAAACCCGAGGATACAAACTTACTTTCTAGCTAGTGTGTTCTTAATTTGTTCACACATTGTCCCAGGTTCACAAAACCTTTCCACAGTCATTTAGAAACCCATCTTGGGCTCTACCTCATGCAATTCGACTCCTTCAAGTAATAGCAGAAACTATTATATCTCACCTCTCGGTCCACTCTTTTATACATAGGACATAGTATCACATATGTGCAGAGTTAAATTTGGCAAACTATGACTAGTTTGATGACTCCATTATCTCAATCTCCAACCATTTGAGTTCAGGTCCTTTTATTTGGTATGGTCACCAGATCTGCAACCTTTGCTAGCTTAGAGCTGACTCACTTCAATCAAATATTCCAATCTCTATCATATTCTAGAGACCCATTGATCTATGATATCTCTGCCAATACCTTGCCGAATCAAAGATGCTTCCCTTCATTATTCTGACTGCAGCAATTGTAGAAACCTGGGGTTTGAATAGTTTGCAGTGTATAAGTAATCAAAGGCGGCGCACTCTCCACATCACCACAACCCCCAGTTGAGGGAGGGATCCACTAACCAAGGCTGACAAACAATGACTACACCGATACCAAGATTGTAGGCCACTCCAGATGTTTCCAGACTTATTCGCCCCTGCGTTCAAGTTCCTTTTGGGTGTATCTACGCTATACTTCTCGCAGATCCAGAAAGGTAAGCTCTTGCAGAACTTGATCTAAGCATCAACAACCCCCTCCAACGCGCAATGGTCGACATAGTACCTGTATACGTTTTCTTTCCTCTAAACTATTTGTTTAATGCTATGTCCATACTAGACGTGGACTCCATTCAACCTACCACGTAGTAAAATGTGCCAAAAAACACAGAGCACGTAGATCCCGGATAAGATCACCGATTTGGATTGTTACGATTTACATTAACCCATAAAAATACAGGCCACACACATTACCATCGCATTCCCCACAAATCTACTGAATCGAGAGCCTTTGAGACAAGTTCTATTTGTAAATACAGAGTATGGGTACCCTGTTCTCTATTCCCAAGAGCACACACCACAAGATTACAATCTTCCACTCACGCAACTGATCAATAGATTCAACACAATCTCTTGCAAGGTTTAGGTACGAGATTATCTCTACCATCAATTCGACAGTCACACACACGGTATCATGCAAACCTACCTTTTAATTCAAATTAGAACTGTACATACCTCCATGAACACTGCCCTCCCTTCCTGAGACTAACTTGACCTCTTATGGCCCAATTTCTCATTGACTTCAGAGTCCACTTAGGCTGCAAATGGCTTCTGCAGAGATTATAAGCATGCTATATCTACACATAGAGCTAACCCAATTTACATAGATTGTTCAGAACACATTCAACACAGAATGTAAAAGACAATAATACATAGTAGGAGGAATCTGCTATTCCATTAATTCCATTAATGCATTGAAGGCATACATGTGAATTCCAGAAAACACAACATTAACATGATGAATCTCCTTTTCTCATTTCCATAAAAACATATACATGCCCTTTTCAAAAACCCTAAGATACTCTCTCTATTCTCCTACCGAACCCCCCAATTCCCTCAGCTCTCTCCTATATTTTAGAGACTCTCCCACCTTCAGTTACAAAAGCAGCATTCAGTTGTGGAAGCCACCCTTTTCAGCTTCCACTACTTGTTATAATCCAGCCACATTCCCTTTCTTGAGGGATTCGTTACATGAGTTATCACTGACTGACACCTAACTAATTAGAATCTTCTATCCCTATGTCTACTTGCTAGCTAGACACCTTTACAAATGGTTCACAATGTTCTTTTTTTTCTAGGCACATTTGCACTTGACCCTGAAAGCCAATGCTCCTGCATCAGACTCCCACAGTAGAAAGAAAGCATGATCACCTGATCATGTTCCTTCTATCTCCATCTTCCTGGATCCCAAACCCTGGCTTGCTGTTGTCCATAAGCTGCATTGCCTTTACCATTCTTCAGCTGCAATCTTCTTACTTCACTTTCTGCTTCTAGTTCTGAGCTTGCTTCAAATGTTGTCCCAGATATTTCTGCAAACATTTCTTCGGACATTGCTGCAACCACTATTGTAGATATTGTTGCCTCCCAAACTTCCTGAGTATCTTAAAATATATCTCCCTCCACAATATCCAATTTATGTTCATTGTTTTCAATCTTACTTTCAAAAAGTAGATTGCCTTCTAGTTCTCTGATTGTAGTAATATACTCATTCATACTTCTCTGTATACTGGAAAACATAATAAAGTTTGGCAAACTAGTATCTGCTCCTGTCTCCTTTACAAATTGAGACATTTCCACATCATTGACTACAATCTCCTTCTCTTGCTCAAATGCCTTCAGTAAGCATTTCAACCAGTCACTAATTACTAGACTCATCTCAAACACATCATCAATATGCTGCATTTCAGCTTCTTCAAACATTGTATCTTTATGCTTGGTCAGGCATCTTTCAGCCTCCTTCAACACTAAGACTAATTCTCCTTTCGCTTGAGACATATATACTTCACCTTTATCCTCATTGTTTTCTTCTTCTTTGTCGCCAAGCCAATCATTCTGTGACACACTTTCAGCGCCCTTAATCAGAATAGAATTATGATCCTCTCCCTCTATGACAGCCTTAGATGTCTGTCCTGTAATCTTCTTTTGGCCACTTAAGAAAGCCAATTCCTCTCCTTCATCACCAATAACAGGTTCTATCATATGAGACATAACTGTCTCATCTCCATTGAAGATACTTCCTTCATTAAGTAAGGAGTTTATGAACTCTTTTTGCTGCAATAGTTCCTCTCTGTCTTCTTCAGAAAGACATTCCTCATCATATCTTGCTTCGCAACTTTTACCCTCATCCAAGACAATCCCAAAAGATGGATTTCCTCCTGCAATACCTGCAAACACACTCGAATTGTTAACTTCAAAACTATCAAACCCAATGGTCTCATATGATGATTCAGTCATCAAATCTTCCTGTTGTTCCAAGCCTTTTACATGACTCATAAATCCGCTTACTCTTCTTCCCAAATTCCTCAAACACAACATCAGAGTGTTCGATGTCCTCCTTTACTTCTTCCTGCTCTTGGCTGTCATCATAAGCCAAGTTCTCTTTGCTTTCAGCCTTTGCTGCATGCTGAAAAGCATCACCTTCTTCTCTCTGTGTATGTGTATTTGCACGAAACACAATTGTCTCTTCATCTTCCTGAACAGGATTCAGGTTCGATCCTCCTCCTTGATTCCTTAGGATAACATTAGTAAATTTCCTTTCCTCGTTCATTGTACTTGCCTTGAGTATCTCTTCTTCACACTGAGCATTTATCTGTTGCTCTCTTCTCCTTTGTAACTTATGCCACTTCAACTTTCTCCTCATGAGGAATCCACATCTTTGGCCTTCCTCCTCCTGTAACAGCCCCATCAATACTCCCAGACGGACTTCTATATCAGCCTTCTCCCTCTCATATTCTTCACCACTCATCTGAATCCACATGCCATTGGCTTTGGCATCTTCCTTCTTCAGTTCGTAGCTGCCCCCTGAACCTCTGCTATGACTCTTGATAGTCATCTTCTTTGAGTTTCTCACTCTCTATGAGTTGCACTCACAACTCATCTTCTCTTGAGAACGCAACTGTTCTCTTATATTTCAACCTCAGTTGAAATACTAGGTTCCGGCCACACTTCACTTTTTCTCAAAAACCTTCACTGGCTTCCTTCATCACTGTCCTTAAGGACTGTGACCTTCTTCTGCTGAGATGTTTCTCCTCTACTGCTGTTACCTCTTATCTGTTCTCTCTTGTCCGCAAACTCCTATAGAAAAACTTCTTCACGAGCTTCTCTTCTTGTCTTCTTTCCTTCAAATTCTGGCTTTACTCTGTCAAAGAGTATTCTCTTCCCGCCTTCCACCCGCAGGATAAACCTGCTCTCATATCAATTTATGGCAGACCCAAGCCTGGGCCTGTCCAAACCCGAGGATAGAAACTTACTTTCTAGCTAGTGTGTTCTTAATTTGTTCACACATTGTACCAGTTTCACAAAACCTTTCCACAGTCATTTAGAAACCCATCTTGGGCTCTACCTCATGCACTTCGACTCCTTCAAGTAATAGCAGAAACTATTATATCTCACCTCTCGGTCCACTCTTTTATACATAGGACATAGTATCACATATGTGCAGAGTTAAATTTGGCAAACTATGACTAATTTGATGACTCCATTATCTCAATATCCAACCATTTGAGTTCAGGTCCTTTTATTTGGTATGGTCACCAGATCTGCGACCTTTGCTGACTTAGAGCCGACTCACTTCTATCAAATATTCCAAGCTCTATCACATTCTAGCGACTCATTGATCTATGATATCTCTGCCAATACCTTGCTGAATCAAAGATGCTTCCCTTCATTATTCTGATTGCAGCAATTGTAGAAACTTGGGGTTTATATAGTCTGCAGTGTACAAGTAATCAAAGGCGGCGCACTCTCCACATCACCACAACCCCCAGTTGAGGGAGGGATCCACTAACCAAGGCTGACAAACAATGACTACACCGATACCAAGATCGTAGGCCACTCCAGATGTTTCCAGACTTATTCACCCCTGCGTTCAAGTTCCTTTTGGGTGTATCTACACTATACTTCTCGCAGATCTAGAAGGGTAAGCTCTTGCAGAACTTGATCTAAGCATCAACAACCCCCTCCAACGTGCAATGGTCGACATAGGACCTGTATACGTTTTCTTTCCTCTAAAATATTTGTTCAACGCTATGTCCATACTAGACGTGGACTCCATTCAACCTACCACGCAGTAAAATGTGCCAAAACACACAGAGCACGCATATCCCAGATAAGATCACCGATTTGGATTGTCACGATTTACATTAACCCATGAAAATATAGGCCACACACATTACCATCGCATTCCCCAAAAATCTACTGAATCGAGGGCCTTTGAGACAAGTTCTATTTGTAAATACAGAGTATGGGTACCCTGTTCTCTATTCCCAAGAGCACACACCACAAGATTACAATCTTCCACTCACACAACCGATCAATAGATTCAACACAATCTCTTGCAGGGTTCAGGTACAATATTATCTCTACCATCAATTCGACAGTCACACACACGGTATCATGCAAACCTACCTTTTAATTCAAATTAGAACTGTACATACCTCCATGAACACTGCCCTCCCTTCCTGAGACTAACTTGACCTCTTATGGCCCAATTTCTCATTGACTTCAGAGTCCACTTAGGCTGCAAATGGCTTCTGCAGAGATTATAAGCATGCTATAGCTACACATAGAGCTAACCCAATTTACATAGATTGTTCAGAACACATTCAACACATAATGTAAAAGACAATAATACATAGTAGGAGGAATCTTCTATTCCATTAATTCCATTAATACATTGAAGGTGTACATGTGAATTCCAGAAAACACAACATCAGCATGATGATTCTCCTTTTCTCATTTCCATAAAAACATATACATGCCCTTTTCAAAAACCCTAAGCTACTCTCTCTATTCTCCTATCGAACCCCCCAATTCCCTCAACTCTCTCCTATATTTTAGAGACTCTCTTGCCTTCAGTTACAAAAGCAACATTCAGTTACGAAAGTCACCCTCTTCAGCTTCCACTACTTGCTATAATCCAGCCACATTCCCTTTCTTGAGGGATTCGTTACATGAGTTATCATTGACTGACACCTAACTAATTAGAATCTTCTATCCCTATGTCTACTTGCTAGCTAGACACCTTTACAAATGGTTCACAATGTTTTTTTTTTCTAGGCACATTTGCACTTGACCCTGAAAGCCAATTCTCCTGCATCATATTAACCCCCTTCTTCCAAATCCCAAAGCTTCCACCCCAAACCTCGGAAATTAGTAATTTTCCTCCTTGGCAATTATTTGACCCTTAACATCAATTCGACAAAATCTAATGAATATGGCCAATGTGATTAGGCCATTGTGACCCAATGCCAAATTTGGGACATGACATGGGGGGGGGTTTAGGAAAACCTTGATTCACATCCCAAGGAGCATTTGTGGAGTCAGTCGTCAAAGGGATACCTAGGCAAGTGTCAAGTGGTTCAGAAAATACAGAGTAAGGTGTTCCTCTGAGTTATGGAGGCTAATTCCTAGCCGCTAGTGGAACTGTGGTAGCTTTAGGACCCATTTCAGAACCTTCTTCCAAATCCATCTGTTTATCCATCTCACCCTCAACTGTCATGCTCGAAAACTCTCTATCTTTGTGATCCACCATTTTAGACTGTTTTTCCACCATAGTCTTCCTGAAATCCATGATGAAAATAGTATGACCCTCAAATGGGTCCGAGGATTAATCAACCTCATCCACTTCCAAGTAGTCCATGTGTTATCCCCATGAGTAGGAAATGTAAGGAAAAAAGTGAGTTCTTTTCGGAGTTGAAGATGCAACCCCTTAGCACTTTTCTGTTATAATGAAACTCTCGCTAGCCCAAGCCACAAAGACCTAATCAATATGTGTGTGTGTGTGTGTGTGTGTGTGTGTGTATTAACAAAACATGCTGCAAGGCAGATACTAGAAGTTTTTACATATCAAGAGTATATGTCATTACAGGCCAAAAATTGAAAGAGATTCAAAAAAAATATTACAGTCCTCCATAGTTATGCAAAAACAATAAATTATACTTATATCATGGAATTTGCATTATATATATAAGCCCTCAAGCCCTACTTCTCAACTACTTCGAGGTTTGTTTGCCACATGCCCAAAGGAAAAGATATCCTAAATCAAAATGTAACATGAATAATAAATCCACATAGTGAAAGGGCATAGATCTACTTAATAATAAGTCCACCTAATGAAATCATAATAAATCCACATATTGAAATGAACACTATGTGACCCAACATGTTATTATGTGTTAATCTTGCCTCGTAGTATAGTGGAATGTGCAAACACTGATATATGGCTAAAAGTCAAACTCATTACAAGTGTCCTATTGAGATTTTATGTGTGAGATAGAAAAAAAAATATGACTAAAATCAAATTCACTAAAGTGTGCCCTCTAGACTTGTAAACTTTGATATGGAAGATAAGACAAAAGGAATTAAATTATTTTTGGAAAAAAACAACCTTGTTAACCAAACCAATAAATACAATGCAATTGCTATTAATATAATAATATCCAATCCTTTATCTAAATAAAAATACATTACAATTAATTGTTAGAACATTGAGAATATGCATAATATATAATAATACATTTACACTAACATGTAAATCAATAGCAAAGAACTAATAATCTATCCTTCTATCCATACAAACAACAATAATCATGTGAAAAATAAGAGAGAAGAGAACAAGAGAACAATACACCTGATATATGTGGTAAAACCCCAAATGGAGAAACATCCATAGGAAGGTTTGGTCTTCTTTATTTTTTAGAAATCTCCATCTTGCAATACATGGCATCCTCACATATGCATCACATCACAGTCCATCTTCACATCATGTAATAATGATGTTTCTCCAACATACCCAAAAGGGCCTCCTTCACCTCTTTATATAGCTAGAGGTATGAAATATTTACATTCCATAACACATGTGGGATAAACACCTTTCCACCTCTCTTATATAAAGAATGGCAATAAGAGATTTCATTACAAGATGCATGTGGGATAACTCTATTTTATAATATTAGAGTTATTTATGCCTTCTAATGATATTTTTCCAACAATACCACACAAGTCATCATTATATATTCCAACACTCCCCCTTAATGATGATTCGGGGAAGAATACAAATGAAGGAAGGTAGAATCACACTAACATCCCCCTTGATAACAACTTCAGGAATTCCCCATAAGATGCGAACAAGGACACAATTCGCCTCATGGATTTGATGAGAATAAAAACCGCTTCTCACTGAATCATGAAACTGCATCCGAACCAAGATGTACAATGACCTCTTGCAAAACACCACAACAGTGTATGGCCAATACAATAGAAAATGTGGCCAATAGACAATCATCACAACCGTAACTCAACTGATAGTTGAAAGAAATCTACAATAGACCTCATCACAAATACAAGAACCACATATCTATCCATCAAAATGTTTCCAGTAGATAGTCGTCTCAACCAAATAACTCTATTGAAGATCACAATACAAATACAAGACCCCAATGCTTTGTCCATCGAAATGTTTTCCAAGCAATTAGTCTTCACAACTAAGCTAAAATATGCAGACATCACGAATACAAGACCCAAATACCTATCCATCGAGATGTTTGCCCCACAGATAATCATCATGACTTTATAGTAGAAGATGGATGTTCATTTCACGCATTATTACTGGAATATGGTGATATGATTACATTACATTCCTTCGTAATTACAACTTCAATCATCCCGGATAACAAAAGGTTTCAACTTTGTTGATGCCAAGGATAAACTAAAAAATAGGAACAATGTTAGAGAACTAGAGATAACTGCAACAATTTGCTTAAGATAGAAAGGAACGATAGAACCAAACTGTCCCATAACTCTTTACAAAATACTCCTATGGAAAAAGTGAAGTAAATAGAGATATGATCTGCACAAAAGCACTTTCAAGAGTGAAGCATATAATAAACATGATAAGTCCATAAATGAAAATAGATGACATAATAGAGAATTTGAAATTTGAAATTTCTTTTACACACAAACAAAGATTAGCAACAACATAAATATTGATCAAAATATGACACCAAGTTAGAAGCATCATCATTATTATTAGAAGAGTGAGACCATGATATAGTATTGAGAAAAATAATTGATCAAATAAAACAATGATATCACTTATATATAAAAAAAATATAGCCATAAGCATAGATTCATTTCTTGTGGTCTCCATGATAACATACTAGAGATACATGCCCCTAAAAATGTCAAAACATCTTCCACACAAGAAGGTTGGATACAAGTAAAACATGAACAAAACAACCTATACAAACATGATGAATAAACTAAGAACATAAACCTAATGCAAAAGTGCAAGAAGTTAATGACAAGAATGTCAAGATAATAGAGAATAAACCATAACTTTATCACAAATACCAAAACGTAACAACAAATAACAAACAGATCTGTAACCTTGTAGCAAAAAACCGAGAGTAGAGAATCGGATTCGGCAAAAAAAATGTCGAAACAATGGTATTCACATTTTTTGTACACAACATGTGTGAATGAAGGCGAGAATTCACACTTTCGTCGAATGTAGGACGGAAATTCCAGGGGTATTCGTGCTTTCCCAGAACAAAAGGTTTGAATGAGCCACAAACTACCCAAAACCTATAAAAAATTTGGAGAATTGTGAAACAATCGCCATCCCGTACAAAAACCTGTCACAAAAACACAGCCATAGCCGAAAACAAACCAGATCTGCTGCAAAACAAATAGATCTTTGATAGCAAGTTATCATATAATTGCTTTTAACCCAAATCTACAGAAAAAATCAAGAGAAACTTGAAAAAAAATCTGAAAATTAATGGTGAGGGTTAGGGTTTGAAAAAAATTCTCAACCATGTAGCAAAATGTCCTGATATAAGAAAATACCACAAGGGTTTGATAGATCAAATGTCAAATTCTGTTACCAATTATTTTGTGCCATAGTTGGACTTCTTGTGAGCCGTTAGTTTATGAACATGTCAAGTGTTCATCATCAGTGTTCAGAAGTTCATAAGACCTTTTCAGGGCCAATTTTGGCACCTTTTGTAATAATTGCATGTTCAGACCCCCATGGGGGAGTTGTAATAAGTTCGTCTAAGCATGGTCATTTTGTAAAAGACTTGGCCTACCTTAGGTTTGGCTATCAAGGGGATACTCTAGAGTGTTTTTTCCTTAGGAATTATGCATTGCGCTTCAGTGGTGTATAATTCCTGAGTTTTTCACTCACACCTCCAAAGCTGAAGTATTTACCATGGTGGTCGAACCTAGGGAGGTTATTAAAGTCTATGTGTCTATGTATTTTTCACATGTTAGGCATCAATATTGAGTCATATGGACATGCACTAGGTCCCTTAGGATTTTCAGACATTTCCGACAAAAATATTTTTTCCCATTTAACGGGGTTTTTTAATCTTTTAATTAAAAATAAATAAAAAAATGTGATAAAAGTGTGGTTAGGAGGTTAAATTTGCCATGGGGGTGCTCGTTTTCTAACCTAGAGCACCCACAAAACCCCTAAGCCCACTTTTCCTAAGTTTTGAGTGAATATTATTCACTTTAGTAAAATTCTCCCGAAAATAATTACAGAGAAATATTTAATTAAAATAATAAAGTTTGGAGAAAATCAAATTCTATAAAATTGAGGGATTTGAGTCAAATAAAGGCCCAGTCCAGTTGGCAATCACTATCGGAGGAGATTCCAATCAACTTAGATCACATTCAACCAGAGATCGGAGCACTGGAATCTTATCTCTCTTGGGATTTGCGCCCTCTCCTTATATGGGCGACTTCTTGGCTTAATGGTTTGTTTTATTGGTTGGAGAAGGTTACAATGTGAAGAGAGGTGGCCCTCTTGTGAGGTGGATGCCACCTCCTCACATCCCACCTTCCAAGCATCAGTTCAATTCTAATTCATGCCTCAATCCATGGATGCACCCTCTCCAAGCCCTAGAACTCTCTAGAATGCACCCTCTCTTCCTCTCTTTTATTATAAAAGCAAGAGCATGCTCCCTCATTCAGATGGATGCAAGAAACCTCTGCTAGATTTGTACTATAATGTGATCCATTGATGCATGTGCTTGGTATATGAGGTGATATAATTTCAATTCTTTCATGCTTTGTTGATCAAAATGATATAATTAGTCTATGCTTTAAGGGCTCTTAGAAGCACATAAGAGTAGATATTTGTAGTTTCAAGTTATCTGCTTACTTCTTTACTTTTAGAGATTTGAAAGAGCATTTTCATATCCAGTTATATTTCATGCTTTTTTGGTTTCAATTAGTAGAAAGTACTAGATCTAATATATGTGTTGCAAGTGTGATAAGATTTGTTTGCAGATCACCTGCCCAAGTAAAAGGTTGAGCTAAGTCGCATCTCCTTTTCTTGGAGCCAAATACAAGTGTTTCTCTCATTTACCAAGTGAAATCCAAGACTCTTTCAAGGAGATTCAAGATCAGGGAGCAATTTCTTCTTCCATCCTTGAAACTCAAAATTCTCCCTCTCTTTACCTTGTTCTTACTCTATTTTGCTTAACAAATTTAGATTTACAAAGTTTCATTTTTTAATCTGATTTGTCATGCAAAATTTATAGATCTAAAAGTATTTTAAAGCCTTATTTCAAGCTTAGATCTAGTTGTAAATGGTCAATATTTGAAGTACTAATTTTTTCCTATCATTCACAAATATTGTCTTGTAATTTTTATGTGATTTAGCTAACCATACTAACATATAAATAAAATTTCAGTTTGCTTGTTTTTGTATTTGTTTTACAGGAAAGCGAGGAAAAGAGGCAAATTCCAAGATTTGGAACCATAAATTCCCCCCTTCTTCATTCCCTTGCTTTCCCTCAACTTTTCTTAAAGCTTAAAGTCTCTTGAATCTCGCTTTTAGCGAATCAAGAGCTCTCTCTATCGGAGAGTTAACTAAATTGTAAATTATCAATAAAAGAAGCGAGTGGGATCACGGTTCCCATACCCCTCTTCCCCCATTTGGGGGAAGCCTGTATCTATCCCCTATTTGCTTACTGGTTTGCATATTGCATAGTTAGATCAATAGCATGTTAGATTAGTTTCTATTTTGCAAAAGTAATCAAAAGAGTACTTAGAAAGTTTTATTTTTGCATAAAGTTCTTAAAGTTTACTTTTGCATTTATTCTCACAAAAGTTTACTTTTGCATAGTTCTTTCAAAGTTTTACTATTTTGCAAAAGTATCAAAAAGTTTCATTTTTGCAAGTTTAGCTAATTTCAATTTTCTGCTCATTTAAATCTTTCCATTTTTTCATTTTGTTAAAGTTTTAAGGAATCATCAAAATCTCTTGAATTTCACCATTTGCAGATCAAGAGTGCTCTCTGTCGGAGAGTCTTTTTTTCAGTTTTCCTTTTTGCATCATTATACTAACCCCCTTACTTTCCCAAGTACAGTCTTTGACCTGAAAGAGACTATTGAGTAATAATTAGATAACTTCAAGTTTTGCTTCTTTTCCATTATGTATCTTTGCATCTATTTTTCTTTCTGTTGAGTCTTAAGACTCTTTAAAAATCTCTTGAATCTCGCCATTTGTGGATCAAGAGTGCTCTCTATTGGAGAGTTCAAATTGGAATGAATATTTTGCTCACTCAGTGTATGCTCTACCCATCGTAAGCTAGTCTGAGCTTTGGGATATCAAAATCGGTAGTGTTGCAATTGTTAAAATTTTCACATTAAGCTAATTCTTTCACATTAATAAAAATCAAGTCCCTTTTAACCAACGAAAATCTGGCGTTGCCTTGAAAGTGATCGAAAGTGGGGAGATTTTGACTAAGGAAGTGGGAACAACTGGGAGGTGACCTCAGAGCATAACAAGGTTACACCCTTATTGGTGTAGTGTTGAATACCGCACTTGAGACTCCATTCCATCCCACATGTCCTTATACAAAGCCACTTAGATCACATTCCGGACATATTTCTTGTACTGCAAGGTATATCGGGAATCCCCTCATCCCACAATCAATCAACTCATCTTATAAAAATACTCAGTAAAATAAACCAAGAGCATTCGCACAACATTCCTTTCAGCACAACACTCTAAAACGATCAATGACTCCATTAGCACTGGTCTCATTCATCAGCAACAATATTTCAATTTTTGCTTTTTATCTATCTTACAAATTGTTGTTTATTTTATGGTATCATGTTGTGGATGTATCGTAATTAATTTGGAAAATAGGATTGGTTTAATTTAGATCAAAACTCCTAAAAACAACACTCTTTCCAATCACTCAACATTAACTGAAAAGCCTTAGAAACCTTTTTTTAGTAGGGTCTACTCCCCTTGGCTTCATTAAGAGTTTTCCTAAATGGAGGAGTCAGGCTTAGGTGACAACACCTAACTCGAGACTTTTCCCCAAGGCCACACTGAGCAACTTCGAAAGATTTATGCTGCGCTCCTCCCCAGGTGTGCATTTTGGTGGCAACAAAATCTACAAAATATGGAGGACCCAACTCAAAATTTGAAGAATTGTTGTTTGTAAAAAAAATTCAAAGAATTACTGAAGAAGGTATAAAATAGCAACTAGCTCTAATAGCATGTTAGAATATTGAGAATATACATAACATACAACAATAAATTTACACTAACATGTAAATCAATAGCAACGATCTAGTAGTCTATCATTCTATCCATACAAACAACAATAATCATGTAAGAAATAAGATATAAGAGAACAAGAGAACAATGCACCATATATATGTGGTAAGACCCTAAATGGGGAAACATCCACAAGAAGGTTTGGCCTTCTTTATTCTTTAGAAATCTCCATCTACAATACATGACATTCTCACATATGCATCACATCACACTCCATCTTCACATCATGTCAAAATGATGTTTCTCCAACATACCGTATTGGAGAAAACTCACTATGGCTTGGGGTAGACCACAACAGATAGCTGACTACCATAAATTAACTCAATTCTCAGTACTATGCTATATAAATGACAATGCTAAGATAATGAAGAATATAACCAACCTCGATCCAAACGTTTGATGTAGATCCCCGTTGGAGCTTTCAATCTGTGCACTTGAATCTGCAAATTAGTCTTGACAGCCAATATACAACAAGTACATATAATATATAAACGACATTAACATCATCAATAGCAATGGTCCATGATATTATAAGTAAATGCAACCCAATGTAGAATAAACAACATTCACAACATTAATGAATGAGAATATGAGTATTTCTATTAATAAACAAGAAGAAGTACAGTGTGATACGACCTCTTGTCGGCAACCAATCTGAACCAAGATCTGGGTCAATCCACTTGTGCCTCCACCACTTCAATCCTTCATGAATGGCAAACTCAAACTATGGTAGGAGTTTGGAAGGTGAACATAAGGGGTTCACAATTACAAGGATCAATGAGTGTAGACTCAAGATAGGGCAAAAATCCACTAGAGTTATCTTGCTCTTCTTTCTCCTCCCGTCCATAAGCCATATGTGCTCAATATATAGTCCTCTCAAAGGTAAGTGAAAGGACACATCGAGGCGTTTATTGGGCAGATGGAGGGTCAAAGGTCACCCAATAACCACTTTTGGGGAGTAAAAAGTAATAAACTAGTGATTTTTACCATTTTACATGCTACCCGCGGGCTATAGTGATGCAACTCGCGGGTACGCCCACTGTAATGATGCAGCAAGCGTACAAGAAAAAAATTAGGGGAAAATAGTGTCTGAAGGATATAAAGTGGATCTGAGTCAGTAAAATGGATCCTGCAGGCCAAAGAATGTTGATGCTCACAAGGTGGAAAATTACGTTGTAACAGATGCCCCCTAATGTGTGAGGTCAGAGACTGATGCTACAATGGCCGAAATACATTATAAAAAGATCTCAGAAGTGGAGTGATGGAGACACAAGTGGAAGGATTAGCTCACTCGTCATAATACAATAGTATCCCTGAATACATGTCGATAGTACAACAATCTGATATAATGGCCATGAATAGGTAGTACGTAATGAATACATATCATAAGTGATCATAGTCATGATCCCTCTACAGTAAGATATGGTCTCCTACTGAAAAGGAAACAACTGTTGCAAACTGGAGGTACAAACTGCCAATATCTGAGAGGTGATATCTCAGATGTAAAGTCATAATCATAAGTAGCATACTGAATGCCACTAACGCCTGGGGTCTTCTACACAAGTCTTCGACGGTGCAAGTCCCATCAAGTGAATAAAGGAGTTGGGGTCGAACCTGATGTGACATCGTCTGATTACTGGTCAATGATGTATACCGTCAACAGATGCGAGATAACCCACCAATAATGAAAATGGGCATCAAGGAACAGAGCACAATCATCGAAGTGTGAATAAATGAGTTGAAGTCGAACACTAGGATGAATCCATCGATCAGGGGACATTGATGTATTCCCAAAACTGTCGATGGCGAGAGAACCTGCCACTAATGACTGCAAGCCTCAAGGTACTCAACCAAACTCTAAGCCTCAAGTCCCGGAATAAATGGGTTGAAGTCGACGGAACGAGACTCACTGGAAGGAGGGCATTAAGGCATCCCCCATCAACCAGCACGAGGTACCAGCCATGTTGAAAGATTTGGAAGATCTCAGGTGAAACGGACTGACTCAATAAAGATGGCCGACATGCAATAGTCAAGAGATCTGAGGAGTGGCCGACTCTAGTTTCAGGGCTTCCTTTGAACAAGAGCATGAGCAGATGGATAGACTCAGGTATCACAGACTTGATATAGACTGTGTGATGCAGGAGGCACCACAAAGGGCTCCATAATGATTGGAAGCTTAACCAATCAGTGGAGTAAACTGAGAAAAAAGTATAGCTCCTAAGGTCCAACTATAGTCCCGACTCATAATGGAGTGGAATAAATGCTCTTTTCAAAGGCGACACAACAGCTGCCAACTAGAAGTAGTAACCATAATCTCGTCCGGCATTTTGGAATATTTGATTTTTTTTTATCTTTTTCATATTTGGGGAAAGCTTGAAAAAGAATAAAATTGCTTATAGTACAAAAAGTGAGGGAACGAGTGTCAAATAGCAAGCAGAAAGTCCCAAGCAGTGGAACATACCTATGATCAATGCAAGGAAGCGTATGCAGGATGTGGACACTCGGGGTGTGTGTTCCCTCAGGGTCAAAAGGTCAGCAAATTATGGAGGGAAAATGGAAGATCTGCAAGGATCGATAGGGAAAAGTGCTCAGGCACCAAGCTAATCAACTGAGTAAGCGGGAGTCGGCACAAGGCTCAAGCAGCAAGCAGGATGATGCAATGAAATCACAAGATGATAGAACTAGGGGAGTCCTTATGGGATATGGCCAGCATAAGACAAAGTAGAGTATGAGTCTTTATCACAACGTCATGGTGGAACTACAAAGGACTCCCAATCTTAAGGACAGACAACGACATGGGCACCAGAATGCACAAAGGGGTTCTAACTAGGGTACCCATGTTCGTAAAAGCTCTACTGCCACATAACGACACTTCTATAGCAGTGTGAAGGTTGGGGGTCATTTAAGAAGTGGGTTCGCACCTAGGGTTTATGAAAGTCGGTCAAAAGGTCAAATGCATAATGCATGTGAAAATGGCATCTAACCTATATGCCAGGTGTGAAACGTACCTGTCGTAGGTGTGAAACGATCGAAAACAACTTTCGCCGAAGAAATTTGGTTAAAAATGCTACTCTAAGACATTATATTAGTCCAAAACAACGTAAAATGGTGAAAACTATAGACAAGTGGGTTTTGAAAATTATAAATAGTAACAAAAATTTACAATCTACAATTCATTTTTACTATTCACCCATTTGGAGCTTTGTGGTTAGTTTTCACCTCGAAGTTCAACTGCCGATTCTGGGAGCTACAGGTGTTCATTCATCGAATCGTCCGGAGCAGGTTGGTAGTCTCATCCATACCTTCAATTTCATTGCTTTAATTTCAGTTTTCAGTGGTTGGATTTTTAGTTTGGACAAGCCCTAAATGGCTTCGGTGCTACCCGCGGGATACTACTATGCGGGTCGCAGGTAGGGCACCATACTCATAGTCAACTCACAGGTTTACCGCGGGTACTCGCCACTGTATACAAATTTTCCCGCGGGTGCGGCCGTGAAGTTGATTTTGCAAATGAAATTGACTAAAATCTTTGTTTTTTATCACTCCAGGATGGCTCTAGAGTGGAGGTAGAGGGAACATGACCAAGTAGATGACGGTCGTCCGCAATGACGTGCAAGCATAGCAAGCATTACAAGCATGTGGGTTGTATAAATTTTGGATTATAAGGGGTTAAGGGCCCAAAACCTACTACTCCGCCGCTTGATAGATTATTGGGATGTTGATGCACATAAATTCAATCTCAACGGGCAAATCCTCACACTGGAAGTGGAAGACATCTACTTCATTATTGGTTTGTCCCGTCGAGGTGAGGTGGCAAGTCTTCTATCTCGTACTGTGGGTGGTGGGATCACCGTCCTTGATTATATAGCACGGTATTGTCCCGCAAATACACGAGCAGTGGGGAGTCAGGTGCCCATCAATGCCATAGTAAATCTGAGTATGAAGATTATTGTGGCTACCTTAGTGCGAATAACTGGTTCAAAAGCTCTGCACCAGGCATCTAGGCCAATGATGTTCTATGCGTCACAATGTATGCAGCCTATAGTATTTGATTGGTGTACCACGCTACTGGGTTCTATGAAGACCCAACTGACAGAATGCAAAGAAGGGAACGAAAAAAACTTCGGGTATGGCAGTATCTTGTGCAGCTTCTTATTTGAGAGAGTTCTGGGGCTCAGTCCGAGGGTTGAAGTCCCTCCTCATAGTCTCTGCGATCCAGCCCTGACTCTATGGGCCAATATCTCGACACGACAGGGTGGTGGCCGTCTGGCATCACCATATACTCAGGAGTTTTTCCGCTGGTGGGACCAACAGGTCATTGGTATAGAGGACTATCCTTATGCAGGGATAGACTTCCGCCAGGATCGGGACATGCCGCTCCCACCAGATGCAGCGTTCGGAGACATTGGTGAGTACTCTTTTTAGGTTTTTTGTTATTAAATTTTTATGGATTTTTTATTATAGATGTAAATGCAAAAATCTTTTTGGGGGTAGTATCATGTATTAATGTTTGATTATTTGCTCGCAGACAAGGGCCCAGTGAGACCCGATGGCTTCTCGAGACATCGTCGTTGGGGCAGGGGTGATGATGCAGGAGGTGCCGCAACAGAGCGCACTCTACAGACCTTGCGGGGCAACCTATCACGGATGGTTTCCAGGGTACCACAGATAGAGGTGGCGCGACTACCTGAGGATATGCAACGCCATGTAGTGGGAGTTCCAACTAACTAGGTGCGGCTACTGTAGCGAGTAGCCAATGCAGTTCAGTATTTCTATGAGACTCATCCTGTCGGAGTGGCAGCTAGGCCTCCTCGTAGGGAGTAGATATCTCAAGATCTCATTTTTGTAGCGATATGTATATTTTTTAGGGCTACGGGCTCTAGTTTTGTATGATGACACTACCATTTTGGACATATTATTTATAAAAAACTTTGGTTCTCCGGTTCTACTATGTGTGTATGTACAAATGTGTGAATGTCTTATTTTATTTGTGTGCTTCAATATGAATGTGATAAATGCCAATCCAATACATAGTTAGCGTATGCATTAGATATATGATTAACACTTCTCGGAACATGTATGTATGTAATTGTATCAAAATGTCGTTCCAAGAGTCTTACCCTTAGGAATTTCCGTAGTAGCATAGGATCTCGCACACGGTACTGCCCATTCAACTGAGACACAACTAGTTGTGAATCCAGGCGGACTTCTAAAGACTGGATGTCATATGACATAGCATCCTGAAGTAGCTCAATCACGGCACTATACTCAGCCACATTATTAGATGTAGGACCAAGACAAGTACCTCCCGAAGACACAACTAAATGGTCCGGCGAAAAAATAACCCAGGCAGCAGAAGCAAGCTACTGTGTATGATGTCTAGCACCATCCGCGAAACCTAAGAACGTAGGAGATTCTGCTAACATCTTCCAATCAAACGGAAGCGAATCAGCAGACCCAAAAACCAAAAGCAAACTAAACTATGTACAGAAATAACTATACAATAGTATACAAAGGGCAGTAGCTCGAACTAAAGGTTCAAGCATAATACCGCTTGAGGTAGAGCCCATTCCTAGGCTCCTTCAATACATTCCCTTCATAGTCTTCTAATTCATAGGCTCCTTTTTCCAGGACACGCCTCACGATGTAAGGACCGTGCCACATGGGGTTAAACTTGCCTGCCCCCGAGGGTTCTTTAGCTTGGTCATATAAGAGGACCAAGTCACCTTCAACATACTGTCGGGGACGGACAAACCTATCATACTGAACCTTGACACGACGTTTGTTGGCATCTATAGCCACAGCGGCATCTCGACGTTGCTCGTCAAGTTGCTCAAGGTGGATTAAACGTTGCTCAATACCCGTCGTATCAGGGAGGAGCTCTATGGCCAATTTAAGTGAAGGGATTTCGCATTCAATCGGTAAAATCGACTCCACACCGTGTACTAACTGAAATGGTGAGAACCCGGTGGCAGTCTTGACTGCGGTTCAATACGCCCACAAAGCAGGATATAACATGATGTGCCAGTTGTTCTTTCTTTGTTGGATGGTATGCTGGAGAATGGTCTTCAAAGAATTATTAACTGCTTCAACTTTACCATTCACTTGGGGATAATAAGAAGATGAGTGCTCTTGACGAAACCCAATCTTGAGAGACAAATCCTCCATCATCTTGTTCTGAAAGTGACTACCATGGTCAGTGACAATCTCTTTCGGAATACCGAATCGAGTGATAATTTGATTGAACACAAAATGGGATGCAGTAGCACCGTCGACTTTTACGGTAGGCATGGCCTCAGCCCATTTGGAAAAGTAGTCCACGGCCACTATAATATGGTGATTTACCCCAGCCGAAGCTGGTTTGCAATCCATGAAATCCACCCCCCACTTGGTGAAGGGACCAAGGGTGACGACCGGATGAAGGGGCGCTGGATGCGAGCGTATATTCCGAGAAACAACCTGGCAAGGGTGGCATCTCTTCACAGCGTTAATACAATCTTTAAAGATTGAAGGCCAAAAGTAACCAACTCGCATAATGCGTTGGGCTGTAGCAAGCCCGGATAAGTGACCGCCACACGCCCCTGCATGGCAATCATTAAGCATCCGCTCCGCTTCTTCGTGAGTTAAGCAACGACGGAGGATAGAATCCTTTCCTTGACGATACAAAGTGTCACCGACGATAGTATAATCTTTAACGTGATGTTTCACACGTCGTCGCTCATCTCGTGAATAATGCGGAGGAAACTTCAAAGTTTGGAGATATATAAAGACATCTCCATACCAACGATCCTCGGACGAGATAAGAAATAAGTGCTCATCCACCAAGGAATCTTCATGGATGACATCCTCATCAAGTCTCGGAAGGTCTGACATAAGCTCGTCAAACACCAACGACTTCACCGATTTCACCGAAGTAAAATCGAGATCGAACTCTTGAAGGATCACAATCCATTTATTGTACTTCCCCCCTATAAGGCGTCGTGATAGCACGAACTGAAATGGATTGATATGCACTACAACTGTGGTTGTTATAAGCAAAATGTAATGTCGTAACCGCTGGACTGCATGGACAGTCGCAAGCACCAGCTTTTCCACGTGAGTATATCTTAGCTCAGCATCTACTAGATTTCGACTAAGATAATAGATAACATGCTCGACGAGCGTGTCATCAACCTGAACCAAGACCATGCCAATCGTCTCTCGAGACGCAGCCACATAAAGGATAAAATCTCGTGCGAAGTCTGGTGGACTAAGCACAGGGCCCGATACCAAAGCTTTCTTAAGGGCATTGAAAGACTATTGGGCTCGCTCATCCCAGATAAAGAGTGTGTCTTTCTTCAATAAGCGCGCGAAACCTTTGGTAATATTAGCATAATTGACTACAAATCGACGTAGAAAAGTAGCTCTCCCTTGGAGGCTCTGAAGTTGTAACAAGTTGCGCGGAGGAGTCAACCGAAGTATTGCCTCAACTTTAAGAGGATCGACTCTAATACCCTCTTTTGAAACTATGAAGCCTAGAAGGCGACCAGTCCTTACAGCAAAGATGCATTTGTTGGGATTCAATCGAATCTTGTAGCGTATACATTGTTCGAGAATTAGGTGGAGGTGCTTGGGGTGGTCCACTCTCTTCTGAGAATGGCCAAAAAGATCATCCAGGAAAACCTCACAATCTTTTTAAGATCGTGAAAGGCGACGGTCATGGCACGCTAAAACGTAGCTCCGGCGTTTTTAAGGCCGAAGGGAAGTTTCTGATATGCAAACATTCCCCAAGGACAAATGAAAGTTATCTTAGGTTGGTCCTCGGGTTTGATTTGAATCTGTTTATACCCTGAAAAGCCGTCCATGAATGAAAAAATCTCACTTCCCGCACAAGCATCCAAGATCTGATCGATGAATGGCGTGGGGAAGTTGTCTTTGGACATGCACGGTTCAAATCTCTAAAATCGATGCATACGCAGATCGTTCCCTCCTTCTTATCCACAGGAATGGGGTTTGACACCCATTCGGTAAGGGGAACGGGGTAGATGAAACCAGCTTTGAGTAGTTTCTCCACCTCTGCCTTGATAGCGGCTGCCTTCCTAGGGTTCACAGCACGTAAGCGTTGTCGAACCGGTTTAGCGTTGGGATACGTTCTAATCTCATGTTCAACAATGCGGGGGTCTATTCCTGGAATCTCCTCATATGACCAAGCGAAAGCTTCTCGGAGTTCTGTAAACAAATCAGTGTAAATAGCAATCTCCTCAGGAGTGCAATCGTCACCGATGTAGACATTCTCAACCTTTCCGGGAGTACGAGAGATGTTGATCGACGTAGTCGGGGAAATATTAGCCATATTCCCCTCCGCAAATATATCATGTGACCCTAAAAGAGTCACAGGGTGACCAACCATCTCTGCCAGAGTCATCCTGAACTCTTCATGTTCGGCGAGCTCGAGGTTGGGAAGTAAATAAGAGCGATGGTGCATATCCTCCCAAGGCCTCTCACTACCACACATGGCCTCCATAATAGCTTCATCAGAAGGCAAAGTATCATCAAGGCAGTCGTGTGAACAAGACGATTTGGCTGCCCAGACTGGTAGCGTAACAGGATCTTCCTCGACTGTCTAAGAAGAATAGAGATCTGGTTTTGCAGTGACTTGTTGAATATGCTGGTAGGCAAGCTCAGCTACAAACAGTGGCATAGACATCCCGACGTGCGTAATGTCTCCAGACGTAGGACTCGTGGATGGTAAAGTCCATGGATCATTACAATAGGAAGTCCGGAATGGCATATTATGCAAAGGAGGAGACGCATTGTTGGAAATGGTTCCGATAAAATTCACAAGTGCAGGAAAACTATAAGTTCCCATCAATGAAGGGTACATACCAACACCTATGTTCCCAGTTGCCGGCTGAGAATCAGTAACCTGTGGGACTATGGATCCGATGGATGCTGTGGAAGGAGTATTAACAAAATCTAGTTGATCGATGGTCACAATCTTGCCTTCATGAGGAAAGCAGATAACTCTGAATACAGTAGATGCGACAGCCTTCATAGAGTACATCCAATTTCGACCCAATAAAAGGTTGTAGTCGATGGGCGCATCAACCACCTCGACTTCAATAGGCACAGATTTACCTCCCAGGCAGACAACAAGGGAAGGGATAATTCCATGCGGCTTAAATGATCGACCGTCGAATGCAGTGAGCGTGGTTCTAGACGCGAGTAGAGGAGGAGAGCCGAGAGATTTCCAACAAGTTAATGACATCACTGACATGGAAGCACCTTCGTCAGCCATCGTACGTTTGACAAAATTCTGAAGGCACGCCACTTGGATTTGAAAAGCCACGTGGTAAGGTAAGCGAGGTTGAACATCAGTAGTGTCGAACTTGATAACACTGGGACTTCCCCCATCCTGAACTCCTAACGCACTCAAAAGGGCATGCTTTTGAGAAGGACAGGCTTGCAAAAATTCAAGAGCCGACATGGAACATGGAGTTTGGCCCAAATCTTCCACGATGGAGTAGTTATGGGAGGCTCGAGCATTATGATTATGCATAGAGCGCTTGAGAAAACCTTTCTGTATCCGCAGCATATTAGAGGGCTTCTCGATGTGCAAGGAATTGTCAGGAGGAGGAGGAGTCTCACTCCCCATATTAGGTTGTGGTGCACCATAATCACGTTGACGAGTGGCAACACTAACCTCCGATTGAACCATATTCACACATCCATAACCACTAGTATTGGAAGAAGATGTTGCCGTCTCAGTAGGTCCATAACCAGTGGTGGGAGCATGCGAAGCCATGTTTTGATGATGAGGAAGGGGATCCTTTAACACAACTAAGCTCTGTGCCAAATGCTTCGATGCTTCTTCTATTCAAGGACATAAGTGAGTAAGATGATCTTCCCCACAGAGCTTGCAAGGAAACTTCACCTTACGCCTAGGTTTACGGTCCTCACCAGCATTTCCGCCTTCCCGAGGAGGGTTGGCATTCTCTTTACAAGGGGTATTGCAATTGCTATTGTTGTTATTCCCATTGTTTCCACCCCTACGGTTGTTTCTCCCCTTTTTCTTACCACCAAGTTGCTGGTTACCTGACGGTTTCGTTGATTGCACATTGTGTACATCAGACGACAGGGTGGAAGTAGACAAGGTGTGAACCTGTCTGGGAGTAGACTGGTTTAGCGACAAATTTTGCATTTGATTAGCCAGCAAATCTACAAGGCGAGTACTTGCGGATCCCACGATGCCATCGGCATGTGGTCCAGGAACTGACTTGGGCTCATGTCGTGTTCGCGGTGCGTCAGGAATGATGTCATACAAAATGCCAGACTGAGAATAAAGTAAATCCAACTGCTGGACTTTTAAGATGGCTTGTTCCTCAGTCACAATGCCGGACATCGAAACATCCTTAGCAATTTATGGGAGTAGAGACTTGAGGAACCATTCCAACAGAAACTCTGAAGGAATGTTGGATTTCACTAATCTCTTCCGCCGACGCCACTCTTGAACGTGGTCAGAAATATGTGTGGCCTTATTCTGACGGAAGGTAGACAAAAGTTCAGTACCGGTATCATAGCGAACCGGTAACTAAAAACGGTCCAAGAAAACCAAAGCGATCTCATTGAATCCCCTATAAGTGTTTCTTGGGCAGATGGAGGGTCAAAGGTCACCCAATAACCGCTTTTTGGGAGTAAAAAGTAATAAACTAGTGATTTTTACCATTTTACATGCTACCCGTGGGCTATAGTGATGCAACTCGCGGGTACGCCCGCTGTAATGATGCAGCAAGTGTACAACGAAAAAAATAGGGAAAAATCTTGTCTGAAGGATATAAAGTGGATCTGAGTCAGTAAAATGGATCCTGCAAGCCAAAGAATGCTGATGCTCACAAGGTGGAAAATTACGTTGTAACACATACTCAAAAGGGTCTCATTCACCTCTATTATATACCTAGAGGTATGGAATATTTACATCCCATAATATATGTGGGATAAATAGCTTTCCACCTCTCTTATATAAAGAATGGTAATAAGATATTTATTAAAGATGCATATGGGATAACTCTATTTTGTAATATTAGAGTTATTTATGACTTTTAATTATGTTTTCCTAATAATACCATACAATTCATCATTACATATTACAACATTAACTTTATTAAAAAATCCAATATAATCACTATAATTCAATAGAAAAATGGTAAAAAAACAAATTGATGCCTGTGAATAATAACATCTCATTGAATTATAGTGTGTGCACAATCTTCAATGATGTTATATTTATTCATTTCAACAAAGCTTGGATGTAGAAGAAGTAAAGATCATTGTAAATGATTATGCATTGAAATGAAAAATACAAACAATTTTTGTTATTATTATTATTATTATTCAATTTCAAAGTTCCTAATAAGTTATAGATCAAAATGTTTCTATTCTCTCTATACATGTTTATACATGTTTATATTAGGTCAAAAAAAAGTTGTGAGCTCCAACCAAAATATTGGAATGACGTCATACAATTGACTCAATGGTGTATGAAATATGGCATCAACATCCAGCTTGATTGATGAACTCAATCCAATTCCACAAATCAAAATTATAGTACAAAATACGCCAAGTCTTGAAAGAATGTTATGTTGACACGAAGAATCCCAAGTATGTTGATTGTGGAACGATTCTTGATAGATTAATTGTTTGATTCAAGACAATCATGTCAGGAATCGCTCAACCATTTTTTCCAACCCAACCTGGAATTATTTTCACTACAATGCAAATACTTTTCAAGGCTTCCTTGCGACATGAACTCTATAACCAAATATTTCACTTGAAAATTTGAACATACACCCATTATTCTCAACAGAGTTTGATGTCAGACTCTACCCAAGGTCTTGCATTCTTTAACAAGTCTCTTATATGCACCTCCTGATATGGTGGGGTGTATAACTTTGACAACAACAATTGTGTCATTATCTAATACGCCCTTATACATGGACCCATGGCCACACGTCCCAATATGTTATCGGTGTTGAGGCACTTAGTTGCTTTGTTAACTTCTTCCTCACTTACAAACTTACAATCTTCTTCTCTCCAAGTTGGCTTTTGAGCTTCAATGGCACAATCAATATCAATACTTGCTATCAATGAAAAATCCGATCTTCTACGACGAGAATCAACGGCATTAACTACAATTTAACAATGGCACATGATAGCCTTCCTCGTTGTCCATGTTTTGCACTTACATTATAAGTGGGGTTCTCGTTACCAACTTTTTTTTTAACATTAAAAAAGACTATACTTTGTCTTAAAAAGTATGGAGGTATTCAAACCCAACAGTCCAAAAACCTGGCATCCAAGATATAGCCGAGACATAACCGTCTCCAGTCCACAATACCGGCAGCCAAATAAAGCCGAGATATAACCATCTCCCAGACACAGTATGAAGGTATACATAGAAATACGGGATATGCCAAATTCCCCACAGGAAGAAACTGATAGTCCAAGAAAATAATAGTAACCAGATAAATGCATACAGCTTGTCCAAAAAATATCAGAAAGCAAATATAACTAAAAGATAGTGTATTTACACAGCAAAATCCGTCCAGTAGCCATGCAAGCTGGGAGCCCGTGTGCCCTCCATAATCTCATAAAAAACCTTACCAGCCTCCGCGATAAGTCCACGACATGATAACGAGTCTGCAAAGGAGTTATGTTCATGGAAAATATGTATAATGGAGGTAGCAGGACACCGATCACATAAAACCCTAGTCTGATCCATCCAAGCAGTGAGTGCCAGTGCATTTATAGCCGAGACATTGTTGGCCCAATTCACAATAGTTAAGGAGCCTCCTGCAATCTGGTCAAGTTGGATGTGGGATTTATCAACAAAGAACAAAACAAGCCACAATGCAAGTAGTTACCCTTTGGTGTTGGTACCGAACCCACCATGTAGCCATAACCGGATTTGATCACCATTAGCCAATACTATATAAGCTATGGCACCATAATGACTGAGAAGGGGATGGGAAGCACCGTCAAAGCAGGCTTGGTTCCCCGATCTCAGGAGACCCGAAGGACAAGTGTCATGTGCTGCAATATCAGTCTTACCAATTAATGTGATGCTGATGTCGTTTGCAGTAGACTGGACCCTGCAAGCAATACGACTGGCCTCCACGACTGTGTCTCAAATATCCTACAGTTACAGGATTTCCAGATCTCCCATGAGACCAGGCAAGCCAACACCCCCAGCTGACGATTATGAGCAAAGACACATAGTGTTCAAGTGTATAATCCCGACCGATGTTTATTGAGGGTAATGGATTACCCAAAAAATACCAAACGTCTGCCGCGAGGGGACATAATACAAAGAGATGGGCAAAAGACTCTTCATCCTGCAAACAGTGAACACAAATATCAGGTCCAGAAAATCCCCTTTTCTAGAGATTACACCAAAGCAAAATCTTCTCCTTCAAAAGAAGCCAGATGAAGATCTGTACTTTGTGTGGGATACACCATTTCCAGCAAGATGTATGCCACCATTTATCAGATAAAGGGATGCTGGAAACAATTGCTGAATATGCTTGTTTGGCTAATATAGTTCCATCATAGGTGTTCCAGGACCACATAAATCGATCATCAGTATCAGTAATATGGAAATTTGCTAGATATAGTTCAGTAATATATATATATATATATATATATTCCATTCAATAGCCATAGATCCAACCAGTCCCAACTGTGACGCTTTCAGCCAAATGTTAAAAGTTCCATTCGTCTGATTCTGCACCAGTATATGACAGAGTTTATAGTAACCCCGGCTATGAAGATGATGGACAAGTTGTGGTGATAGTTTGTAGGATATTGGTCCTCCGACCATGGGATCCTCCCCAATCATAATATGGTGTCCGTCTCCAGGAGCCCATGCTTGCCAAGTAGCTACAGTCAGAAAAATAGAAAGCATACCGACCCAGATAATCGAAACCCCTTTACCAACTTACCATAACGTCTGTTTGCTTTATTGTTTAAAACTCAATATGTACATGTGTAACAAGTAAAAGTTATTAAACTACATTTATGGATAGTTTTTATTTATGAGGAACATTTTATTGATATTACAATGTATTTATTGGTTTGGTTAAAAGGGTTTTTTTTTTTTCCAAAAATAATTTAATTCATTTTTTCTTATATTTCACATTAAAGTCTATAAGTCTAAAGGGCACAATTGTAGTGAATTTAGTGAGTTTGATTTTAGTCCTCTTTTTCTTCACTTAGTGAGTTTGATTTTAGTCCTTTTTTTCGTCACATAAAAGTCTAGATGGGATAATTGTAGTGAATTTGACTTTTAGCCATCTCTTATCAATGTTTGCACATTCCACCATATTAATACATAATAATGTGTTAAAAGTCTAGATGGGATAATTGTAGTGAATTTGACTTTTAGCCATCTCTTATCAATGTTTGCACATTCCACCATATTAATACATAATAATGTGTTGGTCATTTGGTGTTGATTTCACTATGTGCATTTATTATTCATACCACCTTTAGATTAAGGATATTTTTGCCTTTTCACTATGTGGATTTATTATTCATGCCACGTTTTGATTTAAGAGATATTTGCTTTTGGGCATGTGGAAAATATTATTCATATTGCCTTTCGATTAAAGAGATCTTTGCTTTTGGGCATGTGGCAAATAAACCTTAAAGTAACTGGGAATATGTTTTAGGGCTTTATAATTATTTTGTATTTTTTAAAGCTCTACATTTGATGTAGTGTTTGAGAGCCTTCATATATATAATTGAAATGATCATAAAAAGACATTTATGGGGTTAAAAATATATGTAATGGTGGTTGGCATACTAAAAGGGCAACATGTGAAGTAATAGAATTTCCGTGGCGCAATGGAGCTCTGTGGCTTTGGAGTTACTTGCGGCTCGAGAGCCCGTGCGAAGGTGGTAGAGAGGATTTACGGCTTTTTCCTTCTCCCATAATGGATCTCCTCCTTTTTTCCCTCGCTCATGCTATTTGTCCTTTCTTCCCTTACTGTCAGACTCCCTCCTTCCCAGTTTCCCTGTTCGACAGCTCCTGACATCAGTTTTCCATCCAGTATCTCGGTTCGTTTGCCTTCATTTTGGCCCCGAGCCCACCCTTACGTCTGCAGTCTTGTATTCTTATCTCATCTACAATGGATTTCGATGACGTTGATTATGACACAATGTCGCATGGATTACCGATCTTTAGCAAAGATCATGAGATAAGGTGCAAGGACCCGGAAGGGGTCTTGTCAGAACAATGGGAAGTGTTTTCTTCGAAGGAAATTAATACGAGTTCCTCAGCCACTGAGGATAATGATGGTGTCGCCACTTCTGTAAAGGATCCCAAGAAGGTCCCAAATCCAAGGAGAGGCGCTAAAGCAAAAAAGGAGAAAGTCTCCCTTTCAGTTGGAAAAGAGATCGAAATTGAAGAAATTCCAAGCTACCTCAAGACTGCACTTGTTGGACGCTTTTGCGCAAAGGTGGTGGGAGAAATGGCTCTGCGTGCATGGATGGATTCCAATTGGACTCAAGTTGTTAAGCAATTTCCCAGTTTCCATTTTATGTCTAGGGGGTGGATATTGTTCAGGGTAATGCAGGAAGATGATAAGAGAAAGCTTTTGGAACGCAATTGGACTTGGGAGCCGTCAAGTCTGCTGTTGAAAGAATGGGAAGTGAATTTTGACGCAAAAAGAGAGCCACATAACTTACAACAGGTATGGGTCATCCTGTCGGGCTTACGGATGATCTTTTGGCAGAAATCTATCTTAGAAGCAATTGGAGGAAAGTTGGGGAAGTTCGTAGCTCTGGAAGAAAACTAGGAATAGAAGATCGATAGAAGGTGTGTCGAGATTTTAGTAGAATTGGACCTAAGAGACAGGATTTATGAAGATATCAAATTGGAGGTGCATGGTAGTTTTTGGTGTCAGTGTTTGGACTATTAGAAGATTCCTTTCAGATGCTTTGCTTGTAGGTAAATTGGACACCTGGTTAAGGATTGCCCTAATAAGACTCATGGTTATCAGGCACGTAAGAAAATTTGGGTGCAAAAATCCTCGAAAGCTTCATCCCTAGAAGGATATCTTCATGGAGGTTGGAAAAGGTGGCAGTTTGGAGAACGTCGATGAGAACGAAAGAAAGGTGGAGCCAGCTACTAAAATTCGGACAATGGCTCGTCCTCTACTGGTAAGCTGTTATTTATAACTACTCCTCCTTCTACTTCTTTGCTTCCTGTCCCTTCTCCTATTTCTTCTCCCTATATTAAGGAGCATTTGGAAATAGGCTCTTCCCGTGATGTCACCATGTCTCCCCCTCCATAAGTGTTTTGTATTTCCCCTGTTTCTAACCCTTTGCTTGTTGGCCCACCCTTAATACGAACAAAAGACCAAACCCTTGTACCTTCCAAAGTGTATAATACTTGCTCTAAAGTGGATAGAAAGGAACCTAAGTAAGAGCCTTCCTCGGGAGGGTTGGCCCTGAATCCTCAGCCTAAGGTAACTCTGGGTAGAAGATATTTTATGGTAAAGGCCAAAACTCAAGCAACAATTGACATTAGAAATGGCAAGCAATCTACTATTGTTCAGGCCCTTAGAGTAGGGAAGGCCAAGTGAGGGGTTCCCCAGTGATCATTTTAGCCTTCAATGCAAGGTGGTTAGGGGTCTCCCCCAAGCAAAATGCCCTAAAAAGGTTGTTAAGAAACCTAAATCCTACAATAATACTCATTCAAGAAACCATGATGGAGGGACAAAAAGCACAGGAGTGCATAAGTCGGTGGTTAAAAGACTGGGATTTTGCTTTTCTGAACTCAGATGGACTTTCAGGAGGATTAATTTATGCTCGGTCTCCGTCTGCTAAGGCCATCTCTATAAGCTACCACAAGTAAGTAATTAATACGATCCTGGAAGATAAGGAGACTGGTGAAACTTTTTCAATCTTGAATGTATATGCTCCTTTCAGTAACCGACGGGTTTTTTGGGAATCAATTGTTCAAGATGGTCTATTGGAAGCTCATAATTTAGTACTAGGAGGGGATTTAAATATGAATCTTTCTGAAAGAGATCTCTGGGGAGAATTGGCTAGTCCGGACAATCTTAGCAACTTTTTCATTTGTCTTTTCGATACAAAAAATATGATAGATGTGCATCTAGTCAAATTGTAACTGACTTGGAGGAATAGAAGAAGTGGGGATGCTGCCATCTCAAAACGCCTGGATCATTTCTTAGTTTCAAAAAACCTGTTGGTTGGATCCTTAATAATACGTTCTTGGGTAGAGGTAGGAGAAATTTCCAACCATTGCCCTGTTCTTCTTTCAGTTGAGAAGTAGGAAAAGAAACCCCCGGCCCCGTTCAAGTTTAACCCTAACTGGTTAAAGGAAGAAAAGTACAAAAAACTTGTTGAAGAAACATGGATATCGTTATAGAATGATCCTTTGGTCTCCTTCATGAAACAACTGGTGGATAACCTTTTTCAGCGTCAAGAAAGTATCTAAGAAATGGGACAAAGAATCTAGGGCTAGATTTCAAAGGGATCTCAAAGAGGTAGAGCTCAAAATTTCTGACATTTACACACGGAATGTAGTAGGGGTTTTCAGGGATGTGGAGTTGGAGACTTTAAAGTCTTTGGAAGATAAAAGGAGTGATCTGTTAGCTCAAGAAGAACGAGACTGGAGACTTAAGAGCAAAGCAGTTTGGATTTCGGATGGAGATAACAACACTGAGTTTTTCACAACTTTGCCTCGCACAGGAAGAGCATACATACGATTAAGGAGATTCACAGCTTGCAAGGAGATTTGGTAAGATATTTCAAGGATAAAGCTGAGGCAAGAGTTTCTTATTTCAAGAATCTTTTCCAAGAACAGAAGGGTTGCCCAATTCAAGAAATGCTCCATATCCTTAGGATTTTCCCCAAATTGGTAACTGAAGATATGAATAAAGCCTTAACAGAGGAGATAGCTGAGGAAGAATTAAAATTTGTCCTTCACTCCTTTCAGAAAGGGAAGATCCCAGGGCCCGATGGTTTCACAGTCGAGTTTTTTCAAGGTTTTTATGACTTGGTGAAGGACGATT
Source organism: Larix kaempferi (assembly GCA_027924585.1). NCBI lineage: Eukaryota > Viridiplantae > Streptophyta > Pinopsida > Pinales > Pinaceae > Larix > Larix kaempferi. The sequence goes on from BSBM01000024.1 coordinate 3,691,903, forward strand.
TGCTGAAGGTTGTCCAAGAATCTCAACGCTCTGGCAAAGTTCTCAGTGCGATGAATACGACTTTCTTGGATTTGATCCCGAAAAAAAAGCCAGTCTCCTATGAAGATTTTAGGCCCATCTCTTGCTGTAATGTCATATATAAGATAGTATCTAAGACAATTGCTCAGAGGCTAAAGCCTGTTCTTATCCAGATAATTTTGGAGGAACAATTTGGATTCTTGTACAATAGGCAGATCCATGATGCTGTATCTATAGCCCAGGAACCCATTCATTCTATTTATAAGGAGAAATTACGATCCTTTGCTTTAAAGTTGGATTTATCTAAGGCTTATGACCTAGTAAATTGGACTTTCCTTAGGCTCATTTTGATAAAAATCGGGATCTCTGTGGATTTTGTGAATTCGATAATGGGATGTATTCAATCAACTTCTTTTGCAGTTTTAATTAATGGTTCTCCTTCAACTTTCTTCCGGGCCTCTCGAGGGTTAATACAGGGTTGTCCTCTCCCGCCTTTCTTGTTCCCATTAATAGCAGAAGCTCTAAGCATAATGGTTCATAAATCCAATTCTTCAGGGATCTTCAAAGGAGTTAAATTTTGTGCAACATAAGAGGTTACTCATATCCAATTTGTGGACGATGTTACTCATAGAGGGTTTCAAATACTTAGGTTTTGTTTTAAATCCCAACTCGTATGATTTCAAGGATTGGATATGGTTATTTAAAAAAGTGGAAGCGAGGATTTATTGTTGGGAAAATTGTTTCTTGTCAAGAAGAGGGAGACTAGTTCTCCTAAAGGCAGTACTACAAAGCATACAAGTTTATTGGGCATCCATAGCCTACATCTCGAAAGGCATTTTAACTAAAATAAGAAAGCTCTGCTTCTCCTTCTTATGGACGGCTAGTAAGCATTCAGAAGGCATCCCTTTGGTTAAATGATCAATCTTAGTCAACCCTAAGGAGTTAGGGGGGTGGGGTATCAAAAACCCTATCCTTTTATGTCGTTCTCTTGCAGCAAAATCCCTGTGGAGGCTCACTCAAAATGCCCAATCAATTTGGGGAAAGGTCATGATTTCTAAATATTTCCCTAACTCCTCTTTAGAAGATTGGCTGAGACTTCCTGCAAAGACTTTCAAGAATGGTTTTGTTGGTTGGAAAGCTTTGTTTCTTGCCTTTCCTCTAGTCAGTAATTGGTTAGTCTGGAAGGTGGGAAATGGGAAATGCATTCAGTTAGGCGAAGATCCTTGGGAAGTGTCAAAAAATAATTTTACGATGTTAAGGAATGCTATAGAGGCCCTGAGGGGAAGAGTTTTGAAGGTTTTAGTAGATGCTCAAGCTCAACATCCACAAGCTTGGGGAAAAGAAGGTTGGAAATCTGCAGATGCTATCGGTTTGAGTGGTGAAGCAACTAGAGAATGGACTTGTTTCATTAATAAACTGGTGGGGAGTTTCATCCATTTGGATGAAAGCTTGGAGGATTCCTTAGTTCGGGAAAAATATAGCTCTATACGCGAATATACGACCATATTGGGATATAACTCTGTGATGAAAGCTGAATTCCGGGGCAGAACTGAATGATGGTGGTCTAAGTTGTGGAAAGAATCCGGAATGTTCAAAGCAAAAATTGTTTTGTGGTTGGTGTTGAGTTGTAAATTATTAACTTGGGAAAATATTATTAAACGTGGATGGATTGGACCAAGCCAGTGCTCCCTTTGTCAAATGGCTGATGAAAACATTTCTCACTTATTCATTTCTTGTTCTTATGCAGAGTTGGTATGGATGATTGCGTCTAAAGAATTAAAATCCACTTCCAATTAGATCAGCGCAAGTCTAGAACAATGTTGTCAACAATGGTGGAAGGACCCCGCGGTATGCTCTTTTGAGGATTTCCCATCTTCTTTCTGTTATGGTATATGGTGGGAAAGAAACACCGCTATTTTCCAGGATCAATTCATTCCACATGAGGTAACCACAGCTCTCATTGTGCAGTGGACTCAGGAACACAAGATGAAGCAAAAGCTAGGAAAAAGAAGAATTTTAGTCCCTCCAGTAATCGATCAAAAGTAAGAGTGGGCCTTTTTTCCCCAGGTCATTGCTCAAATAAAAAGGCGGAATTTGATGCTTTATGGGAAGTCTTAAAAATAGCTCTCTCCAGGAATTGTAGCAAGTTGTAGATCTTTGGATATTCTAAGATGGTAATTGACTAGGCCAATCAAAGAATACAAATAAAGGCACCTCATCTACAACATCTACTAGCCGCAATTCAAATCTTGATTAGGAGCTTCGAATCTTTATCCTTTGAACATGTATACAGAGAGCTGAAGGCAGAAGCGGATCAACTCTCTAAAAAGGCCTTACTACTTGAACCAGGTCAGATAGTAACTGAAGATGAAAGGGATGGAATCTCCCTTCTTCAATGTCATTTTGTATGAATTCTGAGGTTGAGGTTAGAAGGACTTGAAATTTCGCTTTTTGCTTTCTATTTTTTTATGAATCTTTTGTGATAATGACAGACCATTGGGGACCAGGGATGAAAAAACTCTCTGATGCAATTTTGTATGCAAATTTTTTTGATGAATAAAATTGAGGACCTCTAGTTTATATGAGGTGTTGATGCATTGAATTGGAAAGCTCATGTAGAAGTAATGTAAGTCCTTCATGGACAGACAATGTTTTTTTTTTGTAAATAAAAACTATATTACTGCTTAATCGCAAATTACATAATGCTTTTACAGAGACTTCTGAGTCATAGAGTTCCCGACCATTCTCAGCCAAACAAGAAGAAAAACATAAACGGACTGTTCAAAGTAACTACCCATAATCCACCGAACTACTATAAACGCTAGCTGGAAGAACCAGGCTACAAAAAACAACATAAAGACAAAAAGAAATAGCTGAACCAAACTCATACAGGGTTCTTGGAGCCGAATTCTCCGCCACAGCCGTCCATGTCCTTTTGTTTCCCCTTGTCATCCACCTTCGCTTTCTCATCTCCCTGCTGCACCTCCATGGTATTCGACTTACGCTTGTGGTTGGTTCCAATTTGCTTCACCTCTTCCACGTCCACATAGTAGAAGTAAATGCCCAGTTTGGATGCAATCGCATCAATTTTACCATGCATCAACTAACAATCAACATTATGGGCCTTTCACGAGCGAACAGGTTCCTCGTCCCCCCAGTGCTTGTTTAAGCTATCCATGGTAACGTGTGCCAGCATATTTTTCATAACCCAATAAACCATAATCATACGATCATAGGCGGAGGCTCTTCTAGCCGTGGTACCTAGATCAACCACCCATTCCTCAACCTCCCGAAGAAGGTCCTCCACAGGGATTGTCTGCACCTTGGCCCACAACTCCTTCTCGACTGAATCAATATCATCCCGAATCAACGAAGGGATGCGCTCACGAAAGAAGATAACAACATCCTAAGCCCTAGATTGAGCTCTGGTAACACGACCCTTACAATCTTTCAGCTTGTCATTCACCTCTCCTTTTCCTTTTCGCCTATTAGCACCAGAACCCATGGAGGAAACATAGGTGAAACGACGCTTTGGAGCCATATCACTAGCATAGAGACAATCCAGCGACCTAAAAAGAGAAATCAGTCACTCAGCAGCTCCCAGGAAAAACTGCCAACCTCATAGAGAAAAAACCAACCCGAACAATGAAAAATGCGAATGGAAATGCAGATGTCTCTGGTGGAATATAAATCCCATGCAACCATTATTAGGATAACAATCATTCTACGATCAGCCTCCAACTGGTACCAATCAATAATCATGGAACAACTCCTACCACTAACTAAAATTAAGATGAAACTGATGGCTGGATATGGACCCTACCTTCCGTTCTTCGCACGCCTTAACCTGTACTCTCCTGTACTGATATAGGGATTTGGAATGGGGATAGATTTCATTCCTCGCCCGATTGTCCTTAATGATTTAATTCCCTATTTACGTTCTCCAACCGCCTGCTGTCACCATCATGGAAGGGTGGGGCTCCGTCAGCCATCTGTCTACTTCGCTCCATATCGAGATTTGCAAGGTGGAAACAATTCGCAACCCAATTCTCATTGCGAAAGTCTTCTGTGGTCCCACAAGTGAGGTCCCCACCCTTTGCAATGCCTTGATTGGCTAGAAGATCGGCCACTTTGTTTGCTTCCCGTTTGACATGACAAAAGGAAATGGCATTATTATTTGCAATAAGGGTCCTTAGGTGATCCAACCTGTCCAAAAGACGCTAGCTAGAAGAAATCTTATCCGGGGATTGGCCGCTAGCCAGTCTCTTCGCCATTTGAATTATGATTTGGGAATCACCCTCCATTACAACCAGGAACCATCCTTCTCTGATCACAAGGAGGATACCCTGAATTAACCCTTCCAATTCAGCGAAATTGTTAGAATCGAAGCCAATGTAACCAAAAAAGACTTTTAATAGACACCCAGAGGCATTCCTCCAGACTCCTCCAAACCCCGAAACACCCGGATTGCCGCGAGAGGCACCATCAAAGTTTACTTTATAGCTCAGCAGTGGGGGTGGCATCCAAAAGTTCAGGCTGCTTGGACGACACACCTTGAATTTCCTTCGAAAACCCTCCAAATCAGATTTTCCCAAACCCCATCCTGCAACAATGTGCAATTCTCCTTCCGTTGGGTCTTTGTCCTTGTCCCCCCATTGGATACTTCTGATCGTCTCTTGCATGTTATTGACAAGCTTCCTCCACACCTCTTCTTCCCTATGTCTCTTATCCCTAAAAATACTATCATTTCTCTCCTTCCACACACTCCAAATGATCATCCCCGGGAGCAACTGCCATAGAGTCTCGATAATCGGATTACTGAAAACTTTAGTGTTCCATTCCTTGAGGGATTGATCAGGGTGACCTCTTATATGATCGCTCCTCCTAAAGATCGTGGCTCCACTATCCCACAAAGAGGAAGCAAAGGGACAAGCATCCAACAAGTGAGCCAAAATTTCTTCAGAATTGAGGCAAAGGGGGCAACGAGAAGGCCCCAGGATTCCCCGTTTCCTGAGATTCGCGTTGGTAAGAAATCTCCTCCAGACCACCAACCAACAAAAGACTGCAATTTTTTTCTAGAGATTCATCCCCCATATCTGTTTCCAAGTATTGTCCTCCTCTTCCTCACGGTTAGTGTGGATATCATAAGCTTACTTGATACTAAAAATACCTTTCTGCTTATAACCCCACCTGAGCTTATCAAGACCGAAATTAACACGAATGAATCGTTCCTTGAGAGTCGTCTCGAAAGCACTAAGGTCCTCTTTCAAAGTAAGGCCCTCCCACCATCTACGATCCAACCAATTCCTGTGCCCATCCTGCAAGATTTCCTCCCAGTAATTTCAAACTTTGAGTTTACCTTCTTCCAGTCCTCTAACCCTAATGTTTTTCCATCTGGGATCATCACCTAGTTTGGGAAGCTTATTCCAAGAATCTTCCCAGAAGTTTGCTAATTCCTCGTCGTGAATTTCCCATCCCCACCAGATCTTAGAGCCATAAACTTCACTTAACAACTCAGGATCTCTAATTCCAAGACCCCCTTTGTCCTTGGGTCTGCAAATTTTCTCCCAACCAACCAAGGCAAATTTAGACTTTGTTTCCTTGCCCCCCATAGAAAATTTCTCTGAATACCACAAATTTCCTTAAGAATGGCCTTAGGAGCAGAAAGCATTGAAAAAATGTAGACTGACATTGCTTGAAGAATAGTTTTGACCAAAATTAGGTGGCTGGGAAGGTTTAAAGGCAGAAGAGTCCAGCTGGCAATCTTCCTTCACATTTTGTCAATCAAAGCTTTCCAAGAAACCTTACGAATAGTACCTTTGGAAAGAGGAACTCCCAAATATTTGGAAGGGAAGGACCCCCGAGAGAAACCAAAGATCCTCAAAATATTACGTTGGGCAGTTCCAGCGGTGTTAAAGAAGAACACCTGCGATTTATCAGGATTGACTTCAAGCCTTGATGCCTTTGCAAAAACCACTAAGCTTTTTTTAAAGAACCGAGCTTCTTGGACTAAAGGGTGCCCCATTAACATAGTGTCGTCCACAAATTGTTGATGCGTTTTCTTATCCATCCCAGCATGGAGTTGAAGACCACGGATCCCTCCTTCAACTGCTTGAGTCTGCAAGAGCTTACTAAACCCTTCAACCATTGAAATAAAGAGAAAAGGGGAGAGAGAATCACCTTGGCGGATACCCCGAGAGGCCTGCACCAATTTTGTCAGCACACCATTAAGTAAGATAGAAAAAAGGGGGTGGAAACCAGATTCATAATCCAATCCACCCAATCCATGTCAAATCCAAAGGCTTCCAAAATACATCTCATATACTGCCAACTGATTTTGTCATAAGCTTTTGCTATGTCCAATTTAACAAGCATGCTAGGTTTCTTTGTGATCTTCAGGGAATGAATGGTTTCTTGAACCAAAATAATACCATCCACAATTTGTCTACCTTGGACAAAACCTGATTGCTCTGAACTGATAAGGCTGGGGAGAAGGGGTTTGAGCCTATTGGCTATAACCTTAGTAATGATCTTGTATATAACATTACAGAGGGGTATCGATCTAAACTTACCAGGGGTATCCGCTCCTTCCTCCTTCGAGATGAGAGACAAGAAGGTCGCATTAAAAGCCTTTAAGACACCACGACATCCGCGCGATTCCTCAACAATTTGAAAAACCTCCTGCTTGATCAAATCCCAAAAGAAGTGAAAGAAATTGGTTGTAAACCCATAAGGACCAGGAGCTTTCCCCAGAGCCATCTGATTCACTACTTCATCAACTTCATGCATGGAGACTCGTTTAACAAGCATCTCATTATGTTCCCTTGAGACTAACCCGGGGATAAGGCTAGTGATTCTGGCAATTTCCTGGCTCCGATCAACCCGATCCTCCTTTATGACAGCAGCAAAGTGGTGGACCAATTCCTCCTCGATTTCTCCTCTAGTTTCCACTTGGATCCCATCATTTTTTCTGAGTTTAAAGATCTTTGACCTATGGTGATCTTGGACAACAATATTATGGAAAAATTTGGTATTCTTCTCGCCTTTTTGGAGCCATTGGTACCGAGATTTTTGTTTCCAATAAATCTCCTCCTGTCTTTCCCTCGCTTCAAGATGCTCCAAAAGGTTTTTCTCCTGCTCACGTAACCGATCATCCCAACCTTCATCCATTCCTTTTCGATGGATATGCTCTAAGTCTTCAATTAGTTTTTTCTTATCCTGGAAGATATTTCCAAAGTCTTCCCTATTCCAGGTACGGATTTTGGATTTAAGAGCCTTGAGTTTTTGATGGAATTGGTACATTCTAGAACCCTCAGGGGGCACCGGCTCCTACCACCACTGTCCAACCAAATCTTTGAAGTCTTTATGCTCCAACCAAAATTGCTCAAATCTAAACGATCTATTTAAAAAGGCATTCGACCAATCCCAATGCAGACTTATGGGCCAATGGTCTGAACCCGCCGTTAGAAGAACATTGGCATTAACTTCCCCCGTACCTCGAGCAATGCCTTCAGTAGCCAAGAATCTGTCAATTCGCGAAGCAACCAAGTGATTGCCTCCACGTTTATTATTCCAGGTAAACCACCCATTTCCAGTTTCGACATCTATAAAAGGACTATGACCCAATAGATCCCTAAATTCTTCTTGGAATCTATCCATCACCCTTCTGCCACCTTTTTTCTCATCAAGAGAGGTTATCAAATTGAAGTCCCCTCCAACAATCCATGAACCATTACCTTCCTGCTCCGATAACGAGGACAAGAAGAGTGAGAAGACCTCCATTTGACGAAAGGTACTCAGGCCATAGACATTCACCAAAGTGCCTTTAGCCCCAGAATCTAAGACAATGAATTCTGAAGATAGGGAAAATTTATTAGCCCGCCAATTTGATAAGAAAATGGAATATGGATGCCATAGAACTACCAAAACCCCAGCCATACCATTAGCATCAATCGCCATCACCTTACAACCTCTCCAAATCTTTTGCCCCACTCTCTCCATAGTTTTTGAGTTGCATTTTGTTTCCTGTAAAAATAGAACATCGGGTTTTTCCCGCTTAACCTTTCTTGCTAAGGTTTTTAGTTTCCAAGGATGATTGCTTCCCCAGATGTTCCAAGAAACAATCTTGATTGGGAAACTTTATTTACTTCAGAAAAGGCTGCCCTTATCGTCGGATACTGGCCAGATTCTATGAGTTTGACTCCCACCTCTGTTATTCCCTGTTTGTTCATCTTCCTACATCGCTTCAGGTCCTCCTCTGGGGATTTCCTTTTATTCCTTTTATGAGGGTCAGATGCTATCCCCAAATGTTGGTTGGCTTTAGTCTTGATGATTACTTCCTGGAGAAGTTCCAATTGCCTTTGAGAGACATACCCCTTCCCCTTTTTCTCGCACTCTTTCTCAATCTCGTCCAGATCTAATTCCCCCAATTCCATTTCTTCGTCACCATCCTCCTCCATGGCAGCAGTTTGATCAACGAGAGTCTTCTCCTGGTTCGATTCTTCCTCAGAAACCACAATCGACTTCTCACGAGGGTCCTTCTTGTTTTTGCTAACCTCGCCGTCTTCACCAGTCTCCTCCAAGATCTGAAAAGGATTTTTGCTAGTATTCCCTTTATCCATCTTCTCCTTCCCTTTCTTCTGTTGATCCCCCGATATGTTCTTTTTTTGATTCCTCACTTGGGTAAAACCCTCTTTATGTTTTTCTCCTTCCTGTTCTGTTCTGGTAGGGGATGTGGAGCGAGACGACTGAGGGCAGTTTCTACCAAAGTGACCATACTCATGGCACAGTCTGCAGCGAAAAGGGAGTTGCTTGTAATCAATCGGTTAGATCCATTCCTCATCATCCCAATTCAGACTAATAGCTTCGGGTAGGTCTTTTGAAAGATCCATGTAGACACAGATCCGAGCACAGGTGGTATATCTCTGTTGTTTTGTCTGCTCCGCTACTTTGACGAATTCCCCCAATGTATTACCAATATCTTGCAAAATATCCAGATCCCACTACTCATAGGGGAGGGAAAAGAGCCTGATCCATACTGGGGCTACTTTCATATCCTCCATCTCTAGGTTGAATTTTTATTTCCAGGGTCTAAGGTACAAGCCAACTGAAAAGAATAAATAGGGACCTCCCTTAAGGATCTTATCTTTGTTTTCCAGATTAAAGAAAATAATGGTAAAGAAACCCTTGGCACCCAAATGGAGATCGGAGTGACCTTTAGGGTTCCAGTTGCTCTTGATCCACCGAACCATGTATTTCTCCCTAGGCCAAATCCCCACAAATTTTCTAATTAAGGCCTTTTCCTTCCAAAGTTCAACCTTCTCTTTGATTTTATCATATTTGATCTGAATGGCCAGAATGGCTGGGGTTTTCGGGAGGCAGCCCCCCAGACCCATCTTTCGTTTGGCCCTTCTCTCCGATCTGCTCGCCTCAACCATCTCTGCTTCACCTTCCATGCCCCCAAACGTCGGGAGCCGGGGCGGCATCATGAGCAGCCGCAGGGGATACAACCCCTACTGTTAGACCCCGAAAACGACAACCCTAGCTTCCCCACAGCGAATCGAAACCCTTCCGCCGCTCTCCGACCACATATGCTTCAACTTGATAGTGTTCACTTTCTTATGGACAGTCAATGTTATTCTCTATGAATACAAGATTTTTTCTTCGGAAAAATAAAAATAAAAGGGCAACATGTACAATGAATAATAATATTTGCGTGGAGAGGCGCTTTCTTCAGCCCAATACGAGGGGGAAGTGTAATTCCATGCTCAACGTGGAGTTGACATGTGGCATTAAGAAAAAAATATGAAGTAAATATGTTTTTTACAAAATCAACCCTCACCTAAACTTCAAAACCAAAATTATATGTATTCCAATTAATTAAAACTAAAAGAATTAATTAGAATATATGCGTAAATATAAGTTATTTGTTAAATAAGGTTTTTGAGACAAGATGTAAATTCAAAATCCATTAGATTCCTTTAGTCTGTTTGGTTACCATTTTAAAGGATAATGTGAGAGTGAAAAATATATTACAATTGAATACCAACATAGATCCATCTTACTTCAGATATATCATGTGCTGAGGGGGATCAACTCCCTCAAGGTGCAAACTTTTCCTAAAGCTTTTGCACTCTAAAAATGGTTTACACCTCAAGGGATTTGATCCCTCTCAGCGCATGATAGATCCAAAGTTAAGCTGGATCTACATTGGTCATTATTCAAGAGGAGGACATGATTTGAATATATGTGTGTATCAAAGTTGTGCTATATGTTCACATTTTATGTACATTGTGTTATTTTTTATTATGATGGTAATTTAAAGAATTGGTACAAACATTTGATGTTAGAGTGAGCAATTCTAGGTTTGGTTCCTTCAAATGAGTCATATTACCATTCTTTTGAATGTTTTTCAAGTTGTTTTCAATCAACAAAAGTTTTAAGGTGAACAAAGGACTATAGAATGTTCAAAGTTGAAAAAAACTATTACAAAATTTGTCCACGAATTTTCATTAAACAACTTGATTCGATGTTTTCTTTTCACATCCATTGTCAGTTTATTTATTTATTTAATACTTATTTTTTACGATGTGTCTTTACCTCTCATGGGGCAATTGCTAGTTAATATTATGAACGGCTTGAGAATTGGTTATTTAAAAAAAATCAATTGTTTTATTTATCATACTATCTTTTGACTAAGGAGATTTATGCCCTTTCACTATGTGGATTTATTATTCATTCAACCTTTTGATTTAAGACATCTTTGCCTATAAGCAAGTGGCAAAAAAAACATAAAGTAATTGATAATATGTTTTGGTGCATTATGACTATTTTGTATTTTTTAAATCCCTACATTTAAGGTAGGGCTTGAGGGTAGTATGACCTCTCTAACCTTCTAACTCCTCAAAACTATGGCGAGTTAGGGATGCTTCTCTTTAAGCTTTTTGAGCGTGTGAATAATATTTTAAATCAAAACAAATAATCTCTATCGTGTCTCTTTTCTCTTAAGGTCCGATAAACCAAATTTGGTCTCAGTGGACGTTAATCACCACCACCACCACCACCATCATAATTGAAATGATCCTCAAAATATATTTACATGGTCAAATGTATATCTAATTGTGATTGGCCTGATAAAATGACAACTTTTACAATGAATAAAAAAATATATATATATAAAAATCAAAGATGATATGGCTTGAATATATGAGTGTATTTGAATATATGAGTGTATTGGAGTTATACTCTATATTCACATTTTGTGTACGTTGTGTTACTCCAGTTTATTACGATAATTTATACTCCAGTTTATTACGATAATTTAAGGAATTGGAACAAACATTTGATATTAGAGTGACAATCATAAGTTTGGTCGCTTCAAATGAATCATATTATTATTTTTGTTTATATTTTGTTTTTAATTAACAAAAGTTTTTAAGATATATAAATGATTATAAAGTATTCAAAGTTGAACAAAACTATTACAAAAATCTGTCCCTAATTTTTTTTTTTTTGTAAGTAAAACATTATATTTCACCAAAGAAAGGAAAATGTTCGCAATTTTTTTTTTGTAAGTAAAACATTTACAACAAGAAAATCCATCTTTTAGCACCACAAGTTAGCACCACTTATATTTTTTGGTGTAAATGTGGTGGTATTGGCACCACTTACATTTATGTGGTGTTCAAGTGGTGGTATTAGCACCACTTATATTTTGTGGTGTTAATATGGTGTTATATTTGTTAATATTATTGGAAATTGAGTTTTACCTTTATGAGAAATGCCATGTTGGCAAGTACCATAAAGTGGTGCTAAGCTATTATTTCCACAGAAACATGTACAAATAGGATTTAATTATGTAGATTTGCACCATAAACAAACTCACAAATAATTATTTTGAAAATAACTCAATTTAATATATTTTTTTCATCAATTAAAATAAACGATCAAAGATTAATTTATGAGTTTTTGCACCATACTTACAAGAAGTTCAAAAATTTATATTTAGAATATTTAAGCAAATAAATTCACATAGACTATTTAAGCAAATAAATTCATGTGATTTATTTATGAGGCTTTACACCACAAGCACAACAAGTTCAAAAAATTTATTTGAAAAATAGCTCAATTCATTTATTCATTTTTTATATTATTTAAACATATAAATGCAATTGAAAAAAAAATAAAAACAACTATTTTTAATTTATTACTATTATAAAGTTGTTGGAGCATAGGCCGCAGCTATGGCAAAGCTGCCAATTTTGGGGAAAAAGCACTAAGTTTTGAAGGAGAAGTGCTAATTTTGAGGAAAAGCACCATTTTTTACGGAAGTGAACAGTGCGCGGTATGGCGCCAGATGAACGAGCTCACCGCAGAGTGCGGACCGGAAATCGCGGAGCTCGCGTGCACGTCAAAGAAAAGAGTAAATAAGGTGGCCGAGTAGAAAGCTCAACCACCACAGTAAATGAAGGAAGCGACGGAATAGAGGGCTCAGCTACCCTCATTTAAGGCAAAGTACAGAAGTTATGGTTGCTCGGACCAAGGAAGAGCAACGGTCCGAAGCATTGAAGGCAAAGGACGAGGAGCAGAGAACGATGAAGCGGCGCCCATACCCGCGATCTGCGCCGAAAATCACGGAACCTGCAGGAAGCTGCGACGCGACTGCAAGAGGCGTCTAAAGTACACCTAGTCGTCATTGGTTAGGGTTTTTGGGGATCACTGTTGGGAAAGGCCCACAGTTTTGTAAAGGTGCGACCCTCAGGGCCACCTATATATATGTGTAATTGTAAAGGGAAAAGGGTTAGATGGGTCAGAGATAGATTGGTTAGAAGGTCAAGGAGTTAGAGAATTGGATAGCCGAAGAGCTAGAGTCGCTGAGTTTGCAGACAGTCTAAGTTGATGTCTGAGTCATTGTAATCTCTATAGAAGAAGAGAGTAGATCTAAGAGAAGGGCTCCTAGTTGTGTGCGTGGAGTTTCGCAGAAAGATCTAAGGCTACAGCTGTGTGCGCAGCAGAACTGTGTAATTCCCATCTCAAGATAATATAAGATACAATTTCCGTGGACATGATTTCCCCGTGGAGGCGAACCACATAATTCTTGTTGTTATGGTAATGTTTTACGTGAATGCATGTCTGCGTGTTGCTATCTATGTTTACATGAATGTTTCGTTATCTTTATGAATGAGTATGTAAAGTAAGTCCTTGAAGCTTCCTTAGAAGTTATACTCATGCACTGTCGGAGGAGTCTGTAGGAACAATATCGCCGCAACGCTTAAGGAGTGTGTTACTGCGCTGTGGCGCGAGAGTAGAGACGATACATCATGTAACGAACGAAGCCGGTAAACACCTCGTGCGCAAGTGCGGAGATATCGCGCAGCTAGGCTAAGGCGAGTAAGCTCCAGAGCTGTTGCGCTGTATGACCTGTGAAAGAATCAGACGCTCTGTTCAGAAGTTACTACGTAAGAAGGGAAGAGAGAAGACTGTGGATTCCACACCACCCCCGTTAAGGAAACCTGATTCCTTAGCCCCCCCATAGACACTTCGGGTGAGACCTCGGGCTGCTGCGTAACCCGTTGCCGAAAGGGCCAGTGCGCCAAGGGGTGTTTGTTGCTGTGCCTCCTGAAAACCCGGGTCTGTCCAAAAGCAGCCAACAAAAGTAGTAATAAAATTATTTGAATTTAAATTTGATTATTCATTTGAGATATGTTTATCTTAATTTTTTTTATGGAAATTAGTATTATTATTAGGTTTTTAACACAAGACATGGGTCTTAGATCCATCTATATGAGCAATGGAGAAAACCTCTACCTAAGGCCCTAAAATAAGCTTTTAGGAATCTAGGACCAAGAAAGACACCACAAAGGTCCCCACACATATTCCTAAGAGTATTCTTAGCCTCTAAGTATGGGTATTCACACTATTATAAGTTTTTAATCACCGAGGATAGGTCCAATGGCCCTCAACATTGTTGAGCGAACAATCATAGGCCTTATCCTAAAGGAATCCTAAGCATAAAGGAATGTCGTGTTGTCAAGTACCATATAGTGGTGCTAAGTTCATATTTGTCACATGGACATGTACAAAAAGGATTTAATTATGATGATTTGCACCATAAACACAACAACATCACAAATAATTATTTTGTAATAACTTAATTCAATTTTTTTCATTCAAATAAATGCCCATGATTAATTTATGAGGTTTTAAACCACAATCACAACAAATTCAATTATTTGTTTTAATCACTATTTAAACCAATAAGCTCGCATGATTCATTTATGAGGTTTTGCACCACAAACACAACAAGTTCACGAATAATGATTTCTAAATAGCTCAAGTCGACTATTCATTTTCAATATTATTCAAGCAAATAAATACCCATGATTCTTAAATTTGACAAATAATTAAAGACAACCATTTTTAATTTATTATTGTTATAAAATATTAATAAAAATGATTTGAATTGAGATTTCATTATTTGATAGGGTATGTTTTTATTGATATTATTAAAAATTCTAATGGATATTAATATCATTATTAGGCTTTATGACTCCCTCACGGATCCGCTCAGCTAGGTCAAGCTGGTTCCAATTCTTGGCTATCCCCCGCCGTTAGCCGCCCTACCCAGGGCTTGGCTGCTCTCATGGCCACCTCGCTAGGAGGAGCACGCAGCTCCTCTCAAGCGACTCTCGTCGTGGACCTGATATCCTCCAAGAAACCCCCTGTTGTCAAGTTGAATGTTGGATCGGAGGAGATCCCCATCTCTGGGCTCGATATTCCTTCCAGTCTGTCCAAAGAAGCCACAGTTGAAGAACCCAAAAAGGACCTTCCTGGTAACAGAACATGCATTGGCAAGACAACCGAACGACCATGCATCACCCTTCCAGCATAACACATCAATGCAAGAGCCCAAAAATTGAGAGACCACACCCTCATTGGAAAATTCATTGGCATCTAGCCTACTGAGCAAGTCCTAAGAGGATGGATCTTAGCTAAATGGAAACCCAAATCCCACTTTGATATTCAACTAGGATCAAAGGGGTTTTTTCACTATCATCTTCCACCGGTTGGATGATAAAACCAGAGTCGAAGATGGGGGGACCGTACTTTTTCAACTCTGTAGGATTGTAACTTCACAACTGGACGGAAAGGTTCATCCCAGACAAGGAAGAATTCACATGGGCACCAGTGTGGATTCGCATGTACTCCCTACCGTAGGAGTACTGGGATGAAGAGACACTCAGCGACATAGGAAACACCCTAGGCAACTATGTCAGATCGGCTGAACAGACAAGGATCGATAAGTACACATCTTACACTCGTATATGTGTTTACATGCATATCGCTCATGCCATTCCAGACTCTGTCATTCTAATGCATGACGACACTGAATGGATAAAATCTCTTGACTATGAGCATGTCCCCTTCCGATGTTATAAGTGTCATGGACACGAACATTTGTACCGGGACTGCCCCCAGACCCAATTTGTACCCATTGATCCATTCGTTAAAGAAAAATATGAAGAGGGTTTTCAAAAAGAAGGTAAGAAAAGACAACATGGCCGCAAAACCCCTAGCCCCCCAGAGGACAAAGCCTCAGGTAGTCCCTCTACCAGCAATAGCTTCGCAGGTCTCGAAGAAACACCAAAGGATCCATCTGAAGGGGAAATAACGGAGGCTCCTGTTCACACCCATTCTCAACCGAAACTCCACAAAGGCCAATGCTCAAATCAAGCAGCTGATCTCTCATACCCCCCAAGGACAGATCCCCTCAATACACCAGCTACGGTCGACAGGCAGGATTTGGCAACCCCTACACAAAAATGTACCACAGGCCCTGAGATCTTGATGGATGAAGAAATGGGCGAGATCAAGCTAGGGGACCTTGATCTCTTATGTCTTGAAGAGGCATACACCAAAAAAGCATACAGTTCCATCCCTCCAAAGCAGATTCAAATCTTAAAGGAAGCTCTAGCTCGTGCTAAGGGTAAGAAAAAATTGGGAATTCTCAACACACCCCAAAAGGACAAGCACAAAGCTCTAAAATATAACAAGAAGCATGGGCGCAAGACAAATCTTCAAAGGGTTAGCATACTTGGAACCAAGCTTGTTGAGTCAGGGCAATATGCTCAGTTAACAAAATTCTTCCACACCCTCTCCCCCGTTTCTCAATGAAGCTTATTTCCTGGAATGTAAGAGGCCTAAACGGAACCTCAAAACATAGAATACTGAAACGAAAAATCCTTCAGAATCTGCCTTCTGTCCTCTTCCTATAGGAGACAAAGTGCTCTAGTTACACTCTCCAAACCCTCATGGCCAAAATATGGAAAGGTTGCCACAACATGGCCATTGACGCAACCAGAGCCTCTGGTGGCCTAGCCATTGTTTGGAATCCCACCCTGATTTCACTAGGGGATTTATCCTCAACCGCTCGTTCCCTCTCAGCCTCTTTCCACCTCATTGGAACCAGTATTTATGGGCATCTGTTGAATGTCTATGGGCCCCAATCCCCTACCCTCAAACTCCATTTGATTGATTATTTGTATTGGTTCACTTCCCAGCACCATGACTCCCCTCTCATCTTTGGGGGAGACTTCAACTTGATCACCTCCCTACAAGAGAAGAAATGAGGAAGAAATAATCTTTCCAATGAGGAATCAGGTTTCAAAACCTTCATCAATAGCTGCAACCTGGTGGATCTCGACACCTCTCGAGGCTTTTTTACTTGGAAAAATCGTCAGGGGGGGGAGAAAAGCAGATCCCTAAGCACTTGGATCGCTTCCTAGTCTCGGAAAGTGTCATCGACTTAGGATGCCTCTTGATTCCCCCTGTCCTTCCAGCAGCAGGATCAGATCATTGGCCCATATCATTCTCCTGGCAATGTGTGGGAACTAAGCTCCTCTGTCCCTTCTATTTTGAAAAGTTATGGCTCTCTCATCCTGATTTCCAAGACACTATCCACTCCTGGTGGATGTGGATGCAGGTAGATGGGCTCTCTAAGATGGCCACAATGCAACAAAAGATAAAAATTCTTAGAGCCATACTCATAAGTTGGAACCATCGTACCTTTGGCAATATCTTCAAAGTTAAAAGCGATCTGGAAAAAGAGCTGGAAAAGATACAAGAAATAAACATGACTCAGGGCCTCTCTGAAGCACACAAACCCAAGGAAAAAGAGATCTTGACCCAGTTGGACAAGCGTTGTGAGTAGGAGGAGATCCCGTGGAGACAAAAATCGAGAGTTTAATGGTTAAAATAGGGTGAGCGCAACACTGTCGTATTTCATCGTTCTACCATTCAACACCGCATGAACAACTGTATCTCCACTCTTAAGGCTGAGGATGGAACACATCTAGAATGCCATGCGGACATCAAACATGTGTTGGTTTGCTTCTATAAAGATATTCTAACGGAAACTGTCCCCTCAAGGACTCAGGCTATTGATCAGGTCACAACCAAGATCCCAAAAATTCTTAATGATGAGCACAACGTAGCCCTAATGAAGCCCATCTCTCTTCAAGAAGTGGAATCAACTGTAAATCAGATGGTGGAAGGCAAGGCTCCAGGACTTGATGGATTCACCATCAATTTTTTCCATCACTGTTGGGATCTGCTAAAGCAAGAGGTGCTAGAGCTGGTGGAGGAATCTAGGGAAAAAAATGGGTTCTTCCAACCCTCAACGCAACTTTCCTCACACTCATTCCAAAGGAAAATGGAGCTGCTCAACCTGGTAAGTTCAGACCTATATCCCTTTTCAATGTTGTTTACAAAATCATCACAAAAGTGATTGCCAACAGGCTCAAGCCTATTCTACCGATGCTTATCTCCCGTGAGAAAATCGACTACGTTGAAGGACGTCAGATCCTGGATGGCATCATCCTTTCCCATGAAGTCCCCATTCCCTGAAAGTCACTAAAACTCCTGGCATGCTCATCAAGTTGGATATCTCTAAGGCCTTCGACAAACTTAGCTGTGAGTTTATTGAAAGAATGCTTCTAGCTTTTGGCTTCATCTGGGACTGGACTCATTGGATCCTTGCCCTCACCTCCTCTACCTTCTTCTTAGTCTTAGTCAATGGCTCCTCGTCTGCTACTTTTTCCCCATCCAGAGGTATCCGCTAAGGAGATCCGCTCTCATCCTTTCTCTTCATTCTCATGGCAGAAGGTCTGGGTCGAATGATAAATGCAGATGTTAACACTGGACTCATTAGAGGTCTCTCCATTCACAGCATCCCCCCCTTAGCATACCAACAATTGGTCGATGACAACCTTCTTTTTGGCCACCCCTCTGTCTAGGAATCCCGCAAGTTCAAAAAATTCCTTCGCCTCTTCTCAGAATCCTCCAGAACCACCATTAATATGGACAAATCCCAAATCTTCTTCTTAACACGGATGTTGTCTCTCTGCGCAATGTGACCCGCATACTAGGCTTCTCTGCTTCCTCCCTCCCCTCCAAATACTTGGGTGTGCTTCTCACTGACTCAACCATTAAACATTCCTCCTAAAGGGAACTCCTGGACAAACTTGAAAGCAAAATCTCTTCTTGGACCTTTAGAACCTTGAACTTAGCCAGCCGTTTAACTCTTCTCAAGTCTGTTCTCCAATCTATGCTTCTCTATCTCTTTTCCGTCCTCGCTGCCCCCAACTGGGTCCTTAAGTGTATCAAAAAGTTGCAGCTCTCTTTCCTTTGGGGAGGGGACAACAATCACCACAAGTGGGCCCTTGTTAATTGGCGGACAATCTGCCTACCAAAGAGGGAAGGAGGCCTAGGAATTCGAGATCCGGAGATAAACAATGAGATTCTCTTGGCAAAAATTTGGTGGAGCTGGATCTCCAATAATTCCACCCCATGGGCCAAACTATGTAATTTCAAATATGCTCCCATCTAGTCCACCTCTTAGCTCATTCACTATGATCGGGACCCACCAGGTTCCCTTATCTGGAGGGCAACTAATTTCCAAAGGGCCTTAATTAAACAACATAGTTTCTGGGAACTCAGGGAGGGAGCCTATGTAAATTTTTGGTTTGACTCGTGGCAACAAATTCCCATACTATGCAATCAAAATGATTTACCGGAACTTCAGACCTTCATGCAGAATAAAGAGAGCCTAAAAGTGTGGGACTTCTGGACACTCTCTAACAATTCCCCCTTTAGAAGCTGGAAGTCTCCCACACTCTGGGGATTCATAGGGTAGGTTGATAATCTCTGGCACGAGTTATAGAGGCAAAAAATCTACAATACTTAGGGTCCTGACATTATTAGATGGGGGCACAGGCTGAAAGGAACCTTTACAATCAAGGAATCTTACCACCTAAAGACTCAACGACAAGATGTGGATCCTGAACCATTATGGGGAATAATTTGGGGATCAGACCTCTAGCCAAAAATTTCGACCTTCCTATTGTTGCTCACTCATCGTAGAATCCTAACTTGGGACAATCTACTGGAAAGAGGCTTCCAGGTGGCGTCGATCTGTGTTATGTGTGATGCCCAAGCAGAAACCATTGACCATCTTCTTGACACTTGTGACATTGCTAGTGAGCTCTAGGACATGGTGACAGCCCACTGCAGAAGATCAAACCGAGCCAGGGGAAATATTGTCCTAACGTTGCAACAGTGGGAAGAAAACCCTTTCAACTGTGGCCTCCTAAATAGGTTGCGGGCCCTCATACCAGGGTTTGTGATCTGGAACATATGGTCAGAAAGAAATAAAAGAATTTTCGAAGACAAAAAGAGGCAAGTCTCGAGGATATGGTATTCAATTTTCAAGCATATTCAAGAGACTCTCCTTCTGAAAACATGGTACAACTCAGACTCTCCCACCACTTAGTCAGAAATTGATATACTGAAAAGTTGGGATTTTGGGAAAATGGTGGCCTCCTCCACACCCAAGCCTCTTCCCCCGACCCCCTCCAGCCCAAACTCTTGGAACTCCCCCTGTTGGCTCTCTTAAACTCAACTTTGACAGGGCTCCCAAAGGGAATCCTGACGAAGCAGGATTTGGGGGAGTGTTAAGAAATTCTTCGGGATCCATTATGAAGGTTTATCATGGCTCTATTGGGTACGACAGCAACAGTGAAACAAAACTAGCCGGACTTTGAGAAGGCATTTCTTTGGCTGTCAAGGATAATCTCCTACCTCTCATTGTTGAAGGAGACTCTCAAATCATTCTTACCATGTCCATTCATCTCCTCAATGGCTCCCATGCTTCAAAGCTCTCTCCCAACTGGAGGATTGAACAAGGCTTGCACAACCTTGCAAAAATCCTCTCTCAGTCAAGGTCCATAGTTTTTCTACATGCCAGAAGAAAGGCAAACTCCCTTGCAGATTATCTTGCCAACACTGGAGTTGACAGCAAATGCCTACTCTGGGAGGGGGCGATGTGCCACATCAAATCTTAATAACTGAGAAAAAACTGCTATAACATTGCTCGGAAAGATATTTCCCAACCGGATGCGGGTGTCATGGTGGAAGAAGCGCGTGGAGAGCCCATGACAATCCAATCAACGTGTCCGACCAGTGGCAGGGATTTTGACGGGAGTTTAATGTGTCATGGGGATTACACCTCTGCGCATTCATTCCAATAGCTCTCATGTCGCGTTGACCACCCTGTTCTCAGCCTATGGGTACCACAACCATGCTTCTCATGCGTGCGGCTCTAATGGCCTCCTGCGGACACAAGGCCAAGAAGATTGTCGGGGATCATTAAGCTATGTTCAAGTGGTTTGGAGGTGCAACTCTAGCCAACATTTCCACGCTCCTTGAGTTTCGCCACCGCCTGTGAATTCTTCTCTAGGCTCTGGTATCTGGCTCTCCGTTACCATGTCAAGATAGAGAGGGAAATCGTGCAGAGGGAGAGCAGGAAGAACCGTCACCAACCAGGACTGGGCAATTACAAATGGTTATGGGGAGGGGGTCTCCATCCCGGTTCAACTGCTCATTGACAACTAGGAATCCCACCTGCTTTCCGACCACCTCTCTTATGGGACGAATGAGGGCCACATTAACCATTACTAACTCGTCAAGAACATGTTAGGGGCCCTCATGGAGGACACTGAGTCCAATTGGGCCAAGGCCAGCAACACCACCCAAACCATGAAGGGTCACTTGGCTCAAATGGAAGGCGTGGTAGGAAATATGGAAACCACCTTTGGGAGCCAGACTTGTGCTAGCGGAAACCACGTTGGGGGTATCCATGCAGGTGGTAGCCATGCTGGTGGTATCCACGCCGGTGGCAGCCATGCCAGTGGTAGCAACATTGGTGCAGTGGGAGGCCTATGGGAAAATTCTGCAGCAGCAGGGGGTGGTGACATTGTTCCTGTGTTTTCAAAGCCACATGGCAAGGAGATCGCAATGCACACCTTCCCCATCCCTTCCACGATTGGATAGATGGCAGTGAAAAGAGTTTGTGTGCAAATGAGAAGAGGGTTCTGCCCTGGCGCAAGGTGGAACCTCAGCCAACCAAGCAATCGGATCAGAACGTGACAGAGGAGGACAACTTCAGCTGTCTGATTCTTGAATAGATTCCCCCCAATGAAAAACCAACAATATAAAGAGGTTCCGGAGGCCATTTGTGATTTTTCAGTTTTTTTGTTATAACATGCTCATTTCAGTTGTTTTTATGGGAGCTTGTATAAACTATGTTCCTCCCCTGAACATACTGACTCTCCCTGCCTTGAGCGGAAGTCTAGTAACTATGGTTGCAATCATTAAGATATTTTTTATTTTTTGAGTTGGTGGTTCCACAGTCTTAGACCACCATGGACAACTCCTCCCTATGTATTTTTGATTTCCATTATCTAATAGAACTTTGCAGCTTACAAAAAAAAGTATCATTACTAGGCTTTGTGCACAAGGCATGGGTCTCAAATCCGTGGAGATGTTCGAGGGAGGAAACATCTTCCTTGGGCCCTAAATGAATCTTTTAGGAATCTAGGATCGGGAAATATGGTCAACACACATATATTCCTAAGAATATTCTTAACATCTATGTGTGGATATTGATTGCATTATAAGGTTTTGATCACTAGTGATAGGTCTATTGGCCCTCGACCTAGTTAAGAGAAGAAACCTAAGCCTTAGCCTAAATTAAAATTCTCGGCATGTAGGGATAATAATGATTTGTCACAACAACACAAATGACTTTTTGAGAAGATCTATGGCCTTGTAATAGGGATAATGTGGAGAGTTGGAGGAACTAAAACTAGGTATAAGTCTTTAGGGCATAGAAATGATTAAGGAAGGAACCCCATGCCTTGGACCTTAGAGGAAACCTCTAGGCATATAAGATTAACAAGTATACCTTGAAACACCACATAAGTCCTCCTAAGGGTATCCTTGGCCTAATATTGGGGGTATTAATGTAAGTAAGAGGTTGTTTTTAAGCACTATATATGGGTGTTTAGGCCCTTGACATGTTTGAGAGAGGAAACCTAGGCCTTATTCCCTAGTAAAATATTTTGTGCATCCAAGGAAAAATACAACAACTCAAAGCACTGCACATGACATATTGGGGTTATTATTTACCTCTAAGTAAGGAAATCAACACCATTATGATTTTTTTGCTAGTATGCACGGGTCTTAGGTTTTTGTATAATGTCATAGGAGGAAATTTGGGCCTTAAACCCTAAGGGAAGCTTTAAACCGCACCCATGAAATCCAAACACTATCCTTGGCATCTGAGCATTCATATAAGTGACACTATGTATGAAAACCTTAGACATAGTCATGAGAGGAATTACACGAACTTAGCCCTGAAGGACGGTTTTAGGCATATCGGGCTAATAGCAACGGACTCAAACTATCACCTAGCAAACCATGCAATGTATAGGATATCATTATTCTCAAAGTGGGATATGGGTGGAAATATGTGGTTTGCGTACTAGCAATGGGTCTAACTAAATAGTCGGGGAAGAAATTGAAACAATTATACCCTAACATAATATTATTGAGGTGATGGGCAATGATCAAGACCATGAACCATAACATACATTATTTAAAGTTGATATTTGACATAATAGTTGGATATGAGCATAATCAAGAGTTTTTGCATAGAGGGATGGATCTCAAGTCCTTTATTGGAGACATAAAAGTAAAGCAATAGCCTTATGTAGGTGTCCCAAGGCCTTCGTAATGATATTGCATAGAAGATGACCATGACTTTATCCCTAAAGAAACCATTAATGCATCCAAATCCATTGAGACACATGGTTAGTGGAGGAGACCTCAATCTCGAGCTCTAAATGATTCTTCCATCTATCTAAGGCTAAGAAGATTGCCTCCACTAAAAACACATGGCCTCTTGAGGATATAATTGGCCTATGATTGATTATGTCTAACTTCAACAACTTCTATCTCTAATATTTCAAATATTTCAACAACTTCTATCTCTAACTCTTGAAAGAAAATTGCATCACTTTGCAAATCGTAATCTCATCAATAACTTCATTCTTCAAGCATTTATAATAGTTTCCTACCCTTGGAATCCTCACTTCCATGAAATATCATTGAAATGCAATTGAATTCCTTCTCGAGGCCTTCCCTATATTAATCACATGCACAAAGCTAAAACAAATCTTTCATCCACCAAAATAGTTTGAATGTCCTCTTACAAGCCCCGCACCACCCTTAAGATTGGTACCTCTACTTATTTGTACTAAACAAATTACACAATATGTGTGTATATGGAGGCAAGAAGTATCACAACCAACCCACCAGTGAGCATTCACTTCAAAGTCAAATTTGTTGCAATTAACACACATACAAAGGTTGTAGAATTCACCCTTGTTGCTACAAACTACATAATTACAATCATTCATAGGAATTTGACTCTAATATGATAAATTATAGAAACAAATACTTCTAATATAACTTTGTGTTCCCCAGACATTAACTCAGGTGTATGATCACCTTGACATTTTATTATCAAGGTTGCTAGAAATATAGATACCGTGGATGCTATTGATTATGAGTATTTTTACCTACAAGTTGGGCATCTCTTCCATCAATGTTTATAATTTGTAATGGATTATTTTTAGAATAAGTGCCCACATGAAGTTGATGTCTTGTCCTCCACAGTGGAGTTTCCAATAGCGCATATTATCTTGACTTCCTTTCATTCATTAGCTTGAACATCTGTGATTGATTGTCGTCCCCTCTTCCTATTTTTGGAACAATTTTGATTAGCTTCACCAACATCAACACGAAGAAAATTTGTTATATTTGGAGAATATATACCATTCTTGTGATGTGGATAGTGGTCTACTGATGTACTTCCTTTAACCATCAATCCAAATCGAAGCTCCAAGTCTTCCTCATTTACAACTAGTATACGACTACTTTATTGGGACACTAAACTCCTTTATATACAACATGACCTTGGAGATGATTCCAATACATCACCATCATCCTCAAAAACTATTGGGGCATTTGTTCCCCTATTCTAGTTAGATTCTAATGATGTCTCTTTTGTATTACATTATATAAGTGTAGAAGAACTTGATCCTCAATGAGTTCATTCTCTAGCCTATTTTCCTGTTCAAATTCTATATACTATACTATCCAAAGTAAAATTAAGAAAGCAATAAGTGGAAAATGAATCCAAAGGCTCCAATTTGCCATTTTGTTTTGTATTGGAATATTTTGAGATTGAGAGTAAAGGATATTATTGGAATTATAAAATCCAAAATTGTTTTCAACTGCTCTACACCCTACCATGCTTAAATGCATTTTTCACATCCACAATACCATCCTTCTTGTCCAAACTATAGCCAAATATAATAGCAATGGTTTCATTGTTAATTCTCAAGACATTGAACCTAACAAGAACACCAACATCCTTGTGGCCTGATGTTGGGAGTCATTGAAATATATAGGAAGAGTAACCATGACACTAAAATATATTAACAACGAAATGAATGGGATTGATTGTCGTCTTTAATGCATTCCATATAATATGGGAATAATTTTCCATGCTACTACTCTCAATAACTTTGATGCCATAGATGCACACCTAGTTAGAAGGCCAAGTTGATCTAATGAAGCTATGTTTGATAGCATGGATGTTGGAGCAGACGATCTTTTCACTTCTTAAAGTTTTATTGGTGTGTTATGTTTATTACCATTCTATGCATGTAAATAGAGTAGTCCATTCTTATTTTCCTTTATTATAGGAGAAAAATGGTACAAATAGATACAAGGTAGATACATGGTTATTTTCCTTTGTTATTTTCCATAATTGCCAAGAGACTTTTGGCCACCTCCCCATTCAACCTTTCCTGAAACACGAACTAAGGATTCTAACATATGTGCAAATTGATGGGTTTGTAACCCATGAGGTGCAAGGAAGTTGACTGGTAATATCCCCTATCTATGGGGTGCATTAGTCAATCCTAAGAGATGGGGAATCCCTATATCAAGGGTGCACTTTTCGTGAACATTGAAAATGAATCATGTTAATATTCTCAAATTAGACATGGAAATAGTCGACGACTTTAGGAAATCTTGATAAGCTAGAAAACAATTTAGAATGAAAAAACATAACCATAAATATAAAAACATGAAAATAAACACAATCATCTCATTAAGAAAATTATACCCTCCATAAATGATAAAAACACCCACTTTCATAGAGCCAATAAAGCACCCATCTACTCCACATTTTAACTTCTTACCAAACTCTCCTCACGCAACACATGCTATATTGCATTTATTCTTCAAATTCATATGAAAACGCATAATTTTTTTTGGTCATTCTTATTTAACATCATTATTTTTATTGTTCATGAACTATATTGATGTCATAATTAATGAGTGTGGAGATTATTGAAGAAGGGTCGATCTTTTTCCGACTATTCTGCTGTATATTATATATCACCTATAATTAATATTAAATTAAAATAATGGAATATGACCCTAAGGCTGTTATAGAGCCTTTGTTAATTCTTGTTTGTATTAAATTAAAATAATGGAATATGATCTTAAAGCAGTTATAGAGCCTTTGTTAATTCTTTTTTGCATTTGTATTTGGAATCGAGAATGTCTATGGTAGTTTTCTTTTTTCTATTGTTTGTCTTAAACTAAAATAATTATATATGAGAGCCTTTGCAAATTCTTGTTTGTATTTGTATTAGGAATCAGGAATGTGTATAATAGTTTTTTTTCTAATTCTTAACCTAAATGTTTCCTCCACTTTAACATAATCTTAGTGATTTTCTACTTTATAATTCTTAGCCGAAATGTTTCCTCCACTTTAACATTATCTTAGTGATTTTCTACAAAAATCAAATCATCCATTACTGAAGAATCTATTATGAGAGATTTCCTACCAGGGACCTCTTCAAAGTTTAATAATACTAAAATATAAGAACCTTAGAGGGTCATTACACTTCTAAACTCAAATTCCATGGTATATACTTTGTTTTTGTTTTAATTATCTATAAGTATGGAACTATATGAGTCCCACGCTCATCCAAATGGGTTAAGGTAAGCTATCTAATTTGGCATGCATGTAATAATATATTTACATCCATGGAAAGATCTTACGAACTCTCATTGTTGACATTTTCTTGCACAATACCAAACCAGATATTTCAAGGCGAAAATATTGCATACCCGCGAAAAACAGAGTTCATAGTTCCCGGAAAACATAGCGGAGGAGTTCGCGATGCCTTTCAACCACAGGGGAAAAGCGCAAAGCTAGTTGGATAGTGGAGGATGTAACAATGGTTACCGACAATCAGTCGCCTTCCAAATGGGCCAGAAAATCCTTTAAGAGGTATGCATTTGACATTCTCTATAATACCCATTTTTTCTACTCCAAAAATTTTCATTCTGCAACTTTCAAGGTCTGCATCAATTCCTTTTAAAGATAAAATATCGATAATACGAAGGAACTAGAGTGCAATTATTTTTCCATTTGTTAATTTTTGCATTCTGTTTTTTAATCTGTCCACGGACGAAGATGATTATTTGTTGGGGAACATAGTTGAATTGAGATGCACAACTTCATGACAGATAACCACATAAAATTCAGGCCAAGGTCACGACTCAACCTTCTAATTGGTCCAAACGGAACGAGCAAAATCTCTCTGGTATTTGCGATTTCAATAGGTCTCGCCGGATAACCCCAAGTTGATATTTTCTCCATTTTGTGTGTATATATCATGTTAGGGCTTTCTAGTAAGAATTTAAGTGAACCCTGTAGAGTGAATGTGGTGGTTGTATGAATACAAATGCTTGTGTTTACTGGAGTGAGAGCATCAAACATTGTCGACTATGTGAAATGAGGAGAAGAGTCGAGATAGATAAAGATTTCCTTGCACCTAAATGCTGTAGGAGAGATCATTATTATTACATGGAAAATCAACAGACATAATAGGTCTGCATGGCAGATGAATAGTAAAGGGTTATGTGCCCTGTCCTAAGATTCATAAAAGCAATTATTAGTTATAAAAGGCATCTGTGTTTCTTCCTCCCAGGCAGGGATCTATTGATGTATGTATGAACTTGCTCTTCGACCAAGCATATATAAGCACGGGTGGGGTTTTATTTGTTATTCATCCGATCCCATTCATCCCAGTAATCCTCATCCCAGCAATCCCAGAGAGAAAGCATGCCGCCTTCCTTTCTTCCCCCACCAGCCTCCTTTTGCTTTGCACCATACATAATAGCAGGTTTAAATCGCATAGAGAAGGTTTCACATATCCATTTGAACCAGTTATTATCTTATTTCCTAGAACCCATATGTAGTGGAAAAGAATGCTAGCGGTAGCTAGACATTGAGTCAAGTTTCCAGATGACAGAGAAATATGCCAGACGATAAAAGAGAATTTATTCCTTTTATCCTTGTATCTTCTTTCCTCTACATTTGCTATGGACTCCAACAACTTTTATATTTTTCGCAATATGGAACAGGGTTTTGGTCTATCCCTTAGTGGATATGACTATCTGGAAATCGGCTCCACTAAGGTCAGGTATGTTCATTCACTAAAGTATCTCCCTGCGGTCAAGGACTTAATTCCATTTTAACCATTCCTTTAGCCCGCCCCACTTCTTGAATATCAATGAATCTCTTTCCTGCTAGTCATAACCATTACTTTAAAGACAAATACTTTAAAGGAAGGAGAAAGGAAAGCAATCAAATTAGGCTAAGCCACCATATATTGTTTATTGTAATTACACACCATATCTAGTTGGTTCTGTCAAGACAGCCTCGCCCGTAAAGAGAAGACCTATAGCTGTCCCCATGAAGCGATTCCATAAAGGTGGTCTAGGTCTATAGGTGGGTAACTATCAGGAGCACATTAACTGAAGGGTCCATATGATCTTTCATCTTGGTCTTCCTACCCTCCGCATTGCTTACATCTATCGATAATCCAGCTAGTTCCTTACAATGCTTTACCAGTATCGCTTATGGTTATTTTTAATTGCCTAAGCCAATTGCACAACGACCCAAAGTCTTCTTTGTTATTCCATTCGCCGAGGTGATTTATGAGGATGCGCATTAATGCTCGACTAAAAGGATAACTGTGTGCATGGCATAGAAACCTGTGTTCTGGACATGGATGAACACAGCAATTTTGCATAGCATAGCAATCCAACCCGGAACCTCGAGCACTGAGCAGTGATTTTGCGGGAAGATACGGTAAGGAATCCAGCTATACAAAGAACAAGCAACCAGCTTTAGTTCCATAGGAAGTAAGGATCTAAATAATACAACAGGTCTAAGTGTGCTCACCCACCCGTTCTATTATAATAAGTTTTGAAGTAGTTACTAATTCTCAATAATAAAAGATATGGAAGTAATCCTCCCTCCCATGGAATCTCATATCAATTAATCTTACCTGCGATCTTACGATGCAATTCGGGAAGGATAAGAACCCGAGAAGGAGCATTCTATTTATTTACCCTCACATGATTGCATAATATGTTCCGGCCCGCCTCACCTAACACTACGACCACCTATCCTGCTAGCCTCTCTGCTAGCCAGTTCAATTGCCTACAACAAGCATGTAGAAAGTCATGCCTCCCCTCCTTTAGAGGAGCTAAATATGTCACACTTCTGGGGGGGATTGAAAACTGGTGAGTGTGGATCACTGCCCCCTGATTTACCAACCAGACAAGGCCCTAGTGACAAATCTGGGAGCTTGGACTTGATAAATGAAGCAATAGCATGGAAGAACATGACAAACTCAGAAATAACTCGCTTGTTTGACCAAAATGGGGTGAGGTTGACCTAAATTTCAACTCATACTTGCTAAGTAATTTCCGTATTCGACGATTCTTGTTATAGAGTAGGATTTGTCATTAATAAAATCGTATATGCTACAACTTTGGCCAAATGCATCAAGCACTAGGTTTCAAGAAACAAATTATTGGATTTAAATGGTTTTCGGATAGATTTTAACAAGCAAATTTTGAAATATGTCTCAAATTTCAATGACTATTTATGAAAAACGTTGGGTTCCCCCTATTTGACGTAGTTCCAGCTAATCAACTCCTAGGTGAAAATCTATTGGCACTAGGGTTAGCAACTATGTGCATCGCTACAACGAACCCACTTATGATACCATAACAGTTCTTGCTATTCAAAGGAGTAAACATACCGCACTTTTTGGGGAATTGAACCCTGGCAGAAGGGATATAACCACATGTGCTTGACCAACAAGTCAAGCCCATAGTGGTAGTAACTTTAAATTTTTATAGAGTAATAATGGACACTATGCCAAATAACTTTATATGTGAGTTTTAAATGAAATCAGTGATGTCTTGTCCACACAAGAAATAGACATACAAACTCTTTAGTCAAGGCCAACCAATATACTCCAAAGAAAGAGGCATATTATGGTGATATCAAAAAATATATTTATGCCCTTGGACAAGTACTTTCACAAATATTCTCTGAAGGGATGCATCACAAAGAGCATATTTCCTTCTACTTAGGTGCCTCTTTTGAGGGGTATCATTTTTGCCAAAATTGTCCAGGTCTTACACTCGACCTCATCCCTTTGAGCTTCATACCATGTGGGTGGGACCAACTATAGTAAGAATGGAACCTTGCTAGATGGCCTTTGAGATAATATATTTTGAATACAAAGTGGCATGCCATTCTAGGTAAAACTTAATTACTTTATTCTCCTTTGTATCTCTTAAAAACTATTAATTGTTTAATTGAAATTTGCATATAATACTTTTCATTGGGAATAATGTAAAAAATGTTGTTGGGCATGGAATTGATCTTTGGGTAGTTAACATCAAAATGTAAGTTTTTCTCTCATAGCCAAGCTAGAACTTAAAAATTCAGGGTTTTGTCTTAACTCTTATCATGCTATATGAAAGTGATGATATTCAAATTTTGTTTATTGCTAGGTCATTTTGTAACTTTGAGTAATTGGAAGGGGAAAATACTTATGTTCTATTCTTGTATAAAATATTAGTTCAATGCATTTGAAGATTAAATCTTAATTCCCTTATACATCTTATGTGTTTCATGCTATTTATAAATCTTTAGGGAAGAGAATACTAAAAAGGGGATGTTTTAGACACTGTTCACAAGTTCAATATCCAAGTGGGCAATTTGACGCAGGTATTGATATCTCAACTAACTGTTCTATGAGTGGACAAATGTTTTGTTTGATGACACTCTAAAAACCTTATGTTAATTCAAGGTTTGAAATGTCTTATATTGTTGTCATCACTATTATTTTATGTTAAATCTTTGATTGAATTCACTGCTTCTTTCATTTTAGTTAGAAATTTATGACCATAACACAGGCTATAATTTCACATTGTTATTAAATTTCTCATATTCAGAGGCTGCCTTGTGTTGTGCCATTATCCACCATTGCTTTAGTTAGATGAAAATGCCAAATGTAGTTATATGTTCATTTCTATTAATTACGTAACAACTTTCCTACTTTTCCTCACAGAAACTTTGGTAATTTTGAAATATGTAACAGTAAAACAAGTAGTGGTACATGAAACTCCTCAAGTGAGAATGAAATATGGCATATTTATGTGTATACGGTTCACATTTATTCTACCGCGGTTGTTTCTTTGTATTTGCCATTTTTGTTTAGAGTTGGAGGTTGTACTTTTGTATTCACTTATTGTTTAATCTATTTTTATTCTTCCTTGGAAAAAGGTCATAACCTTTTATTAGATATAAAAATTGTACTTTCCGCAGATGCATTTTCACAATACCAAATGTACAATCCCTTGGCAATGACAGGAATCCCTTCCTATTTACTTTCACATTGTTTTCCAAAAAACATTGTTTCATCTTTTAAGAGAAAAATAGGCTTTTGTCATCATCTAGTGTATACCGTCTTTAATGCCAAAAAAACTGCCAACCAATAGCATAACCTATGTATGAAATCTCGGTACTAATCCATCGTATAGCTATAGGGGTCCCACTGTAATGTCAGAAAATCCTAAAAGCCATTCAGTCTAAAAGACTCTTCTAGCAAAACTGTGTGTGGAACACTAGTATTTTAGTTAAAACACAAAAATAGGAACAACTCTGAATTGTCTTCACGTCTAAAAGGAATTTGGAAAGATCATTACTCAACTTCCATTGGCAGGCATGGCAGGTCTGTACCCTCCTTAAAGAAACTCCTTAGGCAGGCCCGGTAAGCCTGTACCATTCTTAAAGCCTTCAAGGCTTCTAAAAGGTGTTTCCAACAAAACTGTGGATGGAAGGATTCCAAAAGGTGTTTCCAACAAAACTGTGGATGGAAGGATTCCAAAAGGTGTTTCCAACAAAACTGTGTATGGAATCCTGTCGCAAACTTAAGGGCTTTTCCAGCAAACCTGTGAATGAAACTAAGATTCCATCCTACAACGACTGTAATATCAAAAAGGATGAATGTGTCAATTAAGAAAAATCTTACATTTATCCATTGCTTTTTAGGCCTAATATGACCCCTCTGGGATTTCACATGTGCTGATAAGCACAACTAATCACAGCTTACATCCTAGGTGCATTTACATTTCATAACATTTGAATTTCACTTCAATTTCATAGCCCTTTTCATTGGGCTGTACAAGATATAACAATAGTTTCCATATGTAGTACAATTTTGCTTCAGGTTTTAGCCAACACAACTCAAGCAACTAGGGGGGACTTCCGCAATCTAAACCACACATCGGGGCAACCGACTAGAATGATAAAGGCATAAAATCCAACTCACCAAGGGCAAGTTTTGTTGCCAACTCAGAGCCGAGACACAATATAAACATGGATGCAAGTCCAACATAGAGGCAGAAGCGGGGGGATCCTCAATATCACAAGTCAAGGTGTAAGTCAGGGTGAAGGTCAATGATATGGGGAAATGACAAATGGATGGATGGAGACAAGTGAAGGTGGTGCCTAAGCTAGCAAGTCAGTAAGATACTAAATGATCATGTTCACATTCATAAGAAGGTAAGGACCAACAAGTATAAACAAGAGTTTCCAAATGTCAGTAGTACAACCAATACATATAATCCATAACCAATTTCATTTCAATTTTAATACACTGCCAGATCATAATTACGTTATACCAAGTCAATGCTAATAAAAATGACCTAAACAGCAAGGTAATAACAACCATGCATATCATATATATATTGGGTCATCAATCAATATCTGTAATATGAACCAACTATAACCACCGAGAACACTGTATCTGAAACACTGAAGAACTGCACTGCAACTGTATGGAATAAAAGGCCACATCGGCCATCAAATCTGAGGTCTCAAGGCTCAGCCTTGGCATAACGTCGACTAACTGTCTGATACAAAGATGCTCTGATGTTTGAGTGATCCTAAATAATGCTGCTCATCATAGCTGATCTCACTGAATAAGTGTCAAGGCAAAGCTCAAAAATGTGCAGATATGTGTTCTGACAACATGGTAGCCCAGCTACTATGTATGTGATAACATGATCATCTGATCCCTTGTATATCCAAGAAGACAAGGAAGGAGATGTTTGATGCCCTGGTTAGTCTTTACTGGAGCAAGAACATTAACCCAAAAGATGATATTCCATAACAAGCTTAGATCTGTTGAGATGATTAGATGAGGTCTAGCAACCAATTAGTAAGCCACCTCCAATTTGCAAGTCCATCATCGATCAATCAAGGGCTAACCATACGCCATGCACCCCACATCTCATGAAGCACCACCAAACATGGTGTAAATACTTTCCGAGTAACCCCAAAAGCTAACAGGTTTGTCATCATTGGTGAATATTGTTTATATCATTTAAGAGATGTCCTCCAAATCCAGACTTACTTGAGTGAAGGTTGTTAGATTATGACAACTGAGGAAGGTCTTCCTGCATGCATGTGTCTTTGCATGCAGAAGACAGAAATTGAGTAAATCAATAAAAATGTATTTAATTAACTTTTCCTAAGTTTACTTGGAAAAATTAATTAAAGTGATCTATTTAATTATTGACTTAATGAAATTACTTTTTATAAAGTATGAGCGAAAAATTAAAGTGAATGGCAAGATCTAATCTTGGCCATTGATCTCATCGGAGGATCTCATCCATTGATCCATAATGAGATTAGGTTATTCTCTTAGCATTGAGTTATAAAGGAAAGGTCAATTGGTTGAGAAGACACACATTCATTCCGACAGAGATTGAGAGAGCAGTTTTGAGAGGAAGAGAGTTTTTCGAAGAAGACGGAGGAGTGAGATTCGGAAGACACCCGAATTGACAGAGAGAGAGACAGGGTAGATTTGGTGGAGGCCTTCAGCGCAGCAGCAGCAGCAGGGGGTCGTACAGGTACGGATCCGTACAGTAGGCCATACAACAGGGCCGTACAATAGCTTCAGTTGCCTCGTTTTCCGTGCCAATCACACAAGTTTTTCTCAGTTGATTTATGTGTTTCGATTTTGCCATTGTTAGCTAAAAAATGGATTTCTAATTTGTAAAAGAGCTCCATATTTTCTGAATAAAATAATTTCTCATTGCTGCACCGGTTTTCCCATCTTGGGTTTTTCCGGGGGTTTATACCCGAAAGATATTGTGTTATTTCTATTGGTGTGATTGATTGATCTCTCAGTTATTTTTATTCCGCTGCAATTTTTGTTTATGAAGTGAAGAAACCCTTGGGTGGTTATTTGGTTGCAATTTTAATTTGCATGCATTTAGCCCTAGCTGGGTTTTAAGGAAAATTTACATGGTATTAGAGCTCTTCTGAGCAGACTGAGAGATAGCAGTAGAGTGCTTGGATAGATCACTGCATATCTATCCAAGGAGGTTACAGGTATTATTTCACTATGGCCATACAGTTGAGAGTTGAGGATAGACTCCAGGGGGCACAAAACTTTCCTACTTGGAAAGAGAGGATCACCAGGATCCTTGATGTCAGTGATGATGAAGAGCACATTGATGATAAAAAGGCTGGTCCCATAGATTCGGATGAGTTAGCAAAATGGAAGAAGATTGATTCCAGGGCAATGTTGATCATTCTAGATGGGGTGAAGGACCACATAGTCCCTCACCTGTCTGGGAAGAAGTCCGCATTAGAGATGTGGAAGGCTTTGGAGAGTCTCTACTAGAGCAAGAATGAGAACCGGAAGATGGTGCTGCAGGAGAGATTGCGCAACACCAAGATGGCCAAGGATGAAGGAGTGGTGCCTTATCTGACAAGGCTCACACAGATTAGGGATGAGCTTGGAGCGGTGGGCTCTAAGACCGAGGATGAGGAGCTTGTTCGTATAGCTCTCAATGGTTTTTCTAAGCCATGGGACATCTTTGTTAAAGGCGTGGTGGCTAGGGAGAAGCTCCCTGACTGGCAGAGATTGTGGGATGACTTCGCACAGGAAGAGACCCAGATGGGTCAAGGTTCAGCTTCATCCAACGATACAGTACAGTTCGTGGATGAAGAGGCTCTATCCCTAACAAGCAAAGGTAAGGGGAAAGCAAAGAAGAAGAAAGGTGGCAAGAAGAACTTGGACATGGCAAAAATCAAGTGCTTCATTTGTCACAAGCATGGACACTTTGCTTCCCAGTGCCTTGAGAAAAAGAAGAAGAACAACAACACACAGATGGCAGGATCAACACAGGCGGATGATTTCAACACTAGTTTTGAGGAGGACTATTGTTTGGTAGCTTGCATGGCAAGTTCCGTTAGCAGCAGTATCTGGTATGTTGATAGTGGTGCATCTTGTCACATGACAGGACACAAAGGGTTCTTCAAGAGCTTGCAGGAGGGTGGAGTGAATCTCCATATTGAGTTAGGAGATGATGCGCGCTATTAGGTGCAGGGTGTTGGCACTGCATCGTTTCAGAGGGAGTCTGGGAAGCCTATTAGCTTTGGTGATGTGTTATATGTTCCAAGGATGACCAAGAATCTCATATCAGTATCCACACTAGAAGACAAGGGTTTTCTAGTGACTTTCCGTGACAGGAAAGTATATATCAGACCAAGTGGGTCAGATCAAAGATTGGACAGAGTGATTGGGGTTCAGAGTGGGAAGGTTTACAGACTACAGTTTGAGCCTGCAAAGGCTTTGGTCAGCAACAGCAGTAGTGATTGGGAGTTGTGGCATAGGAGGATGGCACACTTACACCATGGTGCACTGAGGCATCTGAGACAGACAGTCATTGGAGTTCCTTCAGTTCAGGAGGACAAGCACAACCACTGCAAGGGTTGTGCATTGGGGAAGAACATCAGGAAGCCTTTCCCACATAGTGAGCACAAGTCTGAGAGAGTCTTAGACTTGGTGCATTCAGACGTATGTGGACCGATGAGTGTTAGTTCTTTCAGTGGTTACAGTTACTGCGTCACATTCATTGATTGGTTCGGAGAGTTCAAGACTCTCGTGGAGAACCAAACAGGGAAGAAGATCCGGATATTGAGGACAGACAATGGTGGTGAGTACACCGGTAGAGAGTTTGTGGAGTACTGTGCATCGGAGGGGATCAAGAAGGAACACATTGTTCCTCATACCCTGCAGTAATATGGGGTGGCAAAGAGGAAGAACAGGACACTAGTGAGTGCAGCTAAGGCCATGATATTTGATCAGGGATTACCACTATTCCTATGGGCCGAGGCATTTCAGACTGCAGTATATGTCCAGAACATGTGTCCCCACACTGCTTTGGGGAGGAAGACACTCGAGGAGGTATTTACAGGTACTAGACCAGACGTGAGTTATTTGCGTATATTTGGGAGTATCTGCTATTGTCACGTTCATGCTAACACTAGGAAGAAGTTGGATCCTTCTGGTGAGAAGGGGCTTCTAGTTGGGTATAGTGAGACTTCCAAGGCTTATAGAGTATATATCCTAGCTTGCAAGAGGATCATTGTGAGTAGGGATGTCCAGTTTGACGAGGACAGAGCCTTGAGAAGATCTATGGACTTACCAGCACAGGAGTAGCCAGCTGATGACTCAGAAGGAGTCAAATTGGAGGAGTCATAGGTACAGGTACAGACACAGAGTACAGGCTCTGACAGTTAGAGGGAGTCAGGTGGACAGGATCCTCCTATCCTTGATGGGGAGGATGAGCAGCAGCAGGAGGAGGACATCCAGCAGCCGCAGCATGCAGACACTAGGCCACGGCCTAAGTGGTATAGGTCCACAGTTCAGGATTCCAGACAGGTGAGTCTTCCACAGAGATCTTTCAGACGTAGTGTACCACCAGATAGATTGAGTTATATGGCACTGATGACTGAGTTGATTGACTCTGAACCTTCTAGTTTTGAGGAGGCTACACAACATGATGTGTGGCAAGAGGCCATGGTTGAGGAGTATGACTCAATCACGAAGAATCAGGTATGGGAGGTTGTTCAGAGGCCACAGGATAAGAAGGTGGTGGGTTCTAGATGGATCTACAAGGTAAAGCATGTAGCAGACGGAAGTGTGGAGAAGTACAAGGCACGCTTTGTGGCGAAGGGGTATTTGCAAAAGGAAGGTATTGACTATGAGGAAACCTTCGCCCCCGTCGCTAGGTATTCTTCTATTCGGACTATTCTATCATTGGCAGCAGATATGGGTTGGCGTGTTCATCAGACGGACGCGAAGACAGCCTTCCTCAATGGAGTGATTGAGGAAGAAGTTTATATTGAGCAACCATAGGGGTTCGAGATAGAGAGTAGAGAGTCGCATGTATGCAGGTTGCACAGAGCTCTTTATGGGCTCAAGCAGGCACCTCGAGCATGGTACTCGAGGATTGACAACTATCTATGAGAGATGGGTTTCCAGCGGAGTGAGGCAGACCATAAACTGTACTTCTTGGCAGGTGAGGTACCTCTCATACTAGTCCTATTTGTGGATGATCTCTTTCTTACAGGAGATGAGGAGCTGATCAGGGACTGCAAGTCCAATCTTGCAGTAAAGTTTGAGATGAAAGACCTTGGGTTGATGCATTACTTTTTGGGTTTGGAGGTTTGGCAGAGAGATGGGTGCTTCTTCATTGGACAGGGGAAGTATGCAGTTGAGATCTTGAAGAGATTCAGGATGGAGGACTGCAAGTCTATGGCTATACCTCTAGTTTCCAACTGGAGGAAGATTGATGCATCAAGATCAGAGGAGTTTGATCCTACTCTGTATAGGTAGCTTATGTATTTGGTCAACACTCGACCAGACATCAGCTTTGCAGTTAACTGTTTGAGTCAGTTCATGGTGAACCCTCGAAGAGTGCATTGGACAACTGTGAAGCACATACTTCGCTACATCAGAGGTACAGTGGAGTATGGATTGGTTTATGAGCGCAATGGAAGTTTTCAGTTGGTAGGGTTTATTGATGCTGACTGGGCAGGATGTGTAGAGGATCAGAAGAGCACTTCAGGTTGCTGCTTCAGCATTGGGTCAGGACTTGTCTCTTGGTTTAGCAGGAAGTAGAAGTCAGCTGCATTGAGCTTAGCTGAGGTTGAGTACATGGCAACCAGCATGGTTGCATGTGAGGGGATGTGGCTGAGGAAGTTGCTCTTAGGATTGTTCGAGAGTGAGATAGAGACTACTATAGTTCACTGTGATAATCAGAGTGGTATCAACCTTTATGTATCTAGTGTTCCATTACAGGAGCAAGCACATTGACATCCGGTATCACTTCCTCAGAGATTGTGTTTAGAGAGATACCATTCGGTTGGAGTACATTCAGACAGATGAGCAGGTGGCAGACATATTCACCAAGGCACTTTGCAAACTCAAGTTTGTGAAGTTCAGAGACAAGTTGGGGTTGTTACCGAATCCCTTCCTCGTTGAGAGGGAGTGTTAGATTATGACAACTGAGGAAGGTCTTCCTGCATGCATGTGTCTTTGCATGCAGAAGACGGAAATTGAGTAAACCATTAAAAATGTATTTAATTAACTTTTCCTAAGTTTACTTGGATAAATTAATTAAAGTGATCTATTTAATTATTGACTTAATGAAATTACTTTTTATAAAGTAGGAGCGAAAAATTAAAGTGAATGGCAAGATCTAATCTTGGCCATTGATCTCATCGGAGGATCTCATCCATTGATCCATAATGAGATTAGGTTATTCTCTTAGCATTGAGTTATAAAGGAGAGGTCAATTGGTTGAGAAGACACACATTCATTCCGACGGAGATTGAGAGAGCAGTTTTGAGAGGAAGAGAGTTTTTTGAAGAAGACGGAGGAGTGAGATCCGGAAGACACCCGAATTGACAGAGAGAGAGGCAGGGCAGATTTGGTGGAGGCATTCATCGCAGCAGCAGGGGGTCGTACAATAGGCCGTACAGGTACGGATCTGTACAGCAGGCCGCACAACAGGGCCGTACAACAGCTTCAACTGCCTCGTTTTGCGTGCCAATCACACAGGTTTTTCTCAGTTGATTTATGTGTTTCGATTTTTCCATTGTTGGCTAAAAATCAAATTTCTGATTTGTAAAAGAGTTCCATATTTTCTAAATAAAATAATTTCACTGCTGCACCGGTTTTCCCATCTTGGGTTTTTCCGGGGGTTTATACCCAAAAGATTTTGTGTTATTTCTATTGGTGTGATTGATTGATCTCTTAGTTATTTTTATTCCGCTGCAATTTTTGTTTATGAAGTGAAGAAACCCTTGGGTGGTTATTTGGTTGCAATTTTAATTGGCATGCATTTAGCCCTAGCTGGGTTTTAAGGAAAATTTACAAAGGTGTTCTTGGATGTTGTCCTCGTATCTTGAACTTCCTCCTTGCAAGATTTTGTTGATGCAAATTTTATTATCTCATCAGGAAGGAGAGAGAGCTGATCACTTTCCTCTGAAGAACCAATGTATGTCTGTCCTTGTTTGTCATGTCCCTTTCCGGATGACCACCATGGGGATGACTTATTAGCCTATCTAGTTCCCGTAGGCTATAGTCAGCGAAGTAGGGAATTAATTAATTATTTAATGTCACCCAAGCGAAAAAAGACTTTATAAAGTGACATTAATAATTAATTCGTAAAAGTGACTTTATAAATGTCACTTTAGATTAAAAAGTGATGGAAAATGGGTCAAGGTGGAAATTAAAAATGAAAAATGTCACTTTCTCACTAAAAGTCACTTTATAATATTTAAATGTGAGAAAGGGTCAAGGGAAGTCGAAAAGTCACCAAGGGACAAAGAGAAATTATAAAAAAGACATGAGAGCTCATTCTCATTCATTCATGTATTTGCATTTTTGAAAACTTGGAGAGCTCTTGAGTTGGCTTTCTCTTGGACAAAACCCTATGGAAGAGGAAATAGTTTCGATGGTGAAACCATCCACTCTAGCTATCTTATGATGAGAGATCAGTCAGATTTCTCACATGATCTTCATTGCCATGGTTGGAGTTGCTTGCATCTTCAAATCTGAGTTTGATTAGCAGTGATTTCAGTGTTCAAAGCTTGGAGGGCGCATTTGTGGAGAAGTTGTTTTCATATTTGTGGAAGTGCGTCTTATTGCCAAGAAGAAAAAGTGGGTTTGTTACTGGAGGGCGCAGCTGTAGCACTGTTTCCATCTCTAGTGGAGGGTGTACTCTTAGAGGGTGTCTCATTCTCATCTACCAAGAAGTCTGAGTATAAAGAAGGGTGCATTCCTCACTCATTGTCTAAGTTGTGGAGAGGAGAAGACTGCTGCTTATCTCTGAGAGTAGCAACTTCCATAGTGGAGGAGGACTGCCATGAGAAGAGGGGCACACTGCTGTATAGACAGTCATATGTTTCCTTAAATCTTCTACCATTTGCCAAGAAGAAAGATGAGTTACTACTGTTCTGGGCCTTCATTTCCAGTGGAATAATCTTTGGATGTGAAGATATTATTGTGGTCTGGTGGGGGCGAGTTCCTTTAGCAGCACATCAAGGTTGAAGGTCAAGTTATCTACAGCAGTCCACACTTGTCATTTGTGGACCGAGTTTGCATAAGAAAGGTCGTGTTCCTCTTGTGGAGGGCAGTCAAACATCATAGCAGCATATCTTTTGTTGATTGGGGTTGCACAATCCAAAGTATCACAGTCCATCACTTCCAGGCATGTAAACATTCTCTTTAAATGAAATATGCAGATCTGAATATGTTCTCTTGAGTCTGATTATTTGTGTAATTAGTACTGCTATGTAACAATTTTATGCATGATAATTATCACACATTTCTACTTGATAAATCAACAATAAACCCAACAGCATAAGGTACAGAACAGAGTTCCAAAAGAGTCTGGTAATTGGCAGTTAGCTACAGCCAGAGTCATCTGAAGTGTTTGTTAAAGATCTCAACCAAATCCAATAGCAGAGGTATACGAAAATCATATTTCAAGCAAGGAACATAACCTACAGCAGTACTCTTATCTCTAAACTCAGTGATTCATGAAATGGCTACCCAAAACTTAGACGGACAGTTAGCATAAAAGTTCAGTTCTGAACTATTGGATTTATTCAGTGATGTCAGGGCATGTGCATTTAAATGTTTGACGATATTCATCAACCAAAGGTCATAACCAGTTAGCCAAAAAAATTGTCCACTCTTAGCAAGGGTCATTACATTGTTTCAAGGTCTTCTTTTGAGAATCTTGTATTGGTCAAGACACCTGATGTGCTCCAGTCTTGTTCCTTCCTCTCCTAGTCTGGTGTCAAAAGCTGATATTCATCCATATCTATCTTCTCCATCGTTGTCGGCTTCTACCCACTGCAAGGTGTCTTCCATTGCTCGTAGCAGTTTCAATGGTCCAGCCGAAGCTTCGGCTTTGCAGTTTGGATGTCCGTTGTGGGAAAATTGTTCCATTCTCTTGAGAATCTGATCTGATGTACTGATCTGCCTTATGAAACTGTCTGAATCTGATCTATAAACTTTTACACTAGCAATACAAATTCCTAGAGTCAGGCTTTTGTCTTGCAAGATTGTCATCTTTGATCATTATATGCTTTATTTTCTCTAAAGTTGATTGTGGGTGACTTTCTTGTTAACTTTGAGCTTCTTATCTCTAATTCATGTTCATAAATTGTTTGAAGTTTTCAATCTTGTGAAAGTCAAAGTGATACTTCTAAGAGCTACTGTTTGGGATTATGCTAAGTGAATTGAATTTGTGTCAAGTAATAGCTTGGTCTTCTGTTTACATTAACTTTTAGAGCTTAAAGTTTAACCGATGAGGGATCTTGGTTGTTGGTCATAAACAACCAATCACAATGGTGAGAAATAAATTATATCTACAAATGAAGCTAGGTAGGAAAAATACAATAATATTGCGAAAGGTAGGGCAGGTAAGGATGGAAGGATTTTTTCTTTCCCTGTAATCATTTTTGCATTGTATTGACTACAGAGTTTGTGAAGAGATCCTATCCACAGCGAACTGAAGTGTGACTATGGACAAAGATGGAGCTTACAAAGGAGACAAACTCATATTGCAAGGCCTGTTGTTTCATGGTTTCCATGGAGTACTTGAAGAGGAGAGAAAGCTTGGGCAAAAGTTTTTGGTGGATTTGGATGCTTGGTTAGATCTTAAAAAGGCTGGAAAATCGGACAATCTGGAAGATACTGTCAGCTATGCTGAAATTTACAGGTAACATTTTGCTCTATGAGAAATATCTCTCTTTAGTGCTTTCATTTGTTACTACTCTCTATTTACTATTTATTTTTCAAGGTTGTAGGGCACACACGAGAACATTGTGTCCCTTCAACCATCATTGTCTTGTGCAATTTTTGAAAATATGGAAAAACATTCTGTTTCGTCACTTGTTTCTTCAACTCAAAACAGTTTTTGTATATGTAGTCCTTGGTTATGTAAAGTCCGTACTGATGGTATTTGTTGAACTGTGCTTGCACTATGACAGCCTCATCAAGGAAGTTATTGAAGGTCCACCTCATGCTCTTCTTGAATCTGTTGCTGATTGCATTGCATCTAGTATTTTTAGC
This sequence comes from Larix kaempferi, assembly GCA_027924585.1. Taxonomy (NCBI): domain Eukaryota; kingdom Viridiplantae; phylum Streptophyta; class Pinopsida; order Pinales; family Pinaceae; genus Larix; species Larix kaempferi. Next base: position 3,734,232 of record BSBM01000024.1, read on the forward strand.
AAGTTTCCTCAAATTCATTCCCTTCGTATCAGGCTAGGCAAACCACATGTGGCAGTTCTGGGGATTGTTGATTACTTGGGGGTTGAAATTTATAGGACATGTAAGAGTGAAGAGTAGAGCTGGTCCTGAAATGACAAGTGAGATAAAAGTAACTCCCTGTGGCATATTAAATTTCAAACTTGTGTAATTTATGACTGAAATGTCTCTTCCCTAAAGAAAATGCTTTAAAAATTGTATAACATTTGTTATTCTGCAGTGCAGCAACTTAACTAGAATTTCCCATAGCTGTAACAAGAGAAATTCTCTCAAATTAAAACCTTTTAAAATCACAGTGGCATATCCCTTGTTGGAAATTTCGTTCTATGTTACTATGACTAATTTATTTTTTATTCTGTGATGTGGCTTGAATATGTACTTGAGATGCAAGCAGATGGACCTTAATTATCACTGTTGAAATATCTTTTCTTTAAAATGACACTTTTTACAGTCAAATAAATTGTTGTCGTCAGTGCTCTATCAGGTATAAATAAAATATTCATTTCCAATGTAAGAATTCTAGCCTCTTTGAAATAGACTTCCTTTCCTGTCCATCAAAGACTTACTGTGACTATCTTGTGAAGTTTATAGGATTAGCAGTGAGTCTCTCCAGAATATGAAGATATATATATTTTTCGTAGGCAACCTAAGCATTTCTTGGATTGTGAGATGCCCTGACTATTTTGCATCTCTGGATAAGATCAGAAGTATACTTGAGGTAATTTGAAGTTTGAAGAATTCTTTAGCAATGTCAAAGCAATCTGCTCTATTTTTTCAACAATACAGGGGAATTTATTTTGCATTCCCTTCTGGGCAGGGAAATGTAAAACAATTGTAAATTCTTTCTGTTTCTTGAATGGAAACTACAGTGCATTGAGTTTGATAGTAATTAGTGGATTCTTAATTAATTAATAAGGGGATTATTCTGTTGGGGAGAGTTTGAAAGAGTATCAGCTGTATAGTATATACAAAATCCCTAACAAAACACATAATATAGATGCAATAGATCATTCAAACATATAATACTTGATCATAAATTTAAATACATAAATTAAATTCCTGAAACAATGGACATATTGCTAACACTAAGCTTGTTTGTAATTTGTAAATAACTAAACTCTATTGTCGCACAATAGTTGTCAGGAAAAGAGGAGATGTTGAAGGTTTGGGAATTTGACTTTTATTGTAAATTTAGAAATTTCACCTCAATACTTGAGGTTCCCCAGATCTATTTGTGAACATTCAACCTTAGGGTTGAATCTGAAATATGAATTCACAGCAGCAATATTTCATGTCTCTTCAACCCAATTTCATAGGGCAGCAGAAGCAAATAAATACCATTCAAGTGTACTTTAATACCACAAAGCTACAGCCCTTAGGGCACACTTATTACAATATTATTATAACAACAGATAAGCTGCCCTCTTATCTTCTAGATGTGTTAATTAACTTAACGAATTCAGCTCAATGTCATGTCAACTCAGCATGCAGAACTAGTGTTAGAATCTACTTTATGAATAAGATAGTATAAGCTCAAATTCAAATCGAGTACACAATGTTTGGATTGCTAGAACATTTCATATATATATATATATATATATGATGAAGTACAAGTACATAACAACAACATATGACAAGCTGGTAGAAATGAAGCTATCCAAACCCTAGCTTGGGAAATCATTAAGAAAACCCTTTACTCCCAACTAAATCTAGTTACCCCAACACTCGTATTGCACAAGTGTGCTACCAAGTACATCACATCACATGATAACTATTTTCCCAAGCAAGGCATCTCACCAAGCTCCATAAAGCATGACATCACATCAATTTCCAAGTCCTTCAAGCAAATCATCTCACCATGCTCAAGGTCTACACACTAGCACTCGCCTATTTTAGAGTCTACAAATCCTATCACTAGCATCCAAGTCTTCATGTCCATCTTAGGATTTGAGTCTTCATACCCTAGGTCTTAAACTTGTGCATCAACACAAGCACCAAGACCTCATGGAACATCAAGAGTATGATGAACAACTCTTCTTCCAAGCAAGGCATTGCACCAAGCTCAAGACTCATTGAGCTAGTCTCCATATTTTACCCTAGCCTCCATGCCTCACACAAAAACAAGGCTGCAATATCATCCAAAGCATTAACTTTTTCTCTCATGTCTTCATCTTCAATGCATCGAAGTGCTTTTTTGCCACCCTCCATTTTCTCTTCTAGGGGGAGGATATCGAGATCACAACATACACCTACTTGGGGATCCAGTTTGTGGGGCCTTGTTTTGGCATGTGATAGGTCCTCCAGCCCCAACTCAACAAAGGGTATGACTCCCTGCTCTTGGTGTTTCTAGAACTAGTTTCAAGACTTCTCATCCAAGTTTCATTTCCTGGAGACGATTATTTGACCTGTTACTCCCTTGTTTGCATAGGGTGTCCACTCGTGTTTTCATGAGGAATCCTGGACAACCTGTGTGTGAAGGAAACAGATTCTGGGCCCTATAACAGCAGTAAACTGTACAGCCTTTCATTCTTGGGAGCCAGCGTGGCAATAAAACTCATCAGTTGATGTTCGGAGCACACTCCAGGGGAATTTGTACAGCGAAAGGAGCTTTAAATTTCAGTCCTGGGCCAATCTTGTAGATGGGGACAGCCCTAGCAGCAGTTTGGATACCTTCTGGGCTGAGATAAGCTAGGCACGCCTCTATTTCATAGCTGCAATCCTACAAACCTAATGAAATTTAGGGTGATAATGCAAAGGCTACTAAGCTGATGTCTAAGGCAAAAAATTGAGATAGTGAATGCCCTGCATGTCTCTGACTATTTGGTTGCTCTGTTAAACTGAAGAAACCTGCCCCTGTTGCAGCAGTCATGGAAGGAATAGAGTACATGGTACATGAGTTTCAGCAATCATTGAAATACTTTTGGTAGCCCAATTATAGGCTCTTTACTGGCAATGCTTGTTCCAAGTAAATGTTGTGGCATTTTATGTGAAAAGAGTGGTCAACACATTGCTTCAGATGCTACTAGTGACATTTTTCACTCTCCAGACCATTATCTGTAGCAGTTTTCAGCCTATTGAAGCAGTAGCCATAGTGTGCACTTGCAGGGGTGGTCACTTGCAGTTATCCGGGACTATTATGAAGATTTCTGGGCGATCTATGGCCTATTGCAGACCTTGAAGAAGAGTTCTGGGCAATTCCTAAAGCTATTGCAGCAGTAAACAGGCCTTTAGCAAATTCTGGGCATTTGTTTTGACCTCAAACTAGCATTAACAGGTGGATAAAAAACTACAGATAGTACTGCTAGCAAATGCAAATTGTAGTCTCATCATTGAAACTGTAACTGGGTTTGGGACTGCCAAGACAGACACTTCCCTTGGAACTATCTCGAGGCACTTCCGATGCTTGAGAGATGCAATTGTGGGTCAAATTTGTGTGTCCAGCAAAAGTTTGGGTAAAGGAAAATTGCATCGATCTAGTGAAGGTGCTCCAGAGCAGATTCTCAAGCTTGCACATAATAAGTCAGAAATTGAATGCCGAGTTCATACAGTTATCGACAAGCTTGTTGAACCGAGGACTTCGATCTCTTGCAGTTGCATATAAAGAACTTCCAGAGGGAAGGAAGGAGAGTCCAGGAGGGCCCTGGCATTTTATTGGATTGATGAATCAGAAGGGTTGTTAATCTCTGGTGTAAATGTCAAAATGATCACAGGAGATAAATTGGCTATTGCCAAGGAAATGGGTCGCCGACTGGGCATGGGTACAAACATGTATCCATCATCCTCTTTACTAGGTCAGGATAAGGACGAATCAATTGCAGATTTGCCAATTGGTGAACTGATAGAGAAGGCTGACGGTGTTGCTGGTGTAAACATTGTCTGTCTACAGGAGGTGTTTGCTTTTGTACCCGCGGAGGAGGCTATTCTTGTCATTTCGAAACTGAAGCCTTTTTCTCTGCACATGACATGGCTCGGGGGCAGTGATCAAATTTGAAGGGTGGGTCTTAATTTCATTGGAAGGGCATTTGTTTTTGGAGCCCTTCAAAGATGAAGGGCAATATAAATAATTGTACTTCAATTGACAAGTATAAATTAACTAAACTCTTCCCCCCAAAAATGTATAAAACAAATATTTCCCATCCAAATTTTTACAATCATGAACAAATAAGCACTCCTTAATATTTACATGAAAATGATATCTTTTCAATAAAACCTAATTTGAACACATTAATTTGTCATATATGTAACATTAATTTTACAATTCATTAAAATAACAACTATTCTGTTGTATTTTTCCAGGTTGGAGCACATTTCATTATACATAAAATCTACTTAGACTATGCAATAACCATAGCGGGGCATCTGCATGATCTTATGGATAGTGTAGGACATTGTAACTAGATATAGTCTTAAAATAAACTAGAACCATGAGAAAATTACTTACTGAGTTACTGTTAACTATGTACAAAAGGAAGCCACTAAGCAAAGCGAGACTATAATATATTAATAAACCTACAACCAAAAAATACATATAAAACCAACCAAAAACTTAATTCAAACCGGAGAGAGGGCATCCATTCAAGCTTGAGAGATGTAAGAATCATGGGCATTAGGCGTCTAAGAAAAAATAATACATAGCTCATACAGGTATGGGATGGAGGGGAAATGGAAACAAGCCTAAGTCAACTGGAGCCTCGCAACTCGCTGCATGTTTGAGTCTCGATAATCTGCCTTTTAAATTGAACCAGAACACCAAAAGAAGTTTGTTAATGGTTGGATTTGAGAAAATTCCATATGTGAGTAATTAAGAGCTCTAAGCTCTAAAATTTGTTGTGTTTTGTACCAATCCACGATTCAATGAATTTGCAGTCATTGGCATGAAATTTAAGTTATTTAATGAAAATAATTAATGTATCTACCTCTATGTCGAAACCATTTTGAATGCTGATGCAGGCCACTACCCTCCTTATTGTCTTACCAAAAGGCATGAGAATGAGGAAGAAGACTTAAAATTGTGGACTTCGCCTTCAAAGAGTGCCTTACAATCACATTGATAAGGAATGATAAGAAGATCACAACAATCCATCATGTCAAATCGTAGTTGATAGTGTCAATTAAATACTTATATGGTAAATTTAATATAAGACTTACTTATAGTTGTCTCTTATTCTTTGCATCTTGACACATTTGATATTTTATGGTTGTCTCTGCTCCTTGACCCAATTGATATTATAAAGTAAGGATGTGCATGCATGATAGTCCTTAGTTATCACCATGAGATGAGGATTTAAAGATAAGAGGATGTAAAGGCATGTAATTTTTATATGTATTTTGGTGGTGAGCGCCAAAGACAGATGTGGTGAGGATAATCTTTAGTTATGACTATGAGATGAGGATTTAAAGAGAAGAGGATGTAAAGACATATAATTTTTATACCTATTTTGGTGCCAAGCGCCGAAGACAAATGTGGTGAGAAACCACATATGTTTGGAAGGACGAAGGGAGATTTCAGATTACATCATGATCATTCCACCCATCAAATTGAGACTATTTCTGAGCCAATTTTTTTAAATTTTTTTTATTAATAACCATTGTGGTGCTTTGGTCCAAATGTTTTTTCCAACTTGTTGTTTCGCCATATCGTGTGCCTAGTGCCACTTCTATATATCAATGCATAAATCGACCTCTACACAGTTTGTGGTCCTAGCTGCATGCCATTATTTGTAGCTGCATGCCATTGAGTGTTGTTTAGGGTTGCCATGAGTCAGTGACATTCATGCAAGAAATGAAGTCTTGTAGAGGAGGACTCATCAAACTAACCATTTGAATTTCATTTTGACGAAAAACGAGTGGACATTGGCAGCCAGCTTCACATAGGTAGTAGTCACAAAGTTTTGGGTTCATTTTGGGCCTAGTAGTAGACTAGTAGTGGTTCTATGTTGTTACAACCATAATCGTTGACACATTGTCACACTTTAGATCTCAGCCCCAAGTGACTCGAGAGTCAGAGTCAAATCCCGGTGGCTAGTGCCTCGTAGTCGTCAGTCATCATTCGTCATTTTGCACAGCTGTGACGTGAGTGAGTGATTATAATTTATGATATTTCCAATATTTTGAATGACGAGTCGAATTTTATAGCATAAGAATTTCAACATATAAATTTGAATGTTGCCCTTCTTTTGAAATGTTGATATAAATTGGGTCTAAACAACTTGAAATGAAATAAATATTGTTGAGGAGTTGGGATCGGATGAGATTTTTCTAGGGTTTTTCTGAAGCGAGGGTTTCAGCTCAATGGCAGCCGCAGGAGTTCCACCGCCGCTCCTGAAGGTAGCAGCCCTTTGATGGATGAGTGCCTCTCCTTGTGTCCCAGTTAGCTGCTCTTGCCTTCCAGATCCAACAAGTTGCATGCAGGAGAAGTAGGTAGACACAAATCCCCGTCCAAGCAGCCATCTTTATGCGCAGATAAACAAAGCTTTCTTTTCAAGTCATCCAGGTCGTGGGAGGCGACAGAGAGAGGAGACTAGGGTTCGAGCAGCCTTGGCCTTACAACAACAGAAGAGGGCTTTCACAGTCGAAGGTCTCGGCCTAGGCTCACCCCCTTTCCTCCCTCTGTAGGCCGCTTTGCTCTTGCAGACCAAGCCTGAGGATGATTTGCCGGTTCCCTCGAAGGTGGCCTTGGCATCCGTGAAGCATGAGCCTTGGTTTCCTCTCCAAATCCAGAAAACGATCGACAAGCTAGCCATCTCAGATCTGGCCGTTCCAATGGACTTGGCAATCTCGAGACGCGCCAAAGCCACCAGGACTCCTCAAAATCCTACAACATTTTCGATTTTTGTCTCTCTCTGAAGGGGGTCTCTCTCTGCTTACGAGTGACCCCACAAAACTTTGTTCTGGAGCCGAAATCCTTGATTCAATAGGTAGAAGGAACCCCTTCAAGACTACAGGGGCTTATCTTTTTAGGGCGACAACTCTCAGACCACTGGCAACTCCACAACCTTGGGATCTCAAAGGATTCATGCATTTCCATGGTGGCAAGTTTACGAGGAGGAAACAACAGACCTTCCGCTTCTCATAACAAGACCTTCAAGGATGCAACGCGAGTGGGGCTCTCTCCTGCACAAAGTTCGACCCAGATCCCACACCCGGTCTACATAGTGGACAAAGCTGAGGACATTCCCACATTGGAGATTACTCAACCGGAGGTCAACCAGAACATTCTCCAGTTCAAGGAGCAGACCCTAATCTATCGATTCAATGCACTGTGGCCAAAAACAAAGGATCTCCTCGAATGGATTGGTTCAAACTGGACCGGGGATTCTCAGCTATTACTTTGCTCTAAAGGGTTTTTTTTAGTGATTTTTTCTTCTCGAGAAGACCTTCATGTTGTTACTAGCAAGGGGCCTTGGTTTTGGGGATCTGCAGGGCTCTTCATAACCCCTTGGTTTCTTGAGTTTGACCCTTTAACAATGGTAGCGACGAAGGTGCCCATTTGGGTACGTCTTCCAAACTTATCAATCCATTTCTGGACCCAATCGGTCTTCAAAGGGATAGGTAACGCTCTGGGTTGCTTCTTGTCCTTTGATGACACACGCTCAACACAGGGTCTTTTCACCTTTGCACGCATCTGCGCCACCATTGACATCAGTTCTGGCCTTCCCGACAAGATCAACCTGAAAATAGGCAGTTCCATCTGGACTCAAGCTTTGGACTATGAAAACACAGCGTTCAGGTGTCGGATTTGTCGACAAACGAGACACCTCCTTAATGCATGCCCGCAAAGAAAACCCCAACAACAAAGGACAATGAAGGCACACAGAGCCAAAAGCTGGCAACCCGGGACGCCCTCGCATGAAGAAGACAATCAAAGTGACCAGCTTGAGGAAGATACGCCCCCAGCAAATCGGGAACAAAGATCCACTCCACCTCCACTTGAGATGCACATGCCTCTTCAAGAAGATGAAAGCACGAAAAGCGGCCCTCCATAAGGGAAAAAAAGATATCATGAATCTTCCTCTTCAGACTCTGATAAGAAACTCCACCATGATACCATTGACGCGCTGCAACTGGCCTTAGTGTCCCCAGCTTTAGGGGGATGGATACAAGTCAAGAAAACACAAAGGAAAAAAAGGGAAGACCTGAAAATCAGCCCATTTCAGGGCTTTGATTTTCTTCTTTGTAATATCCAAGTCATAGTTTGTCTGCTAATCTCTGCTAGGACCCTCAATGGGATCTGGCTTTAGTCTTTAGTTGTGTCAATTCGGCTGAGTGTTCTAAGATCTTCTTTTGGTAGATAGCCACTCCTTTCCCCCTCACTTGGCCTTTCGGCAGGTAGCGGTACAATATTTTCTTTTAAGGCAATACAAGGTTCTTCACTAGCTTACAAAAAAAAAGAAATGTTGTTATAAATTATGTAATTAATTGGAAGAGTAAAATTCAGATTTTAATTTTTTTTGAAGGGCAATTTTACTAACACTTCTAGGAAGGGCTCGGAAGGGTTCAAATTTTAACAGTGATCGGTGTATTTGTTTCGATTCGGAAGGGTTCAAATTTGAACGGATCGGTGTATTTGTTTCGACTTAGTCTAAACAGGCAACGCTTTACACCTTTGCCGGCATCTTCTCTCAACCCCGATTCCGGCAATCAACACTCCGCAAGCTCCTACAACCCACACCATCTATTGCACGCTGTTTCCTTCTACGTTAGCATGATTTCGAGGGTCGCTAAGTTGGCAGCATTCATTAATGATCATTATAGCCCGATGGGACAGTTGTATATGCCCATGGCCACTCTCGCTCTATTTCATTTTCAAATTTGAATGCTCGCTCAACGCAAACTGTGTTCAATTTCCTCCTACCCTGTTTCAAAAATGCTCTGCATCTAGCTATGGCAAAAGGGAGAGCAGGAGCCCAAGTTCTGTATCTCAACAAATCGGCTTAGCCTAGGATCGAGATGGATCGGAAACAAGGAGAAATCTCTCTGAAATCGAAAGACACGAATTAACTGGGCGTTGATGGCTGTGATAAATTAAGCGTTTTCTGAGCGCCGGATAGAGCTGCATCTAATTGTTTGACGCTTCTAAGGGGAATCTTTCCATTGGTCATCCATTGCCGTGTAATAGGAGTTGGCTGTGTAAATTTTAATCAGATTGGAACGTATTATGGCTGTTGTTGAGTAGTCTTCTTGCTGCCTTCTGGTTTACCTCATCTCATCTTTAATATTTCTTTGTTGGTGTATGGTGAAGTAATAAATGCTTTTATATTTTACTGTGGCTTTGATCCTGGAGGATGTGCTGTGTATGGATTGTAAGTAGAAAATCCCGGTGGTTATTTCTGTTTTCGTTATTTTCTTTGTTTTGTAGCATGCCTTTGTTGCGTTGCATGCTGGCTTGTCTTCTTGAATCCAACACGAAAGGAAAAAAATCCACCACTGGTCCTATATTGCATGATCGATTGCTACTCATTTTTACACCCAATTCACCTTACACCGGATACATTCAATTTTTTTTTTTGCAAATTTCCAGTTCTTCATATTCTTTCTCCAGCTGCAAATTTCTTCTGCACTTTGCTTTGATGTCGCAAAAACTATGGAGGCCAACCTCATAAGCAGCGTTGTTAGCCGTGTTATTGCTCCACTCATCCAAGTCATAAGATAGAAACACTGAATTTCTGCAAGAGAAGCTAAGGAGTGCGAACGCCTTCTTGGAAGACACGACCAACTAATTTCAATGTAAGCAGAGAAGTATGCCCGGCCTAAGTGAATGATAGGTTGGAAAGGCTCCGACTTTCCCTCGAAGATGGGGAAAGCATCATACATCGCGCCCAACAACGGAGAGGTTGTTTGGATTGCCGCTTCTGCAAGCCCAGGCTCTCTGTCATGGTTTTTTTTGGAACAAGCTATCAATTATGCCAATTATAATTTATAGCTAATTGAACTCGGACTAAGGACTTAAAGAAGTATGCCAATTAGATAGCTAATTGAACTCGGATTAAGGACTTAAGAAATATAATAGTAGAAGAAGCATGTAATAAAGGCCACATTCATTTGATCGGCAATGAAGCATGGTTGCATGTTTTTGATGATAAAATGAAATCATTATGCCATAAAATTGATTAATCACTTTTTTTGTTGGTTAATTGTAGGATGGAAATGGTCATTGACTTCTTGTACCTAATACAAAATAATTCATTGTCATTTAGATGCTAAATTTATTGAATGCATCTTTCCTATGTGCCTAGTTTAATGTATAATATATTTTTAATCACATGTGCCATCTATTTTTATTTCTATGTTGATTTCTTCCTCTTCTTTTTCTTGTTCTTCTATTCTTTTCTCTTTATTCTAAGTAATTCTTCTTCTTTGTATAATGACAATGACAATATAATGACAATGACAATGGGTATAAAAACCAAGCTTTCTCTACTCCACTTCCTCCTTCAAATGAGTATTAAAATTATAATTCTATCATCTATGCAATTTCGTGGATGAACACTTTTTTTTATGAGTGAAACATATTGTAGTCACGATAATGGTATATATGATCTTTCAAATTAATGTCAAACATGTTCATATTTCCAACAAACTTTTTCCATATTTGTTCAAGCAAACTTTTAAACATTTAAAAAATCTTCAACATGTCCATTGAAAGGTGCCCTACTAAGTTGGAGAGTCTACAAATATACTCAATCCATTAGGGAACATGTTTTTAGGAGTACACCTTGTCACCTAGTTAAATTTATCATTTAGTTGGGGTAATTTTGACACTCTTAACAATGGTTTTTGGCATGCTTATGGCCCAAGCTTGTGCAGAAAGAAAAAAATGGTTATTTTTCCTAAACTTAACCTTAACCTTAACCTAAACTCTTATGGTTTAGATTGTTATACAACTTGAGCATATTACAGTAAACTATGTATTATTTTTAAAAAGTTGATTACATTAAAATCTCCTTTGAAAAATTAGTTAAGATAGTTTAACATATTAGTGAATAGCTGTTTGTAAAGAATGTATATCTTCTATTTGTTAATGAATTGCACCTTTCAATAATGGTGATTTTCAATTATAATTTTAATAGTTTGTATTGAAATGCTTGTTTATAGAAAATAAATTTTAATTTAGGAAGTGTGAATCTTGATTTTAAAAATTTTAATTTTAATTTTTATGTGGGTTTAAAAAATATTAATATGAAATTGCTATAATATTGATTTTGTATTGAAAACTTATATTTTTTTTCAAAAATATTTAATTAATTTAGAATATGAAGAAGTTGCATAAAAATATGATAACTCATTTTTTCAATAAAGGAGATTTTTTGAGAGGCTATAATTTATTTAAGATAGAAAATATGTTCATAACACCAATCCTTAATTATTATGTTTACTTATATTGCTCACCATTTTTTAATATATTTATCCATTAAAAGTTCAATCCACTGCCTCTTTCATTTTTACGCTTCCCAATATTTTTCTAAAAAATTCAATATTTAATAAATAACATTTTATTTTATATCCATTAACAACACACTCATATATGATCTTTAGTTCTGCTTATTGTTGGTTTCCATGGCTTCACACTCATATATGATCTTTAGTTCTGCTTATTGTTGGTTTCCATGGCTTCACACTCATATATGATCTTTAGTTCTGCTTATTGTTGGTTTCCATGGTTTCTTTGGGTTTTCAATTCTTTTTGAGGGTTCATGTCTATGAATGCCTAAAATCATTTTTCAAATCTTTTCGAGGGTTTATGTGCATGAATGATCTTTAACTCTATTAATTGTTGGTTTCCATGGCCTCTTTGGGTTTTCAAATCTTTTTGAGGGTTCATGTCCATAGACGCCTAAAATTATTTTTCAAATCTTTTTGAGGGTTTATGTCCATGAATGCCTAAAATCATTTTTAGTTCTCCATGCGTAAATGCCACCTCAACATACTAGGTTCTAGAAAGTATAAGCCACGTCATTTCACATGGTTCAAACTTGTGATGTGTTTTTGGCATATTGGTACATTAATTTGTGTAGGATTGTACTATCTAATTTTGCCTTTTTTTTTTCTTCGTAAATATTGGTATTTGGTATACTTGCATTTTATAGTAATGCCTGAAACTGCAATGATTCATGGTAGATATTTGGTATAGTTACATTTTGTAGTAATGCCTAAAACTACAAAGATGCATGGTAGACCTACGATATGAAACACATTCAAGAAGAATACGGTTTACTTCATTGGATAGTAGAGAATAAGAAGCCTTATTGGGTAGTTAATATAGTACATGCATTTTCAATTGATGATCTGGTAACTGAAAATGAAATGGGTTCTTTTTAGAAAGTGGCATTTTTTTCTTTTGATGGGTTTGTTGTATCTAGACTTAGAGGATCATTTGTGGTTTTATTAATTGAAACAATATTTAATAAAACTATTTGTTATGATTTCACAAGATGTCTCAAATTGTTGGTAGACTATATAGTGATGTCTCACACAGTTGGTAGACTATATAGTGAACCTATGACGTTTTAAGTTTTAAAATTAAGAAATACTTTGTGGTGACATGTGGATATTATATGCCAAAGGTAATTAAAACCACTTAAATGTCGTCGAGAAAATTCATATATGATTGTGAGGAAAAATAGTTGAGATATGTTAAACATGGCTTTTACTCATGAGGTGTAGTTCATTTGGTCTCAGTGGGGTTTGGTCTCCATCACGTCATAAGCTTGCCATCAACCTAAGCTTAACATTTTGAATGCTTTACACATACATAAAAGAAAGAAGAAGATTTCATTGAGTTTGCTTATGTGATAATGACTCACAAAGTGTTCAACCTATGTTTGTTTTAGAAGGAGATGTCCAATAGAAAGGCTTCAAGATAAAAAAAGTCCAAGATTACACCTCATAGCCAAGGTATCTACATATTAAACCTATGACGAGAATACTTTTTTTAACTTGATTTGTGAAATAAAGTCATTATCATTATTAAAATACAAGAATATTTTTTTTCCAAGCATGAGGAGTTATATACCTAATAAGAAGCTAAGGAAGAGGTAAGGATAGAGACTTTACATTCTACAAACCTTAATAAATTGTTCAAAAACCCTAACTTCATATGTCAAAGATTTACACAACATTGACACAAGCTCTATACTTGATCGGGAGACTGCTTGAAGAATTATAGAAACATGAGAACCATCGATCTCCCTTCTGACAATGATTGAGTTGGGTGTTTTGGTACCTGTTATCACACCCATAGTAGATGTGCTACCATGATTGCAGAGCATATATCTACATATTTTTGAGCTTTGCCTTTACACAACTTCGGTGAGATCAACTATGATGAGTAGTGTTATTTGTGATCACTCACACATCAGAACAACCCTATATCACACATGCAACAGACCTTATGCCAACATTGAGCCTCTTGACCTCAGGTTTGATGATCGAGATGACCTTTTATTCCATACAGATGCAATATAGTGTTTGGAGCTTTAGCAGCAGTGTTCTCAATGGTTATAGTTAGCCTAGATAACAGATACATGTATATGACCTAGCAGGTATATGTTGTGCATTGGTTTTATTATCTTGCTGTTTTGGTCATTTTGATAGCTTGACTTAGCATCTAGTGATTATGATCTGGCAGTATATACCTATGTAAAATAAAATTGGTTATTATTGATTATCTAAATGATTGTATTGCTGACAATTAGAAGCTCTTATTTTGTTCTCGCTGATTTTACCCTCTTACGAGTGTGGACATGATCATTCCCACCTTTTTGGATTGCTAGCTTAGGCATCACCTTCACTTTCTCCATCCATCCGTTGTCTTTCCTACTTTTGGTTTTTACCTCGACTTACACCTTAGCCTGTGATATGGAAGACTTCCCCATTTTTGCCTCTATGTTGGATAACATCCCTGTTAGTTTGTGTCTCGGCTTTGAGTTGGCAACAAAACTTACCTTTGGTGAGTTGGATTTGATACCTTGATCACTCTAGTTGGTTGCCCCGATGTTTGGTCTTGATTGTAGAAAATCCCCATAGTTGCTTGATTTGTGTTGACTAAAACCTGAAGCAAACAATCCTACCATCATTTACATAATATGGAAATTACTGTTATATCTTGTGAAACTATATTGAAACTCAAATGAAAAACACACCCTGGATGAGAGCTTGAGTACTTGTGTTGCTAAACACATGCAAAATCCCCAAAAGGGTTGTGTACGCCTAAAAAAACAGTGGCTAAACAAATGCTAAATCTAAAGAACTGCTGGCCAAAGAAATGAAATGGAGACTCAAAAAAGCACCCTGGATGAAAGCTTTAGTAGTTGTGCTTCTAAGCATAGGTGAAATCCCCAAAAGGGTTGCCAAATGAAATAAATGGAAATCTTAAAACACCCTGGATGAAAGCTTTAGTAGTTGTGCTTCTAAGCACAGGTGAAATCCCCAAAAGGGTTGTATAGGCCTAGAAAGCAGTGGCTAAACAAATGCTAAATCTAAAGAACTGTTGGCCAAGGAAATGAAATGTAATGATGAGATTTGTAGACATTTTCCATGGTTTGAAAAGAACCTATCTAAAGAACTTACCCATTTGTGAGACACTGCCATCCCCTGTGTATTCTTTATCCAATATATGTTTAAATGTGTAATACCATTTCCCTTATCCAAAGTATCGTATTGTTGAGTCAGTCAAGTCATTCCCATTTTCCTAGCCTTGCATCCTTAGCCTTCATCCTTGGCTAGAAAATTGAGCATGTTTACAAAATGAGTATATCCTTGAGGTTCTTTTGAAAGTAAATTATTATTTTAACCTATGCTTAATTATAATTATCTATTAACTGCCAGTGAAATGATGCTCGATGTCTTAAAAGTCTTGCTATGAGAATGATTAAAAGAGCATGTCTTAACCATTTGCACTTGCAACAACAGACTTCTCTAGCTTGGGTCATATTTTGATCAGTTTGACTGGTCAAACCTAGTTTGACCAAGGTCAACCTTGGGATCCGTGATGAGTTGGACCAACAATGTTGTATGATGTTGATCTATGGTCCTTGATATACCTTTTGATGACTCCATGTATTGGACACAGGTTTCAGATGATGGTTGATGCATTTTTTATTGATTATTGTTACTTCCAGGCCATCATATTTTTATTTGTCTGGACATGATGAATATTTCAGATGATCTTACAGGTTGCCATGAGGTGCATGAGTACTCATCTCTAGTATATTTGGGTATTTTGGATCCATTGAGACACTTAGTTTTCAGTCTCAGGCACTTTCAATGATGATATGAACAGTTCTTTGTTATGTTTAGCATAAAATTCACAACAAGAGCATAATAAGGATCACTGAAAGAAACACAATCACAAGATAGACATAGATTTATCCTGAGTACTCATCTCTAGTATATTTGGGTATTCTGGATCCATTGAGACACTTAGTTTTCAGTCTCAGGCACTTTCAATGATGATATGAATAGTTCTTTGTTATGTTTAGCATAAAATTCACAACAAGAGCATAATAAGGATCACTGAAAGAAACACAATCACAAGATAGACATAGATTTATTATGGGAAACCCTCATAGGGTAGAAAACCCAACAAAAATTCCTCAATATAGATGATCAACAAGTACAAAGATGAAATCCCCAAACAAGAGCTCCTCCTCCTCCTTCGCAAGTCTCTCTCTCTCTCCTATGTGAGTTTCACAAGTGAGTGAGTGTGTGTTAAATGAGGAACACACCTCCTCTATTTATACTTTACTTCACTTGACTTTTAACCCTAACTGGGCCGAATTCTCCTAGGAGAGTCTAATAACCCCTAATAACGTAACTTAGGGTCGACCCCACTAGGGAAGTCTAATAACCCTAGTTATAACATCTCAACGGAGGAATAAAACATCTCCGGATGAATAATAATGTCCTGACAGAGGACTAAAACATCTTCGGATAATAAAGTACAAATAAAATATTCTTAGAAGTTACAATATTTCAACATTCCCCCTTAACGAGAAGGATATTCTAACAACATCTGCAGGAGCAAGGAGTCAACAACAACATCATAGTGATACATCTATAATTCATTGGAAGTTTTCTTCAAACATCATCAGTAACTCAAACAGCTACTGGAACATCTTCAATATCTTCAATACTGGAACATCTTCAATATCTTCAATACTGGAACATCAACATCTTCAGTACTGAGTCTTCATCTTCTGTAGCACTCGATCACTCGATCAGTTACAACAACAACATCATCTGGATCTCTTGATCAACATCATCATCTGGATCTCTCGATCAATAGCATCATCATCTGGATCTCCCGATCAACAACATCATCATCTGGATCTTCAGATCAACAACATCATCTAGATCTCTCGATCAACAACATCATCATCTGGATCTTCCGATCAACAACATCATCTGGATCTCTCAATCAACAACATCATAATCTGCAACACACATGATTCAATTACGGGATGCTCAATCCCTCTCACTTTAGGACATAAGTCCAAGGATGATACAATCCTGATCCACTTACGAGATGATGAATCCCTATCAATTTAAGACACCATATCATGTCTAGGGACGATGCAATCCACTCGTATACTTAGACAAAGTCTAAGGACCACTTCTCGAAGACACAGGTCTCCGGATCCATTTAGGACTAAAGTCCAGGGATGATGCAATCCACTCGTCCACTTAGACAAAGTCTAAGGACCACTTCTCGAAGACACAGGTCTCCAGATCCATTTAGGACTAAAGTCCAGGGATGCTGCAATCCACTTGTCCACTTAGACAAAGTCTAAGGACCACTTCTCAAAGACACAGGTCTCCCGATCCATTTAGGACTAAAGTCTAGGGATGATGCAATCCACTCGTCCACTTAGACAAAGTCTAAGGACCACTTCTCGAAGACACAAGTCTCCGGATCCGTTTAGGACTAAAGTCCAGGGATGATGCAATCCACTTGTCCACTTAGACAAAGTCTAAGGACCACTTCTCGAAGACACAGGTCTCTGGATCCATTTAGGACTAAAGTCCAGGGATGATGCAATCCACTCGTCCACTTAGCCAAAGTCTAAGGACCACCCATCGACCTCATCGTTGGTACAGGTATCCTCATCATCGACCTCATCGTCGGAACATGTATCCTCATCATCGATACAAGTATCCTCATCATTGACCTTATCGTCGATCCAAATATCATCATCGACCATATCACTCCCCCTTTCGAGGAGGGTCCTTCTGAACTACACCAAGCTTGTCTCGAAAATACTCAAACTTTACTCGGGACAGAGGTTTGGTCAATATATCTGCAACTTGTTCAATAGTGCTCACGTACTCGAGCTTTATATCTCATTTCTGCACCATATCCCGTATATAGAAATATTGGATCTCTATGTGATTTGACTTATCATGGAACACTGGATTCTCCGTCATCTTGATACAACTCTGGTTGTCACACAGGATCATAGTGGAGTCCATCTCTAAGTCAAATAGTCCCGATAATAGCTTCCAAAGCCATATGGATTCACAAATAGCAAAGCAAGCTACTATATATTCCGCTTCAGCTGTGCTGAGAGCCACACTTGACTGCTTCCTGCTAAACCACGAGATCATAGCAGATCCCAGACAATAACATCCACCCGATGTGCTCTTTCTGTCTAAGACACTTCCAACCCAATCTGCATCTGTATAACCATACAATCTGAAGTCATGATCTCCAAGATAATATAGACCAAAATCTACCGTACCTTTTAGGTACCTCATCACATGATTTGCAGCTATCAGGTGAACACGTCTAGGCTCAACTAGATACTGACTCAGGGTGTTCACAGCAAAGCATATATCCAGCCTGGTATTCGACGTTCGTTAGATACATCAACGACCCAATAATCTGTCTGTACTGAGTCACATCCACTAATTCTGACGATTCATCAACTAACAGCTTGAAGTTGGTATCCATGGCTTTACATTCCAACATATCAAATATTTTCAAGATTTCCACAACATACTTTCCCTGCTTGAGAAAGATTCCTTCTAGGCCTTGCCATACTTCCAGACCTAGGAAGTAATGCATCAATCCGAGATCTTTCATCTCAAATTCTGCAGCTAGCTTCTTCTTGCTTTCCATGATCTGTTTCTCATTCCCTATCAGAAAGAGATCATCCACATACAGTAATAGTATGACAGGTTCATCATTCATAACCTTAAGGTAAAGGTTAGGATCAACTTTACTTTTGGTAAAGCCCAAGTTCGTCAAGAAGCTATCAATTCTCCCATACCAAGCTCTAGGAGCTTTTTTAAATCCGTACAGAGATTTCTTCAACTTGCATACGTGAGTTCTTCTATCTTCAACCTCAAATCCTTGTGGCTATTCTATGTACACTTCTTCCTCAATTACACCATTCAGGAAGGCTGTCTTCACATCCATCTAGTGTAAGCTCCACTTCATCATGGATGCAAGTGCCATGATGGTTCTAATGGAAGTGTACCTTGCAACTGGTGCAAATGTTTCTTCATAGTCAATTCCCTCTTTCCGAGAGAATCCTCTGGCCACTAATCTTGCCTTATACTTTTCAATGCTACCATCCGCAGCATGCTTTATCTTGTATATCCATTTGGAGGACACCACACTCTTGTCTTTTGGTTTGGGAACTACATCCCAAATATCATTCTTCATTATTGACTAGTACTCCGTCATTGCTTCTACCAATTCTTTCTTATGAACTGCTTCTTCATAACTGGTATGTTCTTGATCTACAAGATCACACATCAAAGCCACATAGTTGGAGAATGGATTTGGTTTCTTGCTTGCTCTTGTGGAACCTTCTGGGGCTCCATATCTTTTTGCTTCCTGTATGATTTCTCTTGCCCATGCTGGCTTTCTCTTCTGTGATATGTTCATAGGTGGGGGTTCTTGAGGTTCTATCATATCATGGTCTTCTGGTGTTTCCTCTTTAGGGGAGGGAGCAACTTCTGTATTTCTAGGAGGTATATCTTCTTCATATACTTCTTCATACTGGCACTCTCTGGATCTTTTGAGAGAAACTTCTTCATCAAATGTTACATCTCTACTAATTTCCATGTGATGGAATCCTGAGATGTATATTCTTAATGCCTTGGATGCTTCACAATACTCAACAAATATTCCCTTCTTTCCGGAAGGGTCCAACTTAGTTCTCTTCTCTTTTGGTATGTGAACATATATAGGGCACCCAAATATCTTGAGGTGGCTTACCTCAAATTTCTTCCCTGTGAACATCTCTTATGGTTTCTTGAATCCAAGGGCACTGTGAGACAATCTATTTTGGACATAGACTGCCGTCCTTGCTGCTTCAGCCCATAGATGCATAGGAAGATCTTGATCATGTATCATTGTCTTCACTGCTTCCATAATGGTTCTATTCTTTCTTTCCGCAACACCATTTTGTTGAGGATTGTAGGGAGTGGTTAGTTCCCTCTTGATCCCAGCTTCTTTACAAAAGACTTCAAAATCCTTTGAAGTATATTCTCTACCATTATCTGTCCTGAGTGTCTTGATTTCTTTTCTGAATTATTTTCTATCAAGGCTTTGAATTCCTTGAATTTACCAAAGACTTCATCTTTTCCTTTTAGGAATTATATCCAAGTTTTTCTTGAATAGTCATCAATAAATGTAAGGTAATATTCATAGCCACTCAAATATGTGGAGGGCATTGGACCACATACATCTGAATGGATCAATTCCAAAGTACTTTTAGTCTTTGTTTCACTCTTTGGAAATGGATTCTTGATATTCTTCCCTTTTGCACATCCTTTGCAAGTGCCTTCATGATCAACCTTCAAATCTGGTAATCCTGTCACTACTTTGATCACATAAGGTAGTGCCTTGTAGTTGATGTGAGCAAGCCTTCTATGCCATAGCTCACTTGGGCTAGTGGCTTCATGGACAAGGGCTACTTCTGAATGACCCTTGAGTTTATATAGCCCTCCTTCTTCACCAATGACAGCTGCATCCTTAATTGATTTTCCTCTAGACCACATGAGTACTTGTCCATCTATGAATGCAACCCTATAACCTTTCTTATCTAATGCTGAGATAGAAAGTAAGTTCTTCTTCAATCCTAGTACATATAAAACTTCCTTCATCTTCATGGGGGTTCCATAATCAAGCTTGTAGCTTGCTTCACCAATTCCTTTGATGGGATATTGGTAATCATCTCCTAATGATACATTTTGTGGAGAGGATCTTTCTTCAAGTCTTGACAAATTTTTATTTTGTCCCGTCATGTGCTTGGAAGCACCACTATCAATAAGCCATGTATATTCTCCAGGTGTTATGGACCCAGAGAGTGCAGAGAATAGAACATATTCTTCTGCATCTTCTTCTTCTACCTTAGCTCTCTTTTTTTGAGGTCTTTCCTCCTCTTCTTTTTCACTATCATCTTCTGCTATATGTGCTTGATGTCTTCTATGGTGGAAACCCTTCTTTTTCTTTGAAGGATAATTTCTAGCAATGTGTCCTATTTTGTGACAATTGAAGCACTGGAATGAAGAGTGATCTCTTTCTGAATTGGGTCTTCTTTTCTTTTGAAACCTTTGTGGAGGTTGAGACTCCTTGTGGTTTTCCTTCTTGAAGTTGAATTGACTTCTTCTTCTCTTGGTATGGGTGGCTAATGCATGATTATCTTCTTTGAGTAAGGCTTCTCTATTGGCTACTCTAGCATCTTCTTGAATGCAATCCTCCGATACAATATCAAAATTCATGCTTTCCTTTTTGGCACACATGGTCTGGATGAATTAATCCCAAGGTCTAGTGATACCATTGAGAGCAGTCATGACTAGTTCATCTTCATCAAGGGAGTCTCTAATGGCTTCTAGTTGTTCCTTGAACTGGGAGACCCTTGTGAAGTAATCTTGAATGGATTCTCCTTGACTCATCTTAGTGCTCTTCAATTGAGCTCCCAGGTTCATCTTCCTATTGATGTTCCTTCATACATTCTGGCTGGGGTCTTCTTGGATGACACTTGAGGGATCAAGTGGTCTTTGATGAAATCAACAATGATTCTCTTTGCCCTAATCATGTCCTTCTTGTACTTCTCTTTAGCTTCATATTCCTCAGGTTCTGCAACTTCATCTTTGATGTATTGGGCAAAGTCATTCTCTTCAAGAATGAGGCCAATCCTATATTTCCATGCCTAGAAATTCTCTATGCCCTCTAGCTTGTCCTCAAGCTTAGTGCTTGGGGCCATCTTATCCAGAAGGTCACCAAAAATTGAAAATTCTCAAAATGCAAAATAGACCTTACCAGGAGATGTGCTTGA
This sequence comes from Larix kaempferi, assembly GCA_027924585.1. NCBI lineage: Eukaryota > Viridiplantae > Streptophyta > Pinopsida > Pinales > Pinaceae > Larix > Larix kaempferi. Next base: position 3,755,558 of record BSBM01000024.1, read on the forward strand.
CTGAGTTGAGTTGAATGGTGTACTTGGTTTCTGGAAACTTCAACTTTTCACCCTTCAAACTTGACCAACGAAATTCAGACCTGCAACAGGTTTTCTGGTTCACTGGTTTGCAACTTTTCTGGTTCACTGGTTCATTGGCTCGCAGCTTTTCTGGTTCACTTGCTCGTAGTTTTTCTGGTTCACTGGTTCGCAATTTATTTGGTTCACTAGTTTTCTGGTTTCCTGGTCCAGAATTCAAACTAGGGTTTGACTTATCCCGTGGTTCTACCCACTCAAAAACTTCGATCTAGGGCTCAAAATGTCGCTTTTGAGGAGGAGCATCTAGCCATGCAACCAGATTAAAAAAATTCCAACTTTTGCAGAAACCCTAATTTCTCACCGGAGGAAGAAGAGAGAGATTTTCACCTTGTGAAAGATGTCCTATTCAGGCTAGCTCTGATACCATGTTAAGTTTAGCATAAAATTCACAACAAGAACATAATAAGGATCACTGAAAGAAACACATTCACAAGATAGACACAGATTTGTCCTGGGAAACCCTCATGGAGTAGAAAACCCAACAAAACTTCCTCAATATAGATGATCAACAAGTACAAAGATGAAATCCCTAAGCAAGAGCTCCTTCTCCTCCTTCGTAGATCTCTCTCTCTCCTATGCGAGTTTCACAGGTGAGTGAGTGTGTGTTAAATGAGGAACACACCTCCTCTATTCATACTTTACTTCAATTGACTTTTAACCCTAACTGGGCCGACTTCTCCTAGGAGAGTCTAATAACCCCTAATAACTTAACTTAGGGCCGACCCCACTAGGGAAGTCTAATAACCCTAGTTATAAAATCCCGACGGAGGAATAAAACATCTCCGGATGAATAATAATTTCCTGACGGAGGAATAAAACATCTCCGGATGAATAATAATTTCCTAACGGAGGAATAAAACATCTCCGGATGAATAATAATTTCCTGACGGAGGAATAAAACATCTCCGGATGAATAATAATTTCCTAACGGAGGAATAAAACATCTCCGGATAATAAATTACAAATAGAATATTCTTAGAAGTTACAATATTTCAACATTCTTTACCTATTGACCAGTTTGGCCATGCTGAGTTGGCCTGTCCAGCAGTTTCTTTGATGAGAATCGTTGCCTAGGGTGCTACAGAGGAGAGGGGTGGTCCAACCACTTGTAATTACCATATTACCCTCTCTCCAGACATGATCGTACAATAAGATTTTGTGCCTGGGCACCAGGAAGTGGGCTGTGGGCAGTTTGATGGTTTTTCATGTTGGATAAAAATGGAATAAAAAGGTCATTAAGGAAATCAATTTGGGTAATTGAGGCAAGGTTTTGGCATGAGGTCTGTTCAAGAGGTTAGCTATGGTGTATCCCACTCCTTCCAGATCAACTTGCAGCATTAAGTGGGGTCCACACAGTCTCCGGGTTGTGTTTTGATGCATTCTTCTCTCAGTTCAGGGGGCCAGGATTTGATCATTTGTTCACTTGGACATGTTATTGAGTCATATGTTATATTATTGTGCCATGGGGTGATGCTAGTGAAGGATAATAAAACCTCCTAGCCGCACCATGTGCTCCTAGTCACTTGTCTTTGTCATCTTATGTGGCACACTTGTCTTCTAGTCACTTTTATGTGGTGCGCACCCCCCTAGGGAATATTTTAGTGAGTGCGCACCCCCTTCTAGGGAGTGATCCATGTTATATTGTATCGGCTCATCTTAGCCATTGATTGTATTATTTTATCTTTTGATCTCCACCACTTATTTTAAAAAGTCGTTAGGGTTTTGGTCTCTTTCCTCCTATTTAAGGAGGAGGCCCCCCTATTGTAAAGGCACCTTTGGAGCTCTAGAAACTTGGAATAAAAATACTACTTTTGCAGATCTACTTCTCTAGTCTTGATGGATGCTTTTGCAAGTTGAATATACAATCTTTTCTCTATCATTGTGGATCTTGGGGTTTCAAACGTTTTTCTGCAAATAGGTCGTGTTGGTGAATAGGAGGACACTATTGTGGGGAAACCCCATATCTTACCTTTGGATCTTCCTATTGTCTCAGGGAGTATCATTATTGTATCTTTGTGACATAGTTGATGCTTTCTCTTTCATCTTTTCATCATTTTAGTCATTCTCTTGTTAGATCGATTCTTACATAGATCTTTTCTTGCAGGAGGAGGGCGCACTAGCCAACTTGGAGAGATACTGATTTCACTTGGAGCACTTGGATCTCACTCTTGATTGCCCCACTTGGGAAATATTATCAATTTGCAAAATGGCCACAAGCTTTTGCGGTATGTTCTACAAGGTATGTATCTAGTTCCATGCATTTTTACCCATCAGTCACTTCAAACCCTTAAAATCAAAACCCTCATTTTTATTTTTATTATTCATATCTATGGAGATCTAGCAATAATTTGGGCTTAACAATTAAAACCCACCTAAATATTAATTAGTACATCTCAGATCTAAAATTTGGTGGGCATCCAACTCCATTTACCCCCTCATCTAAGGCACTGGGCCTCTCCAAGGGAGGTCGCACTTGTTGGGTAGGTGGGATTTTGCTAGATCCACAATTTCGGTATTGCCCGTTCCTTGTCAAATCATTAGATCCACTAAGTAGCAAACCATTTAGTGCCTTTTCACCTTGATATTCACCTTGTGGACCCCATTTTGGACCATTTTCCTTATTTTAAGGGTGGGCCCCACTTGGATATTTTTACTTGGCATTAGATCTATTTAAATCTACTAATTTAAACCTATAAATGGCCTTTATCTTTCATTGGTTGAACATTATCCATCTATAAGCCTCTTCAACCAAGCCCTAACTCTTTGGGTCCACTTATCCATCCTAGATCTAGATCTATCCTCTCTTGATCTTCTCCTTTTTCATCTTCACATTTCCCTAGGAGGTCGTGAGTAGGTTCTCTAGCCCTCATTGGCTAGCTAGGGTCTCCCCCTTGGTCTTGCTTAGGCTAGATCTAAAGTGAAGAGTGCCTCGGTTAGCATGACACCCAATTGCATTGGGAGCCGTGGCATCTCTTGGGTCACCTCTTTAGTTGTCCAACACCTCTACCATCCTGGATAGGATAACATTTTGGGACAACTACAAGTTGTGTGATAAATTTTTTGCACCGTTTCCGGGGAGGTAGAGGCTTACCTCAGGTCTCTGCGAGTGTCCGTGCACAATTCATATCTTATCGTATCCGGTCTTGTAGCTTAGATGGTTATCATTTTCATCCTTAATTCAAACATAAGCATCCCATTGTCACTCATCTCTCCCCGCTATCTTAACAACATATCTTTTGGTAGACAAGATCAAAAGTTTACCTGTCAAATCCAAAACGTGACTCTGCTGAGGAGCGGCCCCGTGCCCACTTTTCAATTTTGTGTTAGAAAAACAGGATCGCAGAGCAATAACAATAAACAGAAATGCAAATATAATCGCACATACACATTACAAGAGAGACACAGATATATCATGGTTCACCCAAGATGGGCTACGTCTACACTGAAATTCCCAGTCCTTTTTATTATACCGTCCAGCAAGGTGAATGGATACAACCTACAGCACATCCGCTGCACTTCCTCTTCACTGTCTCACAGTCTCTCTTCACGATCTCAGAGATATTTACAATGCATAAAACCTAATACCTCCACCCTAGCTGTATTACAATGTCTTTCTTATAAAGGGGAAATACAATGGGAAAATACCATGGGTTACCCAAAACCATGGGCCCGAAATCTGTTGGCGAAACAACCCAAAAATTTCCTTCGGGGGCTATGCCCGCAAACCCCCATTTCTTGGGAGCATTTCCCTTGAACCCCCAACCAGGGGAGTGCAACCACTCCCTCGGCCCCCCTGGATCGTGCCGGGATCATAACCAAACCTGGGGTACAAACACGGGTGAATCATCATCTAAGAGATTGGAAGATTTGGCTCCACAACCAACATTTTGTAATTTATAAATCATAATGAATTCATACGTTTTCTTCCAAATGACAAGGTTTATGAACAAAATGTATGAGAATCTATCTTGGTATAAAGGATAATTGGAAGAAAGGGATGAAAGCAAACCAACATATCAGTATGGGGGTAATCATGTACATAATTCCTATGACTCCCATCTTTTCCCTCATTCTTCAAATAAAAGTATTAACTCGGTTACTTCAAATAAGAGTCAATCCTAGCCAAGGCCTTGTGACCAAAGCATTCGGTCAAATGACTCTAGTACTCCAGTTATACATCCAAAGAAAATCCCTAGCAAAAAGGCCAGAGTTATTAGAAATCCAGCTAAGCCATCTCCTTTTGACTTCTATGAAATTTATGGGGCACCTCATCTTATGCCAAATAATTACTTCGAAAGGTTGCCTCGTTTCTATGGAAATTATTTTGAGTCAATTGAAAATCACTTGCAAATATTTTGGGATTATTTGGAAGTTAGGGGTGTGGATGATGAAGATGTTTATATGCGGGCCCTAGGTGAGTCTTTAGGTGGAAATTCCAGGTTGTGGTTTGATCATTTAGCCCCGGGATCCATCACTGGGTATGACATGTTCACCGGGTTATTTAAGAATAAATGGGGCAATAACATTGAATAATTCATAACAGAGGAATCAAGCATTGATTGTGCTATTGAGGATCGGTTTGATGAGGACCATCGGGATAATGATGATGATACTTCAAATCAATCCTTAAGTGGCCTAGTCTTGATCCTGAAGAAATTTCCGAGTTTGAGTCTATTGAGGATCCTCCTGAAAGGGAACTCCTTAATCATTCTATCATTAATGATCGTTCAATTTCATATCACCTTATTGAAGATGAAGAAGATGGGGACATTAACCAAATCCCTTTCGAGATAATTTCACTTGATCATTGTGCTAATAATCATGAAGTTCTAAATAAACTTGTCAATCTTCTCCCTGATCAATCTTCTCCCTGATCAATCCATAAAAAATGATCATTTATCCTCGCATGAGCTTAATAATAAATCAATGGAAGAACAGTCTCAGGGTCAAGATGAGTTGGAAAATCAAATTAGATGCTCGAATCATTGTTCAACCTCTTATGGTGAATCCTTAAATGATCCTTTTCCATGCTCATTTGATTCCATCCTTAATCAGGGTAATTTGGTTCAATATTTGGGGTTGAATAATTGCATTAAATTATGTCCTCGTACAATATATTTTTCAAACTTGGAGATTATCCCTAGAATCACGATTGTTTTCAACTTGAATGCCTCCCTCATTTAAAATTTCAGGGTTAGTTGTCATCGATCATATGGGAGGAAAAATGTGTTTTCAATCCACCCTCCCATCCCTGCTTTTTGAATCTTTTCGTTTGGGTTTATGCCTAAATATTTTTTCTAGATTTCTGAGGCATGAGTCTATTGGTTGCAAATTGGTCAATTGTGGAACTTTTTATTCTATTGTCCAGTCATCTTCAATTTATTCCATTCGTTGCTCGATTGAGAAACTTTATAAAGATCAATTTCACTTTTTCTTGGTTATAAAGCAACAATTGGGGTTAATCTCATTTATCAGGTGGTTAATTTATGAATCATTCCCGATTTGTTTTGTCGATGGCCATAATTTAATAAAAATTGGATATGCGAGAGAAGTGAATGAAGAAAGTAGTATGAGTCAAGGGAAGTCAAATCTTTCATCACATTTTTTCCCTCTATCCATCTCGAAGTTTAGCTTGCATAATTTTTATGATCCTATCAATTCTTTGATGGAAGACATTTGCATCAGTCAATCTTGTCCTTGGCATGAGTTCATTTTGCACCATTCAAACCCTTCTTCAATTTTTTAACAAGTAAGGAAGATTGTGCTATCAAATTCATTAATATTTAACCCAATCCTGACTTGTTCTATTAATGAAAACCAAAGAAGAATCATTAATTTGCTTGATGAGTGGTTGCACTGGATTTATGATTTTACCTAGCATTTGTACTGATTGGTTAAAGTAGGGTAGGTAGGACCGCATAGTCTCACTTGAGCAATATGATTTGAGTGTCTTCTTTCTTTTTTCTGATTGCTGAGTTTTGCCCGAGTTTCTTTATCCTGAGTTAGCTTAGTCTGCTCCTTTCTAAGCTTTCTTTATTTTCTGCATAAAATAAAAAAAAAGATTAAAACATTGAAGCAAGTTAGTTTATTTGATTAGTATCTCTCATTTTCATGCATTTAATATTATGCTTTAGATTAGAATTTCATTTCATCATTTTATTTTATTCCATACATGTTGCTCGTGGTGGTTTGCTTCCATGTGTGTAGGAATAAGTACAATTAAAGATGAAGAAAAATAGTTAGGTGTTGGATTGAAGATTGATGCAGTTAGTGTTGGGGACCATAGATTCTGAGGTTCTCAAGCACTCTCTCCCTTAGATCACTTGTCCCATCTGGAGCCAGATGTTATCACACCCATAGTAGCTGGGCTACCATGATTGCAGAGCAGTTATCTGCATATTTTTGAGCTTTTCCTTTACAAAGCTTCGCTAAGATCAACTATGATGAGCAGTGTTATTGGTGATCACTCACACATCAGAACAACCCTATATCAGACATGTAGTAGACCTTATGCCAAGAATGAGCCTCTTGACCTCAGGTTTGATGACCGAGATGACCTTTTATTCCATACAGATGCAATATAAAGCAACAATGTTCTCAGTGGTTACAGTTAGACCAGATAGCAGATACATGTATATGACCCAACAGGTATATGTTGTGCATTGGTTTTATTATCTTGCTATTTTGGTCATTTTGATAGCTTGACTTAGCATCTAGTGATTATGATCTGGAATAACCTTTTATTGATGATTATTATTGATTATCTAAACGATTGTATTACTGACAATTAGAAGCTCTTGTTTTATACCTATTGGTTTTACCCTCTTATGAGTGTGGACATGATCATTCCCGCCTTTTTGGATTGCTAGCTTAGGCATCACCTTCACTTTCTCCATCCATCCGTTGTCTTTCCTACTTTTGGTTTTTACCCTAACTTACACCTTAGCCTGTGATATGGAGGAATTCCCCAATTTTGCCTCTATGTTGGATAGCATCCCTGTTAGTTTGTGTATCGGCTCTGAGTTGGCAACAAAACTTACCTTTGGTGAGTTGGATTTGATACCTTGATCACTCTAGTCAGTTGCCCCGATGTTTGGTCTTGATTGTGGAAAATCCCCATAGTTGCTTGATTTGTGTTGACTAAAACCTGAAGCAAACAATACTACCATCATTTACATATGGAAATTACTATTATATCTTGTGAAACTATATTGAAAATCAAATGAAAAACACACCCTGGATGAGAGCTTGAGTAGTTGTGTTGCTAAATGTGTAGGCCTAAAAAAGCAGTGGCTAAACAAATGATAAATCTAAAGAATTGCTGGCCAAGGAAATGAAATGGAAACTCAAAAAAGCACCCTAGATGAAAGCTTTAGTAGTTGTGTTTCTAAGCATAGGTGAAATCCCCAAAAGGGTTTCCAAATGAAATGAATGGAAATCTTAAAACACCCTAGATGAAAGCTTTAGTAGTTGTGCTTCCAAGCACAGGTGAAATCCCCAAAAGGGTTGTATAGGCCTAAAAAGTAGTGGCTAAACAAATGCTAAATCTAAAGAACTGTTGACGAAGGAAATGAAATGTAATGATGAGATTTGTAGACATTTTCCAAGGTTGAAAAAACACCTATCTAAACAACTTACCCATTTGTGAGACACTGCCATCCCCTGTGTATTCTTTATCCAACATATGCTTAAATGTGTAATACCACTTCCCTTATCCAAAGTATCACTGTGTTGAGTTAGTCAAGTCATTCCCCTTTTCCTAGCCTTGCATCCTTAGCCTTCACCCTCGGCTAGTAAATTGATCATATTTACAAAATGAGTATATCCTTGAGGTTCTTTTGAAAGTAAATTATTATTTTAACCTATGCTTAATTATAATTATCTATTAACTGCTAGTGAAATGATGCTTGATGTCTTAAGAGTATTGCTATGAGAATGATTAAAAGAGCATGTCTTAACCATTTTCACTTGCAACAACAGACTTCTCTAGCCTGGGTCATATTTTGATCAGCTGGTCAAATCTAGTTTGACCAATGTCAACCTTGGGATCCGTGATGAGTTGGACCAATAATGTTGTATGATGTTGATCTATGGTCCTTGATATACCTTTTGATGACTCCATGTATTGGGCACAGGTTTCAGATGATGGTTGATGAAGTTTTTAATGATTATTGTTACTTCCAGGCCATCATATTTTTATTTGTCCGGACATGATGGATGCTTCAGATGATCTTACAGGTTGCCATGAGGTGCATGAGTACTCATCTCTAGTATATTTGGGTCTTCTGGATCCATTGAGACACTTAGTTTTCAGTCTTAGGCACTTTCAGTGATGATATGAGCAGTTCTTCACCTATTGACCAGTTTGGCCATGTTGAGTTGGCCTATCCAACAGTTGTTTTGATGAGAGTCGTTGCCTAGGGTGCTACAGAGGAGAGGGGTGGTATAGCCACTTGTCATTACCATATTACCCCCTCTCCAGATATGATGGTACAGTCAGATTTTGTGCCCGGGCACCAGGCAGTGGGTTGTGGGTAGTTTGATGGTTTTTTAGGTGGGATAAAAATGGAATAAAAAGGTCAATAAGGAAATCGATTTGGGCAATTGAGGCAAGGTTTTGGCATGAGGTCTGTTCAAGAGGTCATCTATGGTGTATCCCACTCCTTCCATATCAACTTGCAGCATTCAGTGGGGTCCACACAGTATCCGAGCTGTGTTTTGATGCATTCTTCTCTCAGTTGAGGGGGCCAAGATTTGATCATTTGTTCACTTGGACATGTTATTGAGTCATATGTTATATTATTGTGCCATTGGGTGATGCTACTGAAGGATAATAAAACCTCCTATCCCCACCATGTGCTCCTAGTCACTTGTCCTTGTCATCTTATGTGGCACACGTGTCTTCTAGTCACTTTTATGTGGTGCACACCCCCTTAGGGCATCTTTTAGTGAGTGCGCACCCCCCTCTAGTGAGTGATCCATGTTATATTGTACAGACTCATCTTAGCCATTGATTGTATTATTTTATCTTTTTATCTCCACCACTTATTTTAAAAAGTATTTAGGGTTTTGGTCTCTCTCCTCCTATTTAAGGAAGAGCCCCCCCTATTGTAAAGGCACCTTTGGAGTTCTGGAAACTTGGAATAAAAATAATAATTTTGCAGATCTACTTCTCTAGTCTTGATGGATGTTTTTGCAAGTTGAATATACAATCTTTTCTCTGTGTATCATTGTGGATCTTGGGGTTTCAAATGTTTTTCTGTACGGAGGCCGTGTTGGTGAAGAGGACGCTCTAGGAGGACGCTATTCTGGGGAAACACCATATCTTACCTTTGGATCTTCCTCTTGTCCCAGGGAGTATCATTATTGTATCTTAGTGACACAGTTGATGCTTTCTCTTTCATCTTTTCATCATTTTAGTCATTATTTTGCTAGATCGATTCTTACATAGATCTTTTCTTGCAGGAGGAGGGCACACTAGCCAACTTGGAGAGATAGCGATTTCACTTGGAGAACTTGGATCTCACTCTTTATTGCCACACTTGGGAAAGATTATCAATTTGAAAAATGGCCACAAGATTTTGAGGTATGTTCTATGAGGTATGTATTGTTAGGATATTTTTGACACTTAGGAGTTAGTTAAGTTCAACTTGGTCTAATATATCCGTTAGGTATGCATTTGTATATATGTAATCCAACGGTCACGATATAAAGTGATCTGACGGTTCAACTTCTCTTGATCTTAACGACACTTGATCTGTGGCTTAACATTCGATCGGTCCATGATCTCTATTTAAAGAGCATGGAGGGTCACTTGCCGAATGATCCATTGTTGAGAGAAGCTCATGTAATATTTTTCTTCTGCATAATAAATTGCTTCGTAGAAGCTATTTGGTCGGGGCCGTGGACTGTTTCCCTCTAGAGGGTTTTAAACACGTCAAAACAATGGTGTACTGATCTATGATCTTTGTGTGTGAGCGGTGTCCTTAGTGTTTGGTCTTTGTGGATGTACCTGTTATTCAAACATGGTATCAGAGCACTATTGTGGGCCGTCTCCATTTTATTGCGATCTAGATCTGAAGCCGGTGCGGCTGCATGTGGGATATGCTGCCGAGATGTGCTATTTCTAGCCATTTTTGGACTGGTTTAAGTGCTCCATTGTGTTCAGAGCGTTGGTTCCAGTAAGGATCGCCCTTCGTTTTGTACGGAAAGGCTTTCGTTTTCCCTAATTGCGGCCTTTTTCATAGATCCGAGGTATACTGTTTTGTTTTCTACATTTTTATTTCTATGTCTCTGTTTCATTTCGATTTGTTCCTTTTTCTATTTTTTTCTGGAAGTGATAGCCTCCTGTCTACACATGCTGGCGGTCTCGGTCGACCACAAACATCAGGAAAGGCATTCCGCTTACGAGGAAGGACTAACAGAGAGCGGGAAACCCTTCTTGTTAGTATTTGTTGCATTGATTTCATATATTAAAAAAAAAGGAAGTTAAAAACTCACATATGTTACTTTCTTTCATTTTAAGTTGTTTTCTTCCCTTTTCTTTTCTAAAAACAACTTTATAAAATAAACAAAAACAAAAGATTCTTTTTATTTTTAAGTTGTTTTTCTTCTTCTTTTTTTAAGCAACTTTATGTAAAAGTGACCTTCACTTATTTATAGAAGTAAGGCACATAATTTTTTAAAAGTGAGCTTAGGAGTTAAGTTAGGACTAAAGGGGATTTTTTGTTGTTGTGCACACACCACGTAGTTCCTTGTCTGCTCTTTCAATTTGTTTTCAAAATGGCATAACGTTTTCATCCGAAAACTGATTGCAGTACCATTTTTTTTTAAATCACTTATTTTTTCGAGCTCTATTATTTTTCTAGCTAGTTTTTATCTTTAAAGTCATATTTATTTCAGAATGGAAATTTCAAATGATATGCTTCTTACCAGTACTAACTATTTTGTATGGAAGTCTCAAATGGAAGATATTCTTAGAAGCAAAGGGTTATATAGACTTAACCTTGGCATGGAAACTCCTCCCTCTGATACTAATAAACTAGCAAAATGGGAAAATAGAAATGATTTAGCGCGTGGTTTAATTGGTTTGTCAGTTTCTCCTAATATGCAGTTTCATCTTCAAGGTATTCATGCACCGGATGATGCTTGGAAAAAGATAAATACTGTTTTTTGTATTAAAAATGAGATTAGAGCTCATCAGCTTGAGAATGAGTTTCTTACATTAGATCCTAATAATTTATCTTGCATGGAAGATTTTATAACAAAATTTAAGACCCTTAAAGTCTTGTTGGTTGCATGTAAAGTCATAAAGGTAGATGATGGCCTTATTTACGCCATTCTTTCCAAGTTGGGGCCTGCATATTCTATGTTTGTCTCAACCTTTCATTCCACTAGAGAAGCTCTTCTTTCTTCATGAGCTCAATTCAAAGCTCCCTCTTTTGATGTTTTTTGTGATTCTTTAATAAGAGAACATGAAAAACTCTTACATCTAGGACTAATTAATACTGCCAGTACTTCAAAAAAAGCTTTAGTAGCTCAATAGCCGCCTGGTCCGAAGAATTACAAGAATCCGAAGAATCCAAAGAAGCAATATCCAAAGAAGCACAATCAAAATAACAAGGGTCCTAAATCTTCTCATCCTCAAAATTATCCTCTACAAAATAAAGCTGCCAAATTTCAAGGAAAGAAGACACAAAGACATTCCAACTTTTGTAATCGCGATGGGCATGAAAAGTCAAGGTGTTCTAAGAGGATGGAAGCTCTGGAAGCAACAATGAAGAAGTATCACATTCAACTTGATTCTTCTTCAACTTCATCTTTAGGACAAGCACTTTCAGCCTTTGGTTTTGCACTTACAACATCTTTTCGTTCTTCCTCACATGAATGGCTTATAGATTATGGAGCATCTTATCTGGAGCATATGGCTAAGGATAAAACCAGATTTTTTAATTTAAATAATTGTAACACCAAACAAATATTTGTTGGTGATGATAGATCACTTAGTGTTGAAGTGTCTGGTACTGTTCATCTAGACAATGGACAATTTAATGATGTATTATGTGTTCCTACTCTTTCATGTAATCTTTTATCAGTATACCAGATCACTCATTCTGGTGAAGGTAAAACCGTAGAGTTTTCACCTCACCAAGTTGTAATCAGAAATTTAAAGGATCCACGACATTTATTAGCTACTGGAACAGTTGATGATATTACCTGGTTGTACAAGTTTGACAACATTGGGTCATCTTCACTTCCATCAGTTTTTGTTGTTCATAGTGATGAACTGAGCAAGCTTTGGCATGAGCAATTTGGTCACTTAAATTATCGCTCATTGAAACAACTATGTAAATAAAATATGGTGACAGGTCTTCCTATGGTCTCTTGCAAGGATGGTGTTTGTTCCGGTTGCGTACTCGGAAAACATCATCGGGACAGTTTTGACAAACGTGCCTCTTGGCACGCCTCGAATCCTTTGCAGCTTGTGCATAGTGAATTGTGTGGTCCTCTATCTTCTGCTTCCTTCTCTGGTTTCAAATACTTCTTGAATTTCATTGATGATTACTCCATACGCACTTGGGTTACTTCTTAAAACTTAAGAGTGAATTTTTTGGCATGTTCTTGGCCTACAAGGCCCTTGTTGAGAAACAATATGGTCATCAAATTCTTAAGTTAAGATCTGATAATGGGGGAGAATTTGTTAACAACAAGTTCACTAATTTTTGCACTGAACAAGGAATCCAACAACAACATACTGTTCCATATACACCACAACAAAATGGTGTAGCTGAAAGGAAAAACCACACTCTAAAAGAAATGGCTAATTGTATGCTCCAAGCTAAAGGACTAAGTCTTCCATATTGGGTTGAAGCTATAAATTGTGCAAATTACATAATTAATCGCACCCCCACTAAAGCTTTACAAGGGATTACACTGGAAGAAGCATGGAGTAAAAATAAACTAGATGTCAGTCATTTACGTGTGTTTGGTAGTGAAGCATGGACTCATATTCCGGATGAAAAACGGAAAGCATTACAGCCTAAAAGTGAAAAGTGCATATTTGTTGGTTATTCTGAAGATGTCAAAGGCTATAGGCTTCTTCTTCCACATTCTCATGACATAATTATAAGAAGAGACATCAAATTTGATGAACATATATTGTCTTGCGAGCCTAATTCGACGCTTGTGCCATCTTCTTCTTCTTCTTCTTCTTCTTCATCTCTTGATATTTATCCTACTCCGGTTACTTCTTCTTCAGATGATGATAGTGAGGATGAAAATCCTCCTCCGCCTACTCAACCTCCTCCAGTACCAACTTCACAACTTCCTAAATGGGTCCGTTCTACTAGAGAAGCTGTAGGTGATTTTGCTGGTGATCCTGCAGATCGACGTCGTACTCGCTCTTAGTTTAAACGAGCCTCATTACTTCTGGCTCAAGTTCTAGAAAACTGTGATCCAGAGACATTTAAAGAAGCTTCTGGACATCCAGATTGGGATGCAACAATGGATGAAGAATACAACTCCTTAATAACAAATAACACTTGGGATCTTGTTCCTCTTCCCAAAGGAAGAAAACTTGTCAGATGTAAGTGGGTTTACAGAACCAAATATGGACCAGATAGCAGTATTGAAAAACATAAGGAAAGACTAGTTGCTAAAGGATTCTCTCAAGTTGAAGGCATAGACTACACCGAAACCTTTGCACCGGTAGCCAAATTGAATTCCATCCGCCTTGTTCTTACCCTTGCCGCATCTTTTCATTGGGAAGTTCATCAGATGGATGTTAAGTCTGCCTTCTTGCATGGGGATTTTCAAGAAGAAATCTACATGGAACAACCTCCTGGTTACATTCAGTCTGACTCAAGTCTTGTTTTCCGCCTCAAGAAATCTCTCTATGGCCTTAAGAAAGCCCCTCGGCCCTGGTATGCTAAAATGGACACGTTTCTTCTAGATACTGGTTTTTCTAGATGCCATTCTGATTCAAATGTCTATACCAAGAAATTCAATGACAATCTCATAATCCTAGTCCTTTATGTTAATGACCTAATCCTTACTGGTAGTGACCCCAAACTTATCCACCATGTGAAGTTAAGTCTTAAGCAGTAGTTTGAAATGACAAACCTTGGACACTTGCACTATTTTCTTGGCCTCCAAGTCTTGCAAACCCATAAAGGTATCTCCCTTTCCCAGTATAAGTATGCCTGTGATCTTTTCCGCCGCTTTCACATGGAAGATTGTAAACCAGCTCGCTCTGCTTTCCAGTTTGGAGTCAAACTTTCTACCACTTGTTCAACACCTGAAGTAGATGCTACTTTGTACCGTTAGCTTGTTGGTGGCCTCTTGTACTTAACTCACACCCGTCCTG